>JAPPVO010000059.1:104037121-104437121 GCA_030407325.1 Camellia japonica
AGTGCATAAATCAATCAGAAATCAGGAATATACAGGGCAGATCAAAGATGAAAATGAAAGGAACTGAGAGTTCTGAAATACCTCTGTTGTCCGCACAGTATCAAAATATTGTCGCAGGTAGAAGAGAGTCTCTCGAGGTCTCGGTCGGTGCTCGCCCTCGAATACCAGTGAAAACGGAGTCATAAGGAGTCCTGCCACCTCCATCTCCGGGGCTAATGTGGGAAAATATACGTACACCCATAGCTGAGAAAAGCAGTGCAGAATGTGAATACAAAGTGCTAAAGGCAGAATACAGAGTGCAAAGTGCGCCGTGTGTACAATGAACAAGTAATGAGGAGCAGAAATGTAAATCAAGAGGACAGAATGTACCTCCCAGGCTCTCCAATAGCCGCCGAGTAAGTCTCCCCGCCCGCGAGAGGCTGCACTCATGTAATAATAGAGGGTAGCCAGGCCAGCGCCACCCCAGTCATACCGACTGACCTGTGATAGGTCCACTAGGGCACTCAGAAGATACAACCCGACAGTGTTCCCCCTATCAGCAAACAGAGTGGTACCAAAGAGGAACATAAGGAAACCTCGGGTGTACTGCTCAACCTCCTCAGGAGACTCAGGCTCCATCTCCGGCCTCCGAAAACGGGAAGAGAACCAGGTGTACCGGACTCTCCCGGAAGCTCTGTCTACAGGTGGGCGAGCCCTCAATAGATGTACCCAAGCGGCCTCCCACTCTCCCATATCCTCGTCATAAGGTATGGGCCAACCGCCTATGTCTAGGCCGGTGAGTACGGCAAAACCTAGCGGAGTCATGGTCATATCCCCGGTGGCAGAAAAATGGAAAGAATTGGTGGTGTCCCACCATCTCTCCACCAAAGCAGCTAACAATGTCCTACTGGCAGGACAGTGTGATAACCCCGTACAGAATGCTCCGAACCCTGCTGAGTCAACCAAATCCCGGACAGCCTCTAGAAGCTCAGCGTACCACTCTCTCGCAGCAGTGGAGCCATATCCTCGCACGGCGCGAGAGCCAACCTGCATTCAGAATGAATACATGTGTTCAGTACACAATAAAATACAAGCCGTATGCAAGTAACAAGCTGTGTGCAAATAAAATGAAGTAGCTGTGTGCAAATGAAATGAAGTAGCTGTGTGCAAATGAAATAAAGTAGCAGTGTGCAAATGAAACTAATCAGTAGGCTGTGTGTTCACTTCAAATCTGGGCTGCGTGTTCAATCCTAATCAGTGGGCTGTGTGTTCACTTCAAATCTGGGCTGCGTGTTCAGTAAATTTGTGTTTTGGGCTGCGTGTTCAAATCCTAATCAGTGGGCTGTGTGTTCACTTCAAACCTGGGCTGCGTGTTCAGTAAATCTGTGTTTTGGGCTGCGTGTTCAAATCCTAATCAGTGGGCTGTGTGTTCACTTCAAATCTCGGCTGCGTGTTCAGTAAATCTGTGTTTTGGGCTGCGTGTTCAAATCCTAATCAGTGGGCTGTGTGTTCACTTCAAACCTGGGCTGCGTGTTCAGTAAATCTGTGTTTTGGGCTGCGTGTTCAAATCCTAATCAGTGGGCTGTGTGTTCACTTCAAATCTGGGCTGCGTGTTCAGTAAATCTATGTTTTGGGCTGCGTGTTCAAATCCTAATCAGTGGGCTGTGTGTTCACTTCAAACCTGGGCTGCGTGTTCAGTAAATCTGTGTTTTGGGCTGCGTGTTCAAATCCTAATCAGTGGGCTATGTGTTCACTTCAAACCTGGGCTGGTGTTCAGTAAATCTGTGTTTTGGGCTGCGTGTTCAAATCCTAATCAGTGGGCTGTGTGTTCACTTCAAACCTGGGCTGCGTGTTCAGTAAATCTGTGTTTTGGGCTGCGTGTTCAAATCCTAATCAGTGGGCTGTGTGTTCACTTCAAACCTGGGCTGCGTGTTCAGTAAATCTGTGTTTTGGGCTGCGTGTTCAGAAAATTTGGTATTTGGGCTGCGTGTTCAAATTTCAGGAAAATTAGTGGGCTGTGTGTTCGCTTTAATCTGGGCTGCGTGTTCAGAAAATTTGCTATTTGGGCTGCGTGTTCAAATTTCAGGAAAATTAGTGGGCTGTGTGTTCGCTTTAATCTGGGCTGCGTGTTCAGAAAATTTGGTATTTGGGCTGCGTGTTCAAATTTCAGGAAAATTAGTGGGCTGTGTGTTCGCTTTAATCTGGGCTGCGTGTTCAGAAAATTTGGTATTTGGGCTACGTGTTCAAATTTCAGGAAAATTAGTGGGCTGTGTGTTCGCTTTAATCTGGGCTGCGTGTTCAGAAAATTTGGTATTTGGGCTGCGTGTTCAAATTTCAGGAAAATTAGTGGGCTGTGTGTTCACATCGACTTAGGCTGTGTGTTCAAAAAATCGGAGTTTGGGACTGTGTGTTCTACTCTTAATCAGTGTGGGCTGTGTGTTCACCCTCGACTTGGACTGTGTGTTCAGAAAATCGGAGTTTGGGACTGTGTGTTCTACTCTTAATCAGTGTGGGCTGTGTGTTCACCCTCGACTTGGACTGTGTGTTCAGAAAATCGGAGTTTGGGACTGTGTGTTCTACTCTTAATCAGTGTGTGCGGTGTGCTCACCTTCAAATTCGGGCTATGTGTTCGACAAATCAGTGTATGAGCCGTATGTTCAATTCTTAACTAATGTGTACCGTGCGTTCACAACCAATCAGTCAATGAGCCGTGTGTTCAGCAATTCAAGTGTTTAAGTCACATGTTCAGAATGCATACAAAGTACTATGTCATAAGCTAAAACTGTGTGTTCAAGCATGGCAAAGCTACAAAATGCACGAAAAATGCAAAAATAAAGTAAAATACCTCTCGTGCATCGTGAGAGAGGTGCTGCTCCGGCTCTCGCAGAAGTAAATCCCCGGGTGCCCGGTCATTGAACTCAGTGAAACGACGAAAAACGGCCCGCGGAAGCATATGTACCGGTGGGGCGTATCTCCCGGGAATAAAAGGGCGGACTCTCGGGGTAGTGTCATGATATCAAAATCATCCCCGGCACCTGGAGGACCTCCACCATGAGGGTAATCACCCGCCATTTCAAGAAATCTGCAAAAGGAGCAAAAATGAGCAAAAATTGGAAAAAGTCAACAAAAGTCAACTCCCGGGAAACGAAAAAGTCAACAAAAGTCAACTCCCGAGAAAATCTTCCAAATATTGAGACAAACTTACCTCAAGTGCTGAAAATGAGAAAAGAAGCCCCGAAATCAAAATTTAATCGACTCCAAGTGCTTAAAACTAAAAGATTTCGCGAAAACAACTTGCGTGGGAGGCTGAAAAGCGCATATAAAGTGCAGATCTGAAAGAAAAAATGGTTTGGGAGGCAAGGGGAGAAGTTTTCGCAGCTGTGGTTGTGGTCTTGGATTGAATGGATGAGGATATATATAGAAAGTGAGGCAAAAGACAAAATTGCCCCTTATTTTGTGCAGGTGGCCGGCCGGCCACCTTTCCTAGCTGGCCGGCCATTTGCTTTTTGGTTCCTAGCCGGTGGCCTCCCCTAGGGCAACCACCTGGCCGGTGGTGTTCCCCACATCCCCCCTAGCTCTCTGCAAATTTTGAGGAAGATCGGAGTTCCCGAGACCTGAAAAAGTTCAAGAAAGGTGCACTTTCTGGCGCGAAATTGCTCCGCCGAAACTTCAGTTGCAATTTCTGACATGTGTCTCATCATTACTCATCAAAATCAAGGTGTATCCTTTTTTAACGTGTTGTAACCTCTCCGGGAGGCGAATCAGAGGCCGCGATCAAGTTGCCTTCACCGAAATGCGCGTTTTCTTACTCGTTATTTCGCAACAAACGGGCACCCTGATTCGTGCTCATTTTACATTGTTTTGCATATAACTTGCATTCTCATGAACATTTTGCATTGTCATGCATGATTTCTTGGTGTACCATACCTCTGTGCTTGAGCGTGCGTTGTCACGCGTGTTCCTTTCTCGCATTGCAATGCATTCACTCGCCTACACTGCGTGAGTCAAACTTTCGGAACCACAGGAATCACATTGAATATATGTTGTTAGCATATTGTTCTTGTTGAATTTCTCTCTTTTGCAGGCACGATATTGTATGTACGGTTCATTTGATGCTGGTGCGACCAAACGAATCGCGCAGGTATCGTATCTTTTCCGTGTGAGACGCGACGAGAATTGAATGATTCTCCGCATTCCTAACTGCATGAAATGTAGTTGTTGCTTTGCATTCTTGCTTAAAACTGTTGCATCTATTTGCGAATACTTGCCTCATTACAGCTTGCTGCATTTGCATGATCATTTGGCTCTGTGCATGTCGCTTTGCATTTTGCCCCCCTGCCTGCGGGCACATATCTCTGTTCATCTCGTTTGCTTGTCTAAGTCTTCAGCCTTGTCAAAAATGGGTCGTCTTTGGGCTTTGACATTCACTCCCGTCACTTGTGACTTCCGAGTTCTGCCAAAGAGGGGCAACTGTAGACACCCCATTTTTGACCGACCTTAAGACTCAGACGTCACTGATTGAGCGCTCGGTGATGTTGCATATTGTGCTCGTTCAGAAGTCTCAGAGTCGCGGTCGTGCGCCCTGCCTCCGGACTTCCGAACTCTCTTCTGTGCCTTGCCTCGGTTTTCTCTGTTTTCTTTCCTGAGGGGAGGGAGAGGTCCCGTAGACCATCTCTCAGTGGCCGTGGGCTACATTTCGTGGCCGTAGGCCATTTTGCCCATTTCGGAGCCCGGTTCCCGATTTTCGGAGCCGTCAGGCCGTGTGCCTCGGTTCGGGACCACCCAACCATCTCCGATTCCTCCGGTTTTTGGCATGCATCTCATTTACTCCCTTTCGAGGGACACTGGGGTCTTAGGTACCCACTTCGTGGCCGAATGCCACTTTCGGTGCTTAACGGCCTATTTTCGGGATCCCGAACTGCGCATTTTGGCCCCCGAGCATTCGTTTTGCATCGGTTTTTGTTCATTTTTGGCAGGTACCTCTGTTTTATCACCAGGAAGATCACTGGAGGTTGGGAGGCCAGCAATTGTCTCAGCAACCAGTTATGCTCCTCCGGCGCCCCCGGCGCCCGTTTTTCTCACTTCCGGGCTAATATTGAACACCCTAGGGCCATTTTCTTCGAGCCAAAACCACATATTTGTGTTGTACACACATGGGAGGATCCTAAAAACACATGGCCGGCCAGTAACTCTAATTGACCCTTTTGAACCCCTTCTAAAAGTGGCTTGTTGTCTCTCTTGTTTCAGAGTTGCCAATTTCCAACTATAGGGTCTTGTTGTACACACATGGGAGGATCCTAAAAACACATGGCCGGCCAGTAATTCTCATTGACCCTTTTGACCCCTAGCCGGCCGGCCATAGGGGGTGGCCGGCCGGCCACCTGCAGCAAAAACACATGGCCGGCCTGCTTCCTCAGTGTGAGTCCATTCCAGCTGTGTCTTGGTTTTCTCCCAAAAATATCTCTATCCGGGGGAACCTTTTGGAGGGAAATAAGAGCTCATTTCCCTCCATTTTGAGGAGGACTTTTCTCTCCCTCTCTTGTCTATATTGCTGTCCTCCCAACTCAAGAAAGAGGGTTACAAGAATTGGTTTGAGGATATCTCTACATACCACTCCATTTCCTTCAAGTTTTGGTTCCATTTCTTCATCATCTTCAAGCTCTACCCTCATCACTCCATTCCAGCAGCAAAGGAAGGGATTCCAGCAGCTTAGAGTCATCAAATCTGGTCCAAGAAGCAACAAAAGTATTGGTCTTCAAGGGTAAGTAGACTTTCCCCCTTTTGTAGCCCATTTTTGCACCAACTTCTTAGCCTATTTTCTTATTGTTTTGGGCTCCGACCTTAACTGAAAATAGGTCTATTTTGAGCTATTCTTCATGTTTTTTCAAGGGCTCAACCCTGTTTGAGCCCTCTATGGCACACTTGTTTCAATATCCTCTTGTATGACAATATTTTGCATGAAATTTATAGCCTATGAGTGATCTGTTTTCGAGCATAATGTAAACTGTAAGTGGGTCTATTTTGAGCCCCTATTCAACATTGAAGAAGGGCTCAACCCTGTTTGGGCCCCCTATCTTTCACTTGCTTCACAATTCCTCCTATTTACCGTAAATTTGCATGATTTGTTTGGCCTATATGTAAATTGTTTTGGAGCATGTCATGAACAGTGAGAAAGCTTATTTTGTGTCCCTCTACAACATTGTAGAAGGGATCAACATTGTTGGGGGTCTCCATGTTATACTTGTCATTATACCCCTCTTTGACCCCCATTTTTGCATGCTTTTTTAAGCTTATCTAGCTTCTTTTTTCGGCCATCATCAGAACTGTAAAGAGTCATATTTTGATCTTCTTGACATATTTCATTAAGGGTCTTTGCTGGTTTGATGAATGTTTGGGGTACCTCATGTTATAGCCTTATGTATCCTAGTTCTTGCATGACATTTTTAGCATGTTTGCATACTGATTTGGGGGATGTCATCTACTGTAAATGTTCATTTTTTAGTCCCTCATCAGTGTTGTAGAAGGGTATTTTTCCATTTGGGCATCGCATGTATCACTTGCTTCAATACCCCTCTTGCGGGGCCATTTTTGCATACTTGCCTAATCCTATGTGTGCTTGCTGTTTAACCCTTTTTATGACTGAAAAATGCTTGTCTTGGGGCTGTCTTGCTACTGTATTTTCATTCCATGTCTATATTGTACATGTTTGGTATAGCTATAGGCCATTTTGGGTGCCTAAATTCATGTTTCGGGGCCATTTCATGCATCGGGTGTACTTTCGCCTCATTTCGGGGCTGTTTTCCCACCCATTTCAGTGCCAAAATTCATTTGCATGTTTGCATATCATCTTCATGCCATTTCATGCCTTAGGGCCATCGCCTCGGTTTGCGCGCCCGTGTGCACGCATTTCGAGGCGCTTCATTTTCATCCATCGGCCTCTTATGTGAGTGTGGCTGAGGCTCTCTGTTAGTGTAAGCCCATTATTGCATTGCGTATGCCATTTCATCCATAGCATTGTGTATGCCCGTTGTGTATTACCTCTCGTGTCGTGTGTGCCATTCCATAACATTGTGTATGTTAGGATTGTGTTTTAGTTGCATTTCATACATATCATGCATATTGCATTGTGTTCGGGATAGGAGTTAGCCGGGCACGGGAAACGAGGCACGTTTTGTACTCCGAGCGACGGAACGGGTCTCAATTCCCAAGTCACCGACACTCCGGATCATCCATGATGGAGTTAGGTTTTGTTGTAGCATTCACTCGCATTCATCCTATATTGAGTTGTGCAAGTTCGACTCGGCCATCATGCATCGATATGCGTGATTGGTGGCACGAGGATCGAGGCATGCATATATGTGTGAAATACATTGCTATGCCCCTTTCCTGCTCTCTGTTGCAGCAAATGAAGAATCAGTAACTTTTCGGAGTCGGGCACGCACTTCGAGAAACATTGCAAACAGAGGCTAATCGGGGCATCCCAGTGGATTTCCGCGCAAGGCAGCCCAGCATACATCATTCATCAGAGTCGAGGCAGCCCCTGGCTTGCATGCCAGTTTACAGCTTTCTTAGTTTAATTGTTGATTAATTAGGAATCTGTATTATTGGACTGTATGTATTCTTTCATTCGGGACTGTATTATTTATTTGACCCTCTGCGCGAGGGCATAATTGTAATAAGTGTGGGTGAGTGTGATGTATGTCTTCCAACCCCACGTCTTTCTTCCCTTTTATTTACTTGCTTACGATGGTTAGATATAGGGCATATTTCGATTAGCATACAATATGACAACATGTTTGCATCATTCATCTGTTTTGCACGCACCGGGCTCGGCGCATCATACAAACTGCATTTGTATTTCAATTCCAAATTGAATACATGTTAGCTGTAGCATTCCATATGCCATGTTTAGAATAGCCGAGCCTGCTATAGTTGCATTATTGCATGCGTTGCATTAGGGTTCTGTATAATTAGGATCATGCATGATTTCTAATCGGTTTTCTGTTTTGACTTGGAGTACTCGGTGAGTTTTATGCTTTAGCATCCTTGCATGCGTGTGAGTGTTGCCATGAATAGCATGCTTACCATGAGGCTATATGCTTATATGATATAACTGCCTTGAATGCCTGTGGGTGGAGGTTGAGTTATTTGAAGTGAAACAAATCATGACTGTTTGTTTTAAGCCCACTAGATAGTGGCAAAATCATGTTTTTCTAAGCCCACCTGAGGGTGGCAAATCCACGTCTTAGCCTACCTGCGGGTAGCACCATCAAACCATTTTCAAACAAACAAACATGAAATGTTTTGTTCCAATTCAGGCGACTCAGTCTATACTTGTATGCTGTGCGCACCACATAGTAACCTAGGCTAATAATTGAAATAAGAGCACATAATGTTTTCAAAACAGATATCATGGTTAGTAGAGGCCGGTCTTTGACCGGGCGAGCGGGGGTGCTCACGAAGTGACCTTCCCCAATCGTACCCAAGTTCCCGAGCCGAGGCAACTTTGGTGATGACGGACACGTGGCCTTTGGCTCCGAGTCAGGGTTTCCTAAATTTCCCATAAAAAAATATTTAGGTGGCGACTCTGTATCTGGCAAAGTAGTCCATGTTTGGCACTTCTTTCAAAAAATCTGTTTTCCAAACGATTTGCCAGATTTGGACTCTTTGGTTCAAGATTAAGAACCGTGACATTTGAGTCCTTCGAACTGTAGTGACCCAATATCGAACCAGAACGGGGGGACTCGCACTCCCTTTCCCCAGGATGCGTTCGGGGACGTCCACAGCGATTGCCGACCGAGAAATGGCGAGTGATGTTCACTATAGAAGTTGTGAAGACCAGGTCCTATGAAAAAGGCTTCCACGACGGCCGAAAAAATGGAATAGAAAGACGAAGGAAAAACTAGCCAAGGAGGAGTCTGTCGATGCGAAAATCGCGGATTTAAGCATGGATGGATCAAGGCTCTCCAAGCCGCGGGCGTTGATCTGGCGTCACCTCTGTATCATAGTTATACTTTCCGTTTGAGGCTTTCGAGGCCGAGAAGACTGATGACGAGGATGGAGCCAAATAATTTTTATGTACATTGTTCCGTTTTTATGTAAAGAATATACTATGATCTATTTAATAAAAAACATTTATTTTGAATGTCTGTATGTTTTTTAGTTAATGCTTGTAAATTAGGTTATGACCATCTACTACTTTACGTTAATCGCGTTTAGCGCTTGTCAATCGCAATATCCACGAAAGGAGCTCCGAATTCGGAGGTTTATTTGGCCCAAATGTGTCGTTTACACATGGAGCTCCGAATTCGAAGGCTTTTTGTGTTGGCCCAACGCGATTTCTATGAAGGGCGCTCCGAATGTTCACGGATGGGGCTCCGAGTTTGGAGGCTTTTTGTGTTTGGCCAATCATGGTTTTCACGAAGGGCGCTCCGAATTCGGAGGCTCTTTCAGCCCAAATGTGTCTTTCACGGATGGGGCTCCGAATTTGAAGGCTTTTGTATTGGCCAATCGTGATTTCTACGAAGGGCGCTCTGAATGCGGAGGCTTATTCGGCCCAAATGTGAGTTTCACGGATGGGGCTCCGAATTCGGAGGCTTTTTGTGTTAGCCAATCGTGGTTCACGAAGGCTGCTTCGAATTCGGAGGCTTATTTGGGCCAAACGTGTCATTAACGGATGGGGCTCCGAATTCGGAGGCTTTTTGTGTTGGCCAATCGTGGTTCACGAAGGGAGCTCCGAATTCGGAGGCTTATTCGGCCGAAACGTGTCATTAACGAATGGGGCTCCGAATTCGAAGGCTTTTTATGTTGGCCAATCGTGGTTTACGAAGGGCGCTCTGAATTAGGAGGCTTGTTCGGCCCAAACGTGTCTTTCACGGATAGGGCTCCGAATTCGGAGGCTTTTTGACAACCATAACTCAGTGGGCAGGAAAGAAAAAACATTGTATTGAAAAAAGAAAGATGTACACGGTGTAAATTCAAAACAAACTGTCGTGCCATACAAATTAGCTTAATGATAAAATTTGCGCAAGTGTGTGGAATTCCACGAACGCGGCAAACTTCTTCCATCCATGTCTTTGAGCCAATATGCCCCTATCCCTGTGATTGAGTCAATCTGATAAGGGCTGTCCTAGTTAAGACCCAATTTTCCGTCAGCAGGATTCCTAACAACAGGAAGCACTTTCTTGAGTACCAATTCTCCTGTTGTATAACAGCGTAGCTGCACACTTTGATTATACAATTTAGCGAGCTGTTGCTGGTACCGTGCCATGGAAGCAAGGGCACGGTCTCAGCATTCTTCAATCAGAGTCAAGTCCAAGGCCAACATCATGTCATTTCGGCCCATGTCAAAAACCTTCGATTTGAAGGTTAGAAGGCTGATCTCCAGGGGGATGATTGCCTGGGTTTCGAAGCACAGAGCAAATGGCGTTTCCCCAGTGGATCGCCTCGGAGTGGTGCGATGAACCCACAGCACGCTGGGCAACTCTTCGATCCATCTGCCTTTAGCTTTCTCCAGCCTTTTCTGGATGTCGTCCAAAATAACCTTGTTGGTGGCCTCCGCTTAATCGTTGCTTTGGGGATAAGCCGGCGAGGAAAAGTAGGGCCGGATACCATAAGTGTTGTACAATTTTTGATACACGCCACAATCAAACTGGGTACCGTTGTTTGAAACAAGCGCTCGTGGTATGCCGAATCTCGTTATGATGTTTTTTCATACAAAACGCTTAACGTCTGAATCTCGAATATGTGTTAGTGTCTCTGCTTCGACCCATTTTGTAAAATAATTCGTCGCAACAATTAAGAATCACTAGTTGCTTGGGGCCCATGGTAAAGGTCCAACGATATCAAGCCCCCATTGAGCGAATGACCAAGGACTAGTGATAGAGTTTAACTCCTCGGCAGGCAGATGAGTTAAGGGGGAAAACTTCTGGCATTGCTCACATTTCTTGACATAACACTCGGCATCGGTTCGCATGGTCGGCCAATAGTACCCCTGCGTTACGGCTCGATGGGCCAGAGAACGTTCGCCCAAATGGGTACAACAATTGCCTTCATGTATTTCAGACAAAAGTTCCTCGACTTTATCCGGGTGAACACACTCTAAGTACGGCCCAGAGAAAGATTTTTTGTAGAGCTTCCCCTGCGGATCCAAGTAGTATCGGAGGGCTTTGTTTCGCAGTTTGTGTGCTTATTTCTTATCCATCGGGAGCTGTTCTGAAGATAGCAATGCGGCAATAGGGTCCATCCAACTCGGACCCAATTCGATAACGTTGATCTGAACTAATTTTGAAGAGGCAATGCTCGGCTCAAGGACGAACCCAACTTCGATTATCCGCTTAATTTCTGAGTTGATGGCAGTGGCTAAGCAAGCCAGGGCATCCGCATGCGTGTTTTGATCCCAGGTTATTTGATTCAGTTCGTGGTGATCAAATTTCGCGAGCAAAGAATTCGCTGTTTTCATATAGGCTGCCATGCGGTCATTTTTGGCTGCATATTCCCCTTTCAACTGGTTGATTACTAGCTTTGAGTCACAGAAAACAAACAGACACAACGCACCGAGGTGAAGTGTATTCCGTAGGCCGGTTAATAGTGTTTCGTATTCGACCTCGTTGTTCGATGCATCGAAACCCAGTTTAACGGCCTATTCGATTATTGCCCCTTCGGGGGTCATGATTACTACGCCAGCCCCACTGCCACGCTGGTTAGATGACCCATCGCAATACATCTGCCAAACGTCGCCAACATACATTCTCCAGTTGGGCTTGGTTTGCACTTGATCAGACTTAAAGTCGGCGAGGGATCCTGTGAATTCGGCTACAAAGTCGGCAAGCACTTGCCCCTTTATGGAAGTTCTAGGTAAAAACTGGATATCATACTGGCTGAGTTCCAGAGCCTATTTCGAAACGCGCCCCGATACCTCCGCGCTGTAGAGCACTGACCGGAGAGGATAGTCCATTAGTACCCCAATGGTATGCCCCTGAAAGAAATACATCAGTTTTCTTATAGCTATGACGAGGGCAAGGATAAGCTTTTCCAATGGAAGGTAACGTGTTTCGGCGTCAGCCATTGCTTTGCTCATATAGTAACTGGTTGCTGCTCTCCAAGTTCTTTCCTTAACAATACGGCGTTGACCGCCCTGTCAGATATCACCAGATACAAAATGAGGGGATCGCCTGCCGCAGGTGTTGCCAAGAGTGGTACTGATCGGAGATAAGACTTCAAGCCATCCAAAGCAGCCTGGCATTCGGGGGTCCATTCAAATGCTTTGCCTTGCCGAAGTGTGTGAAAAAATTGTCGGCAGCGATCTGTGGAACGACTAATAAACCTGTTGAGTGCGGCGGCCATCCCATCAGCTTCTGAACCTCTTTAACTGACCGAGGGGAGCCAAGCTCTAGAATTGCCGATATTTGCCTCGAGTTGGCTTCGATTCCGCTGTTTTAATGATATAGCCAAGGAATTTTCCGAATCCAATACTGTACGCACTAGCCAAGGCATTCAATTTCATCCTGTATTTTCGAAGGATACCAAATGTCTCTACTAGATTGGCTAGATGAGAGTTCTTTTCCTTGGACTTGACCACCATATCGTCGATGTATACTTTCATGGTACAACCGAGTTGTTCCTTGAACATGGCAGTCACTAGTCTTTGATAAGTTGCCCCCGCATTCTTCAGCCCAAAAGGCATGACCTTATAGTAATAGGTTCCTCTTGGGGTGAGGAATGCGATTTTTTGTTGGTCCTTAAGATGCATGACAATTTGATAATAGCCTATGTAGGCATCCAAGAAGCTTATGCGTTGATGATGTGCCGTTGCATCTACGAGTTGGTCTATTCTGGGCAAGGGAAAACAGTCCTTGGGACAAGCTTTGTTTAAGTTTGTGAAATCCATACAAACACGCCAAGAGCCATTCTTCTTCTTTACAACCACAGTATTGGACAACCATATAGGATAGGTTACTTCGCGAATCGCCCCGACGTCAAGTAACTGATCTACTTCTTCAATAACGGCGGAAGTATACTCTACGGCTGACCGCCAACTTCTCTGAATAATCGGCTTACATTTCGGATCAACGTTTAAGCGGTGTTGGGCCACAGATGAATCCACTCCTGGCATCTCGTATGGGGACCATGTGAACACATCAATATTGCCAAGTAAGAAGGATACCAACTCCTGCCTTTCAACTTTATCCAAGAAAGCGCCAATCATGAAAAACTTGTCAGGACTTCCGTCAATTTCGACCCGATCCAGGGCTTCAGTTGCCTTTTCGCTTGGGATCTTCCCAACGTCTTCGAGGCTCTCTCTATTCGGTACCTCAATTGAATGCACTTCTAGCTCCCTTGGCCTCTTTACAGCAAGAAGATAGTATGCTTGTGCCGATTTCTGAGAGCCGCGAATTTGTTTGATATCGTACCCAGTCAAAAAACGAAGTAGTTGATGGTAGGTGCTTGGCACGGCTTGCATTGTATGTAACCAAGTTCTACCCATGATGAGATTATACGGCGAGAGAAGCTTGACAACCAGAAATTCTACATCTACTGATCTGGTGCCGGCCCGTACTGGTAGTGTGATTTTGCACAAAGGATACTCCGGGTTAGCATTGAAGCCGAATAACGGGTAATTAGCCGGAAACAGGTCCGAATCGGTGATGCCAAGTTTGACGAAAGTTTTGTAGTACATTATTTCTGAAGTGATGCCCTGGTCAATGAGAACACGCTCAATGGTGAATCTGTTTACACGTAGCTCGATGACGAGGGGATCAGTGTGGGGGTGAGTTACTCTAACTAAGTCACTATCGTCGAAATTGATCCTTCTAGTGTCATGGGACCGTTTCGCTGGCGTCATTGGGCTGTGGAGGCTAGACTGTAACTGAATTGTATGCACATCGAATGACGCCGGCAAGCTGTATACCATATGAATTATACCAAGAGGAGGTGACTCGGCTGTAGAGCTACTGTATTTGTTGAATTATTCTTTTGGACATGTTGCGTAAGACGGCTGTCTTGTATCAATTCTTCCAGATGATCCTTTAATGCATAACAAATATCAGTGTCGTGATCGTGGTCTTTATGATACTTACACCATTTATCCCGTCTTCTCGTATCGGGAGGTCCCGTCATCTTGGGCGGCCACTTGAAGAACGAAAGGTGTTGAACTTTCGACAGAATCTTACTGATCGGCTCTGTTAGTTCCGAGTATTTCTTGCCTAAGCGCCTGCTATCCACTTGATACTGTTCATTAGCTCAATGTGAACATTGGTCGTTTGATCGTCGCGAGTCACGCATTTTAGCTTGATTCTGCCGCTCGGGACTTCTTGATGGCACGACGCTAATCGACTGAACAATTCCTGACGTGGCCGTCTCAACGGCTTTATGTCCGGCTTTGACCCGTAGGGCATCGTCTTCCACTTTGTAGTATTCTTCGACCTTCTTTATTAACGCCCAGACGGTTTTGGGGGGCCGTTTGGTTAATGAACTGCGGAGGGGACTATCAGGATACAATCCCATCTTAAAGGCGGTGATGGCCATGGAGTCATTGCAAGCATCATCTACCAGATTAAAGCACTCCCAATAGAGGGCCGAGTATTCATGAAGAGTTTCTTCTGGTTTAATTTACATGGCTTAGAGAGAGTCGGCTTGTTTCGGCTGGACCTCATAAATGATGAATCTTGCCCTGAATGACTTTTGGAGTTGGTGGAAGCTCTTAATCGATGCCGGCTCCAGTTTATAGTACCACCTCACGGCTAGTGGTCCCAAACTGCTTGGAAATATTCGACACATGAGGGTTTCGTCGTCAGCATGGAGGGTCATCGCTTGCTTATAATGACGAATGTGATCAGTGGGGTCTGATTTTCCGTCGTAGAGGGTGAACAACGGTGCCTTGAACTTTTTGGGTAGCACAACCCTTGCAATTTGTCGCACGAAAGGGTCATGTTTATTTTCTTTATCCGAATCATCGCTTCTCCCTCGTTTATGCCGTGCATGTGGACTTCCTTCAGATGAGCTGGATATATCAACGCGTCCTTTCTTTCTGGGCTCCAGGGATCGTGAATTTGAAGCACTATCATTATTGTGTTTCTGAAGTCGATGTCGTCGACCATCCTTCTTTCCTGAAGGTCGACCCCGGTCTTAGTATGCGGCTTGTTGGGATTTCGCCACCTCCAAGGCCAAATCCTGGTGCAGACGCTCGTTCTCAGCCATCATGTTCTCTAGCCGCTGTTTATTTTGATTTTCTTGATCCATAATCGTCTACATTGTCTTATGCATTGAAGTTGAGGGTGAGGTCTGAGCTACTGAATCGGAGTTCAAGGCACGTCGCGCGGCGATATTCTCCGGTCCCAGCATGTTTCTTGGAGTGAGGTCATCTTTTGGTGTAGTTTCGTCAGCGACTATCGGAGGATCTTCTGTGATGCCTACCATGGATATGCTTGAGTATTCCCACAAACGGCGCCAATTGTGGAGAAGTGGTTTGGAAATACTCTTGGATCCTGAAGGACGTTTCTGATCCTCTGATTGCCACATAAAAAAGGATTAACACTCCGGTCGGGGGTGCCGGAATTAGCACTCCGACGGACAAGTTAGTATATGTCTCACGTTTGCTTGTGTCTTAAGTTTCTTGGGTTTGTTCTCACATACCTCTCTTTGGTTGATGTTCCTCTATTTATGCCTCTGGGCCCTAGGGTCGGGCCCACTCTTAATCCATCGTATGATTGCTCATTTGGCCCTTCTGTCGTATGCCAATTCCTACTCGGCTTTTTGTTCAACTAGTTCTAAGGCTGATTAATCTATTCGGCTTCGAGATCGTCCAGGACGGAGCCGAATAATATATATATATATATATCCTGATTTCCATCAGACCCGATTATTCAGCTTTCCTGCATGTACCGATATTCGACTCCCACACTTATCATAGGTGATACGGCAGAAGGTATAAAAACTCGTTCCTCTGTTAAAAATGTTTGTGGTAACTTAGCGTTTGTTTCACAAATTGAACCAAAATCGTTTTTAAAAGCTGAAAATGATGAAAATTGAATTTTAGCAATGCAAAAAGAATTAAATCAATTTAAAAGGAATGAAATTTGGTTTTTGACTCATCGACCTAAGGATCATCCCGTTATTGGTACAAAGTGGATTTTTCGAAATAAAATGGATGAACAGCCTCTCGGTTTTGAAAATCATAAATACCCGAATTATGTTTTCAAACTTTCAAAAGCTTTATATGGCTTAAAACAAACTCCTAGAGCATGGTATGAAAGACTGAGTAATTTTCTACTTAACAAAGGTTTTTCTAGAGGAAAAATTGATATAACTATTTTTATAAAAATCAAAAAGGAAAATATGCTAATTGTTCAAATTTATGTTGATGATATCCATTTCGGTGCTACTAATGAAAATTTGTGCAAAAAGTTTGCTAAAGATATGCATGGTGAATTCGAAATGAGTATGATGGGGGAGTTAAATTACTTCCTCGGTCTACAAATTAAACAAACCAAGGATGGGATCCATTTAAATCAAACAAAATATATCAAGGATCTACTTAAAAGGTTTGAAATGGAATCATCAAAGCTTGCAGCAATTCCAATGAGCACATCAATAAAAATTGACAAAGATGAGCAAGGTAAACCGGTAGATGAAAAGAAATATCGAGGTATGATCGGTTCTTTACTCTATATTACTGCTAGTAGACCAGATATAATGTTTAGTGTTTGTATGTGTGCACATTTTCGATCCGCACCTAAAGAGTCACACATCACCGCAGTCAAACGTATTTTCAGATATCTTGTTGGCACTCCAAATTTGAGACTATGGTATCCTAAGGGAAGTACTTTTGAACATTTTGGTTACTCGGATGCCGACTTTCGGGATGTAGACTTGATCGAAAAAGCACAAGTGGTACTTGTCATTTTTTGGACACTCACTCACTTCTTAGTTTTGCAAAAAACAAAATTCAGTGGCTCTGTCAACTGCTGAAGCATAATACATTGCCGCCGCTGGGTGTTGTGCACAATTGCTTTGGATGAAATAACAACTTCAAGATTTTGGACTTCACTATGATGATATTCCTATAAAATGTGACAACACGAGTGCCATTTACCTTTCAAAAAATTCTATTAAGCACTTACGTACTAAACACATTGAAATATGGTATTATTTTCTAAGAGATCATGTACTCAAAGGTGACATTGAACTCGAATTTATGCCTACAAATCGTTAATTAGTTGACATATGTATCAAGCTTCTTAATGAAGAACAATTTTGTTATATTAGAACTGAACTTGGTATGATGAATACTCTAATATAATATTTATATAAATTTTAAATAAAAATAAAATAATAAATAAATAAATAAATAAAAATAATTAAATAAAATATTATAATTAAATAATTATAATATATATTATAATTCTCTTATATCTATATATCTCTCTCTCTCTCTCTCTCTCTCACCCACTCTGTCTCTATTTCTCACTCGCTCTCTCCTTTACTCTTTGTTTTCTCCTTCACTCTCGCTCTCTGTTTCATCCAACTCCGACTCTGTCTCGCTTCCCCTTCATCATCCAACTCCGACTCCATCACCACCATCATCCAGCACGTTCATCACTACCATCATCCACCCACATCCCTCACCGATCTACCAAGATCCATCACTGCTCTACATAAAACCTTCATCATCAATCTTCAACATTATTTCCGATTTATCAAGATCAAGTACCAATCCATCAAGATCCGTTACTAATTCACCAAGATCCATCACCGATCTACAAAAATTCATCACTGATCTACACATATTCATTCCTGATCTTCTCAATTCTTTCTGATCATCAACATCATCGCCAATCAACATGTCTAAATTGTTTTTGCACTTTGTTAGTGGTACAAACTCTCTTGTATTTAATAGTAATTGCTTCCACCTGGTATGAAGAAATTGTTTTTACTTGTATTTTCTCTTTTTATACTAGTGCACTTGGTGTAGTTGTTTATGGCCCAATCTTAATGGTCCTTGGTTTTATAAATTGGTAATCATTTTCTTACAATTTGTGTAATTTTCTTTTGTGCATTAATTTAGGGGGAGACTCGTATTAAGTAATATTTTGAGATTAAATCAACAAAATAAAAAATAAAATACGAATAATCTTAAGAGGGTATTTGTATATTCTATGCATAATTTTAGGGGAGTATATATCATTATCAACTAATTTTTTTTCTCCTTATTGTAATTTTTTATATATAGCAAAGACAAATAATTTTTTAGAGATAAATGCTTGCAATTTTATTTCAAAAAGAGAAACTACTGATAGATTACATGTACGGGTTGAGAAGGCTTCGTAGATTTTTTGCGTTTCACTTCTCTCAACAACTTTTCATGAGCCTCCTTTACATGCCTCTCTCTATTTTCAACTTCTGTGAGTCTTGGCATTATAACTGTTGCATAATATTGAACCGCATTCTCTAACTGCGAATTTTTCCTTTCTAGCTCTCTCTTCTTCTGATGAATATTAGCCAATTGTTATTTTAACAAGCACACCCCGTCTCTCCATTGCTGATTTTCTTGTATTCTTGTTTGAATCGCAGTCATTACTTGTGTACTAAGAGCCATAGTGTTATTAATAGCATCGATATCATTCTGATTACCAAAAACACTATGACTCTCAGTTACTAGAATAGCGTGTGACTGCACCATTTGTAGCCTCTCATTTGCCTGCATTACAGGCACCTCATGCATGTCAGAACCATTGATGGCTAAGGTAAGAAATGACATGATTACACAAGAAGGTAAAACAAATTTTTCTCTAACAACACTTGACGATTTCTTATCTCTGCCTATCATCTTTGTCACTTTTTATACACTCCTTCGATCCAATACTTGATGCATATCTGATCAAATCTTTTGTTTGTCAACATTTTGGGCACCAATGCACCATTTTTTCATGAGATGCTCCAAAATCCCCACAATGATCACGACAAGATATAAGAATCATTATTATATTTTTTGTGCATCTCAAATTATTTTCTCAAATGTGTCTGTCTGATTTTTGTTTTGATCATTGCAATTTTTTTTTTCTTTCTAAAACCTTTCTATCTCCATATTTTATTTTGATGATGTCAAAAGAGGAGAAAATTATCAGTTTTAATTTTAAAATGTAAATTTACAAATTATCAAATATCTTATGTTGCAAAATTATCAAATAATTTTGTTGATTTTTATTTTGTGTCAAATCTATACAAATATTGTCATCATCAAAAAGAGGGAGATTGTTAATCATATTGCTTAATTTTGATGATATCTAAAATATTATTTGAAAATTTTAGATTTTTTAATATACATATTCTATATTATTTGACACAAAATATTATCTGTTTAAAATATAGGTTGTATGATATATTTTTTATAAATATTATTTAAATGAAAATATTTTGAAAATATCACTATTCACCTTTTGACAAAATTGATTGATTGGTTGGCTGGTCACTATTCACTTTTTGACAAATTTAAAATTGGTTAATTGTATTGTTTTGACAAAATTGATTGATTGGTTGTATTATTTTGACAAATATGATATTGTTGAATTGTTTCCTTTTGATATACTCATATGGGATGATTGGTTATTTTTATTTGAGTGCATTTATAATCTCTTCAACAATTACAAAACTTTTAGAAGGAGTATATATATATATACACATTTGATATAATATAAAAAGAAATGGTTGTAAAATTGCAGCATATTTCACATATTGAAGTTTGAAATAAAAATGTTGTAACTACATGTTTATATAAATTAATATGGACGTTGCAAGCACATTTTTTTCACCTTATTTCTTTATATATATATACACACACAATATATATTAGTCAAAACCCACATGTTAGTAAGTTTTGTTCAACTTTTAGCCACAATGTTTGACAAAAGGAAAATGTGCCACATGATAAAAACTTGAAAACAAATAGATGCCTCGTGATTTGTCAAAAGAGCATCTGCCTCTCCAATGGGTATATTTTTGGATATAAATAGAAGTGTTTTGTGTGAAGAAAAAAAAAGAACTTGAAGAGAAAAATCTGTGTGCTTCAAAATTTTGAGTGTATTGTATTCTGCTATTTCACTTTCAGATCTAAGTGTAGTCTTTATTCTTACACTTTCATATCTACTCTTTATGAGAGAATTATTGTAAAAGAGGGTTGAGTACCTCTTATTTTTATTTATTATTTTGTGAAGGAATTTTGTAAGAGTGAGGAATTTATTGTTGAGTGAGGCTCAACAGATAAAAATAAGACCTATGCAAAATCCACAGGCTTAGTGAAGCCTTGGTGGTGTATTGACTTATTTTGATAATAAAGAAATTCTCAAGGAGGTTCCTTGGGGAGTGGACGTAGGCCCAGCGTGCCGAACCACTATAAATCTCAGTGTTTGATTTTCTCTTCCTATCTCTCTTACTTTTATATTGATAATTATTATTCAGTTTTTTTTTATTTGTTAAAATTCTGAATATTGTGTTTATTATTTTTTAATGTTGTAAAATTTTTTAATAACCCAATTTACCCCCCTCTTGGGTTGCCTAACTAGGATAACAACGTGTAATACCGCACACATAAGTCCACATGAGCTATAGGATGCCCTAGAAAAGAATTAGGGCATTCCATTTGCATGTGAGAGTGTGTGTGTTAATTTCTGTAAATGTGGAAACTGAATTTGAACATGAACACAAGAAATTGAAATGAATGAACTGGGAATGAATGTGCTAAATATTGCGAAAAGAACTATTTGCCAATGTTTATTATAATCCTGTTTACCTATAGTGATGGAAAATGCAAGAGATGATGATGCAGTGGGATCTTCTGAGGCTCGAATGAGCCGAATGGAACAAATGCTCGCAGCCCTAACTAAAGCAATGATACAACAACAAAGACAACAACCTTCGCCACCTCTGGTCCAAGTTGAGCTGGATAACAATGACATTATAAATTTAACTCAGAAGTTTATGAAGATGAAACTGCCGACTTTCTTAGGAGGTATTGAACCATTAAAGGCAGAGACATGGTTACTAGAAATGGAAAAATTGTTTGAAGTATTTCCCTCAATTCAACAAAGATTGAAAACTGCACAAATCCACCAAAAGAGTTACGCGGATGTCTGAAGAAGAGATCGAGAATATAAAGTCAGGGATCATGTGTTTATCAAAATAACTCCTATGAAAGAGCAGATGCGGTTTGGAGTAAAGGGCAAGCTAGCGCCGAGATATGTTGGGCCATATGAAATCCTTGAGAAAATCAACCCGGTGACGTATCGGGTAACCTTATCGTCGGTCATGGAACATATGCATAATGTTTTTCATGTTTCGATGCTACGGGAATAACTACGAGATCCATTACATGTCATTGAACCAACACATGTGCTCTTAAAGGATGATTACACATACGAAGATAAGCTAATTCAGATTGTGAATTATAGAATTAAAAAATTAAGGAACAAAGAAATACCTTTGGTAAAAGTTGATTAGCAAAACTATGGAGGGACATATGCAACATAGGAGACGGAAGAGGATAAGATGAAGAGATACCCTGACTTGTTTCCGTTAGATCCGATATTCTACCAAAACGAAGGTAATTCGAGTTTGGAGGACCAAACTCCAAAAGGGGGGGAGATTGTAACAACCTCGACCCGTGATTAGCTTAAAACATATGACTAATGATGCGTAATGAGTATTCAATGTGGAAGTTTGCATTAATTACATGTGTATATGCTATATGAGTTTCTATCTATTTTGCGTAGGAATATCTGTCTATGATTTTGTTTTGTTCTGTGACTTGAAGGCCTTGTCGGCGTCTGTAGACACCCCATTTTTGACCGACCTTAAGACTCAGACGTCACCGATTGAGCGCTCGGTGATGTTGCATATCGTGCTCGTTCAGAAGTCTCAGAGTCGCGGCCGTGAGCCCTGCCTCCGGACTTCCGAATCCTGTTCTGTGCCTTGCCTCGGTTTGCGAACCAGACTCGGTTTTCTCTGTTTTCTTTCCTAAGGGGAGGGAAAGGTCCCGTAGACCGTCTCCCAGTGGCCGTGGGCTACATTTCGTGGCCGTAGGCCATTTTGCCCATTTCGGAGCCCGGTTCCCGGTTTTCGGAGCCGTCAGGCCGTGTGCCTCGGTTCGGGACCACCCAACCATCTCCGATTCCTCCGGTTTTTGGCATGAATCTCATTTACTCCCTTACGAGGGACACTGGGGTCTTAGATACCCACTTCGTGGCCAAACACCACTTTCGGTGCTTAACGGCCGGTTTTCGGGACCCCGAACTGCGTGTTTTGGCCCCCGAGCATTTGTTTTGCATCGGTTTTCGTTCATTTTTGGCAGGTACCTCTGTTTTATCATCAGGAAGATCACTGGAGGGTGGGAGGCTAGCAATTGTCTCAGCAACCTGTTATGCTCTTCCGGCACCCCCCGGCGCCCGTTTTTCTCACTTCCGGGCTAATGTTGAACACCCTAGGGCCATTTTCTTCGAGCCAAAACCACATATTCGTGATGTACACACATGGGAGGACCCTAAAAACCTATGGCCGGCCAGTAACTCTCATTGAACCTTTTGAACCCCTCTTTGAATTGGCCTATTCTCTCTCCTGTTTTAGAGTTGTCAAAATTGAACCACAGGGTCTTGTTTAGCACACCTGGGAGGACACCATTGCTTGGTGGCCGGCCACTAAATCACATTGACCTTTTTGACCCTTGGCCGGCCGGCCACCTGCAGAAAAAGCACATGGTCGGCCATGCTCCTTGGGGTGTGTTCCTTACAGCTGCACAGCTGTTTCCCCCAGAAAAGAGCTGTATCCGGGGGATATTTTGGAGGGGAAAGCTTGGGTGCATTTCCCTCCACCTTTACACCCCTCCTTTTGTCCATATAAGGCAGCCAAGAGCTTGTCCCAAGGGTTAGAAATTTTGCTCTCAAGCATACATACACACCTCTCTCTCCATCTCTCTCAAATCTTCAAGTTTTGCTTCCATTCCTTCATCATCATCAAGCATCACCATCACCAGTCCATTTCCAGCAGCAAGGAGGGGTTCTTCAGAGGCTTAGAAGCAACTTTCATCAAGCCAAGAGGTAGCAAAAGTGTAGTCTTCGAGGGTAAGTCTCAAACTCCCTCTTTTACACCATTTTCTTGCCTCATTTCTTAAGCCTGTTTCCTCACTGTTTTGAGCTCCGACCAATACTGAAAGTGGTCCTCTTTTGAGCTATTCTTGATGTTTGTTTAAGGGCTCAACTCTGTTTGAGCCCTTCATCTTGCACTTCTTTCAATATCCTCTTATATGCCATTATTTTGCATTGAATATTTGGCCTATGTGTGATCTGAATTGGAGCATCTCATGAACTGATATTGTACTTATTTTGAGGCCCTCTTCAACATTGAAGAAGGGCTCAAACTTGTTTTCATGCTCCATATGTCACTTGCTTTGAATCCATGTTTTACCCTTGTTTTTGCATGCTTTTTCTAGCCTATGAGTGATCTGTTTCCGAGCACAATGTAAACTGTGGGTGAGCCTATTTTGAGCCCCTCTTCAACATTTAAGAAGGGCTCAACCCTGTTTGGCCTCTCTATCATACACTTGCTTCATAATTCCTCCAATTTACCGTAAATTTGCATGATTTGTTTGACCTACATGTAATCTGTTTTGGAGCATGTCATGAACTGTGAGTAGGATTTGTTTATGTCCCTCTACAACATTGTAGAAGGGATCAACCTTTTTTGGGGTCTCCATGTTATGCTTGTCTTTATATCCCCCTTTTACCCCCATTTTTGCATGCCTTCTTAGGCCTATTTAGCTTCTGTTTTCGGCCATGATCAGTACTGAAAATATCCATATTTTGGCCTTCTTGTCATTTTTTGTTAAGGTTCTTTTCTGGTTTGATGAATGCTTGGGGTACATCATGTTATAGCCCTATGTATCCTAGTCCTTGCATGACATTTTTACCATGTTTTCATACTGAGTTGGGGGATGTCATATACTGTAAATGTTCATATTTTTAGTCCCTCTTCAGTGTTGTAGAAGGGTACTTTTCCATTTGGACATCGCATGCATCACTTGCTTCAATACCCCTCTCTTGGCCCGTATTTTTGCATGCTATTGTTGCCCTATCTATGCTTGCTGTTTGGCCTTGTTTCTAGACTGAAAAATGCTATTTTGGGGCTGCCTTGCTACTGTTTTGCATGTCATGTACCAATTACGCATGTTTAGTATGGCTGTAGGCCATTTCGGGTGCTTAATATCGCATTTCGGGACCATCCCGTGCATTTGGTGTCATTTCCCCACCTTTCGGGACTGTTTTGCATCATTTGTGAGTGCTGAAATTCCATTTGCATGTTTGCACATCATTTCCATGTCATTTCATGCCTTAGGGCCATTGCCTCGGTTTGCGTGTCCGCGTGCACGCATTTCGAGGCATTTCATTCTCATCTCTCGGCTTCTTATGTGAGTGTGGTTGAGGCCCTCTCATGTTAGTATAAGTCCAATTTGCATTCGGAGTTCCATTTCATGCTTTATATCATTGCCTCGGTTTGCGTGCCCGTGTGCACGCATTTCGAGGCACCTCATTTTCATCCGACGGCCTCCCGTGTGAGTGTGGCTGAGGCTCTCTCATGTTGGTATAAGCCCATTCTGCATTCTGTATGTCACTTTAGTCTCATTGCATTGCGTATGCCATTGCCTCGGTTTGCGTGCCCGTGTGCACGCATTTTGAGGCACTTCATTTTCATCCGACGGCCTCCCGTGTGAGTAGGGTTGAGGCTCTCTCATGTTGGTATAAGCCCATTCTGCATTCTGTATCTCATTTTAGTCCCATTGCATTCCGTATGCCATTTCCTCGGTTTGCGTGCCTGCGGACACGCATTTCGAGACATCTCATTTTAGTCTCTTTGCATATCATTTTCACGCCATTTCATGCCTTAGGATCATCGCCTCGGTTTGCGTGCCCGCGTGCACGCATTTCGAGACATCTCATTTTCATAGCATTGTGCATGCTAGGATTGTATTTTAGTTGCATTCATGCATATCATGCATATTGCATCGTGTTCGGGATATGAGTTAGCCCGGGCACGGGAAACGAGGCGCGTTTCGTACTCCGAGTGACGGAACGGGTCTCAATTCCCAAGTCACCGACACTCCGGACTACCCATGATGGAGCTAGGTTTTGTTGTAGCATTCATCTGCATTCATCCTATATTGAGTTGTGCAATCCGACTCCTCGGCCACCATGCATCGTTATGCGTGATTGGTAGCACGAGGATCGAGGCATGCATATATTTGTGAAATACATTGCTATGCCCTTTTCCTGCTCTCTGTTGCAGCAAAGTGGAGAATCAGCAACCTTTCGGAGTCCGGTACGCTTTTCGAGAAATATTGCAAACAGAGGCTAAATTGGGCATCCCAGTGGATTTCCAAAAAGGCAGCCCAACATTCATCATTCAGCGGGAGTGAGGCAGCCCCCTGGCTTGCATGCCAGTTTACAGTTTTTCTTAGTTAATTTGTTAATTAACTAGGAATTTGTATATTATTCGGACTGTATATTTCGGACTGTATTATTCTTTTATTCGGACTGTATTATCTATTCGGACCCTCTGCGCGAGGGCATAATTGTAATAAGTGTGGGTGAGTGTGATATATGTCTTCCAACCCCACGTCTTTCTTCCCTTTTATTTACCCGCTTATGATGGTTAGATATAGGGCATATTTCAATTAGGATACAGTATGACAGCATGTTTGCATCATTCATCTGTTTTGCACGCACCGGGCTCGGCGCATCATACAAACTGCATTTGTATTTCAATTCCAAATTGAATACATGTTAGTTGTAGCATTCCATATGCCATGTTTAGAATAGTCGAGCCTGCTATAGTTGCATCTTTGCATGTGTTGCATTAGGCATTTCTGTATAATTAGGATCATGCATGATTTCTAATCGGTTTTCTGTTTTGACTTGGAGTACTCGGTGAGTTTTATGCTTTAGCATCCTTGCATGCGTGTGAGTGATTGCCATGAATAGCATGCTTACCATAAGGCTATGTGCTTATGTGATATAACTGCCTCGAATGCCTGTGGGTGGAGGTTGGGTTACTTGAAGTGGGACAATTCATCAAATGTTTGTTTTAAGCCCACTAGATAGTGGCAAAATCATGTTTTCTAAGCCCACCTGAGGGTGGCAAATCCACGTCTTAGCCTACCTGCGGGTAGCACCATCAAACCATTTTCAAACAAACAAACATGAAATGTTTTGTTCCAATTCAGGTGACTCAGTCTATACTTGTTTGCTGCGAGCATCACATAGTAACCTAGGCTAATAACCGGAATAAGAACTCACAATGTTTTCAAAATAAGATATCATGGTTAGTAGAGGCCGGTCTTTGACCGGGCGAGCGGGGGTGCTCACGAAGTGACCTTCCCCAATCGTACCCAAATTCCCGAGCCGAGGCAACTTTGGTGATGACGGACACGTCGCCTTTGGCACCGAGTCAGGGTTTCCTAAATTTCCCATTTTAAAAATATTTAGGTGGCGACTCTGTATCTGGCAAAGCAGTCCATGTTTGGCACCTCTTTCAAAAAATCTGTTTTCCAAAACAATTTGCCGGATTTGGACTCTTTGGTTCAAGATTAAGAACCGTGACAGCAAATCGAGTCCGAGCTGTAGCGAGGTCCCCCGTGGGCTTGTTACAGCGTCCGATCAAGAAATCGACTTGGTTTATGTGTTATTTAACATTTTTAGAATTTTATGGTAGGATGAATTAAAATTTGATTCGGAACGAATTAAATTAGAATAATTAATGTCAAGTTGCTTAGCTTAAGTTAAGTTTAATTACTTTCCTAATCAAGCCTATATAAAGCCTATATACCACTTGAGTCATCTTTTCTTCATCTTCTTTGAGCCTACAAAAACAAAACGTGGAGAGAGAGGGAGATGAGAAGATTGAGTTCAAATTAGGAGAATTGCTAGAGAACTTAGAGGTTGGCTTGGAATTTCAAACAATTAACTATTTAGAGCATAATAGATCATCTAAGGTAAGAATTCAACCTTGTAACTTTGGAATTGAATCACTTTGCACATGAATCCAAAGAATTAAGTTGTGTAATGCTAGAATTGAGCTAAAATGAAAGAATATAGATCATACTATGCATGCATGTCCATCTCATCACAATTTGAGTTTGATTTCCAAGACTTCTCTCGTGCATGTGTCCATCTTACCTTTATTTTGAGAATTCATCTTGTTTGATACCATTTTATATCAAATGATCATGTTTTGGAAGCTTTGAAGTCAAGGTAATACATGTATGTTAAGTTTACACAAGTTTCCTTAAGTTTTTGGCCCAAAAGAACTTGATTTGCAGCTCTAAGTTTGAGTTTGAGTTTGAAGCTTGGAAGCAAATCTAAAAATTCCAGAATTTTGCTTCTACGCTTGAGCGACAGATCCTGCGCTCGAGCAACCACTTTTTGTTTTGCACTTCTGCTCGAGCGACAAAAAGTTGGCTCGAGCATAAAATGCATGCTCCTAGAAGTTTACACATTTTGTAGATGCTCGAGCGACAGAAGTTGCGCTCGAGCGAAGACCTCGGTCTAATGCTCGAGCAACCATCGAGTGAAAAATTCACACAACCAGTACTTTTGTAGAGTTTACAGGCCGTTCAAGCGAAGGAAGTTGCGCTCGAGTGACTAATCATATTTTTTAACCTCCGCTCGAGCAAAGAAAGTTGCGCTTGAGCGAAGACCTTGTTTTCAGCAAATTTGACTAAGTGTTGAACAACATGTTTTGACATCCTCATTGTATCCTAGGCATTCCTAGGCCATGATTAAGACATAATAATGAGGATAAGAATTAGAAACACCCCAAGACAAGAAAGAACTAAGTTAATAATTCCGG
This sequence comes from Camellia japonica, assembly GCA_030407325.1. Lineage (NCBI taxonomy): Eukaryota > Viridiplantae > Streptophyta > Magnoliopsida > Ericales > Theaceae > Camellia > Camellia japonica. The sequence goes on from JAPPVO010000059.1 coordinate 104,064,989, forward strand.
GTGTGTAATTCAGTACATATTCGTTTTGTGTCTGTGTAGGTCATGCATTGCAAGTTATCTGATTTGTCTGCTCTGTCTGTCTGCTTTGGAGCCATCTGTGAGTAATAACTTTGTAAAACTATGTTTACGTTTAAATATTTCCTATATGATATGACAAGAAATGATCTATTTTCTAAAATGTTATGTTCTGTACCAATGAATGATTGTCCATATACTGAAAAGTATTCGTGGCATTCTTAGCACATGGCCCTTTTCCGGGGGTAATAATACCGTGGTCTTATGGCCCTTACCCGGGGGTAATAATACCGTGGTTTCATGGCCCTCGCTTGACGGTAACAATACCATGACTTAAGTATGTTATCTGTTCCTAGTACCGGAGGTTCCTTTATGGAACTAGTCAAGTATGACCCTTAATGCTCTGTATCTGATTTGTTAGTGCTAATAGATGTACCATGTATGATTAAGCATGAACTTCGATTTCTGTATATGATTTGAATGAGAATATGAATATGAATCTATTTCTGCTTTCAAAATCTGATATGGGACATCATTTATTTAACCTTTTACTCTGTTATTATTCACTAGGCTCCCGCTTACTCTATTTATATTATGTATGTAGGTAACCAGATGCGTGACCAGGCCTAGAGTTGATGACCTGGAGCTTGGGTTTTGAGTCAGCCAGCTACCATGCCTCCCTGGGAAGTTCTCGTCCGAAGAAGTTAATTTTTGTGAATCGTGATAAAGATGTTTTTGTTATGTTTTGTTTTTGTTTATATGTACGTTAGGCTCAGTCCCTTCTGTTAATACCTGAACAGGGTTACATGACTTATACATCATATGTATGTAGTTAAGTTTAAATTTCCTGTTGCATGTACATCAACACAACTCTATGGACAATGTATTATATATATTTGCTTCCACAACCTCTTATATTACATGATGTTCAGGTCAGAGGCCTTTGGTGATTCCAGGATTATTGGCCGGTTACGACGCTAAAGCTATAGGGGCGGATTTGGGTCGTGACACTAGCAATTCTCCAAATTTGAACTCAATCTTCTCATCTCCCTCTCTCTCCACGTTTTGTTTTTGTAGACTCAAAGAAGATAAAGAAAAGATGACTCAAGTGGTATATTGGCCTTATATAGGCTTGATTAGGGAAGTAATTAAACTTAACTTAAGCTAAACAATTTGACATTAATTATTCTAATTTAATTCGTTCCGAATCGAATTTTAATTCAACCTACCACAAAATTCTAAAAATACTAAATAACACATAAACCAAGTCGATTTCTTGATCGGACACCGACAAGGCCTTCAAGTCGCAGAACAAAACAAATCATAGACATATATTCCTACGCAAAACAGATAGAAACTCATATAGCATATACACATGTAATTAATGCAAACTTTCACCTTGATTACTCATTATGCATCATTAGTCATATGTTTTAAGCTAATCAGGTCGGGGTTGTTACAGTCTTTCTCCTCCCTTTTAGTAGTTTGGTCCTCAAAACTCGAATTACCTTCGTTTTGGTAGAATATCGGATCTAACGGAAACAAGTCAGGGTATCTCTTCATCATATCCTCTTCCGTTTCCCATGTTGCATATGTCCCTCCGTGGTTTTGCCAATCAAGTTTCACCAAGGATATTTCTTTGTTCCTTGATCTTTTAATTTTACGATTCACAATCTGAATTGGCCTCTCTTTGTATATGTAGTCATCCTTTAAGAGCACATGTGTTGGTTCAATGACATGTAATGGATCTCGTAGATATTCCCGTAGCATCGAAACATGAAAAATATTATGCATATGTTCCATGACCAGCAGTAAGGCTACCCGATATGTCATCGGATTGATTTTCTTAAGGATTTCATATGGCCCAACATATCTCGACGCTAGCTTGCCCTTTATTCCAAACCGTATCTGCCCTTTCATAGGAGTTACTTTGATAAACACATGATCCCCGATTTCATATTCTCGATCTCTTCTTTGGACATCCGTGTGACTCCTTTAGTGGCTTTGTGCAGTTTTCAATCTTTGTTGAATTAATTTCACATTTTTTGTTGTTTTTGCACAAGTTATAGTCCTAACAAAGGTCTGTCACCTACCTCGGCCTAACAGATCGGAGAACGGCATTTTCTACCATACAAAGCTTCATAAGGAGCCATACCGATACTCGAATGGTAGCTGTTGTTATACACAAACTCGGCCAATGGTAAGTAGATCTCCTAATTACATCTAAGGCACAGATTCTAAGCATATCTTCCAGAGTCTATATCGTCCTTTCTGATTGACCGTCTGTCTGTGGGTGATTTGCACTACTTAGTCTTAACTCTGTTCCCAAAGCTTACTGTAGACTCTGCCAGAATTTTGAAGTAAACTTGGGATCTCTATCAAATACTATGGAAACTGGAACAACATGCAATTTCACAATCTCATTGACATATAAGTTAGCCAACTTATCTGCATTATACAAAGATTTGATAAGCAAAAAGTGGGCAGATTTAGTTAAACGATCAACAATGACCCAAATAGAATCCATATCTTGGGAGGAACGAGGCAGTCCAACAATGAAGCCCATGGTAATAAGCTCCCATTTCCATTTTGGTATTGGAAGCGGCTGAAGCAATCCAGCGGGTCGTTGATGTTTAGCTTTAACTTATTGGCAATGTAAGCATCTAGCCACAAAATTAGCAATGCTTTTCTTCATTCCCGGCCACCAGAAATTTTATTTCAAGTCATGGTACATCTTTGTATTCCCTGAATGCATAGCAAACTTTGAATTGTGAGCTTCAGTCATAACATGTTTCCTCAAATCAAAACAATTCGGTACACAAAGTCTACTCTGGAATTTCAGCACACCATTTTCAATCACAAATCCTAGCTTCGGTTTTGAGCCAATTTCATTCACAATCTTCTTTAGAAATTCATCTTGCAATTGCTTCCCTCTAATCTCTTCAATGATTGCAGGTTGAGCGGAAATGGTGGCTAAGATCCTGCCCGATTCACGCAACACAATTTCAATCTTATTCTTCTCCAAGTCACATAACAACTCTTTCTGACCGGTGAGCAAACATGACAAATTCCTAATAGATTTTTGACTTAATGCATCTGCAACGGTATTTGTCTTCCTTGGATGATACAGGATTTGCAAGTCATAGTCTTTGATCAATTCTAGACATCTTCTCTGTCTCATGTTCAGTTTTTTTGGGTTAAAGAAATATTTTAAGATTTTATAGTCAGTATATACCTCATAAGTCACTCCATACAGATAATGGCGCCAAATTTTTAAGGCAAAAACCATAGCTGCCAATTCAAGGTCATGAGTTGGGTAATTATTTTCATGTGGGCGGAGTTGTCGAGAAGCATAAGCAATTACTTTCCCATTTTGCATCAATACATACCCTAAACCTTTGTACGAAGCGTCACTGTAAATTTGAAACCCATCAGTACTATTTGGCAAAGTCAAAATTGGCGCAGTTACTAACCTGGTCTTTAACTATTGGAAGACAGACTCCCTTTGATCATTCCAATCGAACGGTGTATTTTTCTGAGTCAACTGTGTCAATGGCATGGCAAGTTTTGAGAAATCTTTCACAAATCTATGGTAGTGGCCAGCAAGTCCCAGAATACTTTTAATTTCGACACATTGGTTGGTCTTGGCCAATCTACAATGGCTTCAATCTTCTGTGGGTCTACTGATATGCCGTCTTTGTTGATTACATGTCCCAGAAATGCTACGTTGTCAGGCCAGAATTCACATTTGGAAAGTTTTGCGTATAACTTATTCTCTCTGAAAATTGTAAGGCAGTTCTCAGATGATTTTTATGTTCTTCTACTTTCGGAATAAATCAAGATATCATCAATGAACACAACTATAAATTCATCCAGAAATTGTTTAAACACCCTATTCATTGGTCTATAAAAGTGGCGGGTGCGTTAGTTACCCCAAATGGCATTACTAGAAATTCATAGTGCCCGTATCTAGTTTTGAAAGCGGTTTTCTCAATGTCTTCTGCCTTAACTTTCAATTGATGATAGCTCGATCTAAGGTCAATTTTAGAAAAGACTTGGGCTCCCTGAAATTGGACAAACAAATCGTCTATTCGGGGCAATGGATATTTATTCTTGATAGTTACTCTATTCAATTCTCGGTAATTTATACATAACCTCAAGGACCCATCTTTCTTTTTAACAAACAAACCTGGAGCACCCCAAGGTGAAGTACTCGGTCGGATGAACTTCTTATCTAACAGTTCTTGAAGTTGGATTTTCAATTCTTTCAATTCTGAGGTTGACATTCTATAAGGGGTTTTAGAAATAGGTTGTGCTCCAGGTACTATATCAATAGTAAACTCAATTTGCCCTATCAATTAGATCCCCAGGCAGTTCATTTGGAAAGACATCAGGAAATTCATTAACCACAAGAATAGTTTCCACATTAGCACTAATCGAAGATACAGTCAATACACAACACAAGTAGCCCCGACACTTTTTTCTGAACAACTTCCTGGCTTTCATAAACCAAATCAAGTACGGCGGAAGAATTACCCCATTCCCGATAAAGACAAACTCAGGCACACCGAGTGGTCGAAACACGAAAGATTTACTCACACAGTCAATGGTGGCATAGTATTTAGTCAACCAATCCATACCGGAATACAATCAAAATGAGTAATGGCCAATGGTAGCAAATCAGCATATAATAATATATCTCTAACCATGATGTCACACGCAGGATACACATAAGCACATAACATAAAGCCTCCAGATGGTGCAGATACAAATAACAAATAATTCAAAGGTTTTAAGGGTCTAGTTAATTTCCGAGAAAAGGCATGCGACACAAAAGAGTGTGTAGAACCAGAATCTAACAACACATAGGCACGTTGAGCACAAATAGAGATCATACATGACACCACTGACTTAGTGTTTTGCACATTACCAGGTACTAATGCAAACACTCGGCCTTGCCTTAGTATTTCTCTCCCAGTATTGGTTTCACATTTGTTCTTGGTGTAGGGGTGGATCCAACTAAACTTGTCGTAGGACGGTTAGCATTATCGGATCTCATTGGACGATCTCTAATCATGTGGCCAGTCTTGTCACACCGAAAACAAGCACCAGATGCATGGTAACATGTGCCTTTATGCTTCCTTCCACATTCAGAATAAACTGGCATAGAGCCACTGCTTTGGCTTGAACTGCTTGAAGATCCAGTATTTTGCTTTTTATTTACAAAGGACGAATGGCCCTTCCGAAAATTGGATCCAGATCTTTTACCTCTTTATTCAGTTGTTGGAGCTTTTTGTTTCTTTACTGCCAGTGTGGCTTTTGCCATCAATGCCCTGTCAAGTACTTCTACATATGTAGGCAATTTCAGAATGCCTACCCGATCAAATACGTCCAAATCTAATCCCCTTTCAAATTTTCAAGCTTTCTTGTAACGCCCTAACTTTCGAGCCATTAATAAATCAACTCAGCCTCAAATTTAAACCTCTAACTAATTAATAACCTCAAAAAAATACAAATTTATCTCCAAAATAATTACACAAATATATCCAAAATATATCTTATACAAATCTCTAAAAATAATATATAGTGGTGAGCCCAAAAATATCTAACTCAATAATCTCTTTAGAACTTCAAATCCAATCTCCACTAAATTGCTATGCACCTGAAAAATAAATTAATTCGGGAAGTATACAATACGACAGGAATAACAAAGCTCGGACAAAGAATAAATTCACAGGGACCCAATAATTACACAAACGATTCAATTCGAGATACCAAGCAATTTACCAAATTACACAAACAAGTCAACTTGACGTATTATAATTTATCCAGGACCAAATATCCAGTCCTACTCATACATGATTAGTGACCGGCCTCACCCCCTTCACCCAAGCACAACCGCTTATCCGAGTTATTGGTACAGAGCATATTGGCAAAGTCCACTCGATCCATGTACGGAGCATTTCCATATCATTTAGCTTGACAAATCAACATTTCCAACATAGAATAACTACACAGAGTTCATCAAATGACTACAGTAATCAAATGAATCAACAATGAATAATTCCACAAAATTTATCAAATTATCAAAATCATCAAGAGGAGTACAAATTGAAGGTGATTAAAATAACACTGTTTGCAAATAGATTTAAAGGAAGCATATTGTATACCACCTGAATTACCTCAAATCAATCTCCTTCGTCGCTAACACTCTAATCTTGATATTTCTCTATGGATCTCCAAAAATAACTCTAATCTTACTTTGATAAAATCTACAACTCTCATCTACCATATCACCAAGGCAAAACAAAATTTTCAGATTTAGAGTCACTTCAGAACAAGATTAAAAAGGCTATTTCAGATTTTTTCCAAATCCGGCCCTCCTATGGTTCGTAGAGAATTTTCTCTAGTTTTCAGAACATTTTTCAAAAATAGAATAGCTTTTCCATATTTTTAGTTATTTCGGAAATACTCCAGCTCTGTCCAGATTTGTCAACTGTTACGAAAATCAGATTTTCTCACAAATCGCTCACTCGTTTTCCATGAAACCAATTTTCCATGAAAGATAACTCCTTAACGAATATTTTGACATAAAATGGAGGTCTAGAAGATTTTTATGCATTTTGCTATAATTTTTGCAAGTTTGCTGTAAAACAGATTTTTCTGGCACAGTTCTTGAAAATAGAAATTTGGTGAGAAAAGAGGTCAACTAGGGGAAATTTTCCACTTCTCTTGTGATTAAAACATGCTAAATTATATTTATTAAACTCATAAATTTAAGGTGAAGGTGTGCCTTTGGAAATTTTTGATATGCAGAAAGGTAGTCTTATACCGATTAAGAGAAATACAAGAAGGGTAGAATCAAGGCTTAACTTCTTTAATTTTTAACACAAGAATGCCATCAAAACACTTCTGAAATGAATGTTTAAAACTTCTAAGAGTATGTATTTGAAAGGAAAAGAAATAAGAGAGAGTTGTGTTGTGGCTTACTTGATTGCCTAGTGAAGTGTTTGCACAATTTCTTCTCTTTTTTCCTTTCCTCTACCAACAAAGCTCTCTTCCTCTCTATTTCTCTCCCTCTCCTCTCCTTCTCAGCTGAAATGTGTAGTGTGTGAATGTGTTTGATGTGCAAAAATGCTAAGGGAGAGGTCCTATTTATAGAAAAAAAAATTGTGGTGGAAAGTCTAAAAAGCCCTTGGTTGGAATTGGATGGAAGAATTTGTAATTGGTTGGAATGGAATGGACGTTGATTAAAAAGATTAATTATAACTTGGAACATGATTTAGTCCTAGTTTGGTCAACATAGTACTAGATTGAAAATTAATACAAGCATATCTCCATAATTTAGGGTTTTAGTCAAAATTCTTCATGAAATCAAGCATTCTTGTCCCAAAAAGTACACAACAAAGGGTCCTCTAGGGTGGCTAGCCACATGATGATGATTTGAGGGGATTATTTTATTTTTTGTGTGTATAACTTGAAGATATTTTGTGTACAAATTTATTTATTTAAGAAACGTACAAGTATATATATATATATATATATGTGTGTGTGTGTGTGTGTGTGTGTATGTGTGTATAATGGTACTAGTTTGGGTCAATTAGCGATTTAATAAAAATGTAAGGGCTTTGGGTTTAATTTATGAATTGGGACATTTATATTAGTGTAGAATTAAATTAAATTAGGGTTAGAGAGTCTAATTCGGTCTGGATTCTTGTTCCGAATAAAAAGGCGATCAACTGACGAACGTGATAAAGACCGAAAAAAACCTAGGGTTTTTAAGTGGTAATTCCATATTTAGGGATTCAATTAATCAGTATTAGGGTATTAGAAATGATTCCTAAGTTCCAAGTTCAATCAGGGTTTGTACAGGTTCATCTGTGATGTGTTTTCAGTTCTAGGATTAATTTTGCAAATAAACGGGAAACTAAGGGCTTTATTATAATAACTCAAAATTTAGGGACCTAATAGGGTTACTAAAGTTAGGGGTCTCACATTTCTTGTAGTCCGTATCCACCATATGAGGAGCAAACCGAGCTAATTTAGTGAATCTAGCCTTATGCTCAGCTACAGACATGTTGCCTTACTTAAGTTCTTGTAATTCAGAAACCTTTCAGTCCCGGAAGCACTGAGGAAAATACTTGTCGTAGAAGATCTCATTGAATTGCGCCCATGTCATGTTCCTATTGCTATTTCGAACTAACAACCACCATCTTCGAGCTTCATCTTTTAAGGTATAGGTGGCCAATAGAACCTTCTGAGTCTTAGAGCAAGGAAACACTTCAAACAATTTCTCCATTTCCAATAACCAGGTCTCTGCTTTTAATGGTTCAATACCCCCCAAGAAAGTCGACAGTTTCATTTTCATGAATTTCTGAGTTAGGTTGATAATGTCATTGTTATCTAATTCAACTTGCATTGGCGGTGGAGGCAGAGGTTGTTGTCTCATTAATTCAATTAGGGCTTCGAGCATTTGTTTCATTCGGCTCATGCGAGCCTCTGAAGATTTAGCTATTCCATCACTTCTTGTATTTTCCATTGCTATAGGTAAACAGGACAATAATAAACATAGGCAAATAGTTCTTTTTGCAATATTAGGCACATTCATTCCTAGTTCATTCATTTCAGTTTCTTGTGTTCATATTCAAATTCAGTTTCCTCAGTTTCCATATTTACAGAAATTAACACACACACTCGCACATGCAAATGAAATATCCCTAATTCTTTTCTAGGACATTGTAACATGCCTGGGAGGGTACCCGCGCGCGTTAAACAGTTCGGACTCCCGAGATCTCTTTGATCTCAAGTTTCACGAGTGCAATGTGAAACGTAGATGAGAGTCTAGATTTGGCAACTTTTAGTGAAAATCCATTTTATTGCAATTTTGTCAAAAATGGACTGCGTCATCAGATCTCAGAGTCGCCACCTAATATTTTGGGAAATTAGGAAACCCATGACTCGGTGCCAAAGGCCACTGTTCGTCGTAACCAAAGATGCTTGGCTCGGAACCTTAGGTATGAGAGGGGAAGGTCAATAATGAGCACCCCCACTCACCCGATCAAAAGATCGGCCTCTACTAAACCATGATATGACCTTTATTTTCTTTATATGTTTATGTTCTGATTAGTTTAGTAAATCCGAAAATTTACTATGTGAAGCATACAAGTATAGACTAGTTTGCTCAAATTGGAACAATTCAATTTCATGTTTGTTTTCCGAAAAGGGTTTGATTTTGCCACCATCAAGTGGGCTTAACACGTACAATCTTTGAATTATTCCAATTCAAACAAGCAGCCTTCATCCACAGGCATTCAAACAGTTTATCACTTAAACAAATAGCCACATGGTAATGCTAAACATAATAAGAAAATCACACACAAATGGGATGTTAAAGCATAAAAACTCACAGATTTACAGACGTCCCTCGAACAACTACAAAACAAAAGTTAGTAAAATATGCATGATCTTATATACAGAATCCTAATGCAATTCACTCATGAGATGCACTAAAGATTTGGCTTCTAGAATATGGCATGTGAATCATCTCAAAACACAGAATCATGGGATAATTAATTGAAGCATAAAGATGCAAATTTAGCCAAATCTTATGCATGGATCATGGATGTAAAGCAGGGATATGCATGACATGTCAACATATATACATACACACAGTTAGGGAAAGCGATAAAGAACGGGATAGACAGAAGTGGGTGGGGAAATTACAACACCTTAAATATTACAGATCCGAATGAGGGAGAGAGGAGAGAAAAATAATAAAAAAAAACCTCACAATACTCAAAATAAAAATAAAATAAAATAAAATAAAATAAAAATAAAATGAAGCAAGGACACACCCTGTATAACTAAGCACCTACTGATAAAACCCATATTAAGCCCACAAAATGAGCCCACTTGAAGCCCATGTAAAACCAACTCAAGCCCTGTATATTGACCCACAAATTGAATCCACTTCCTTGAAGCCCATACTGATAATCCATGTGAAACAAACTCAAGTTTGGCAGTCCATGTCCATTTAACTTGTACCAAGCCCAACATCATGGATCACCAACTCTATGTAACATGTAGCCTCATGCCTGAGACATGAATCTAACAAAGGTAAAGCCTTTGAGCCATAAATGTGTTTCCATGTCACTATCCTGTGCTAATTGTTGATCCTCTAGTTGAAGCATCAAAACCTCTAGAACTGTATTCATATTCTCTTATCAACCTGATAATTGAAGCCTCTGAGAGATAGAAATCTGAGCATCACTAGAATATCAAGTTTCCCCAATCCACTCCCCTTGACTCATGTTCAAGAGCTTTCATCACCTGAAATAAAAATGACAGTGCATATTTTGATTTTAGGGTGATTGGAATTGGACTGTGAAGACCTAGAAACTGGATTGGAGAGAAAATGGATTGGATGAGATGGGTATTTCTTCAGGAAATGCTGGAGAACACACTCTATAGAGAGAGAGAGAGTCTTAGAGAGAGAGAGCCGTGGGGTGGTGCTGGGTCTCTAGAGAGAGAGATAGGTGGGTTAGAGAGAGAGAGATGTGGTGTGTGCATGCCGTGTGTGAGCTCGAGAGAGAGAGAGGGTATGGGTCTTGTGGGTGTGAGTGGTGTGGTCTCTAGAGAGAGAGAGGAGAGTGCCGTGGGTATTGTCATGCATGAGTGTGCTGTATCAGTTGTGCTGTCCGTCCCTTTCTCCCCCTTGTGCCGTGCGTGTGTGAATGGTGATGGGTTTGGGGTGATGCTTGGGGTGAGTGTGTGTTTGCCGTGGGTTTTGCCGAGAGGCCAAGAGAGGTGGATGTGTGAGTCATGGTGGTGTGTTTGCCTCCTATCTGTGTTGTGAGTTTTAGTGAGAGAGGTGCTGTGTGCGAGAGGTGGTCACGGTGGTAGTGTGAGAGGTGGGTCTCTCCTCTCTGCATGTGAGTGTTGAGTGAGAAATGTTAGAGAGAGAGGAGAGAGAGAGGTTCATGCCCTGCCGTGGGTGTGCATGGGCGATGGTGTGTGGGTGTGAGGGAGTGATGATAGGTGGTGGTGTGTGTATGGTGTTGGATGATGGTGTGTTGAGTGTGTTACAGTGGGAGGTGCATGGTGCTGGATGATGGTGGTGCCGTGTGTGACCACGATGGTGGTGGTATGTGTTCTCTATATCTCCTTTGCCTTGTGTCTGAGTGTGGGTTTAGAGAGAGGAGAGAGAGGAGCCCGTGGGTGTGCCTTGCCTCTCTTTGCCTCTCCCCGTGCGTGAGTCTCTCCTCCCCTCCCCGTATGTCTTTCATTTTTTTCTCCTCCCTCATGCATGAGTATCCATTTCGCTTTAAAGAAAATCCTCTCCAATGACTCTCTCTAAACTGTGTGTTAAGCTTTTTCTCCCTTTTTCTTCTATCTTTTCTCATGTGTATCTCTCCCCCTTAAGAGAGAGAGCCACCATTCTTCTCATCCCCTCTACTGCCGAGCATTCTCCTCCCGAGAGTTGTAGTGGTCCATCATTTTTATGCATGTGTCTGTGATGAGAGCGAGGGGCCGCCCGAACCATGTGCCTCTGTTTTCTTTTTTATTAAACAAACCTCTCTCCCATGCCTTGCATGTGCAATTTCCTTTAGAGATGCCCTCTGTCTGTCACCTACCAAAACATCATCATATCATATATTCCATCTCCCCCATTAAAAAAAACCAAATCAACATAATGATATCACGCCAAAGATGCTCTATCTTTTCTTTTTCTTTTTCTTTTTCTTTTTCTTTTTTATTATTTCTTCTTTGTTATTATTTTTTATATTTTATATTTTTTTTATATTTTTTATTTTTTTAATTTATCACATATTTATCAATTTATATAAAACACACCTAAACATATGTACACACACATAAAATTATAATCAAAATATTAGTGATGGCCAAAATGGGTGATTTGGAATTAAAGCCTCAATTTGATTTTTCGGCTGTAAATTCATAAAATGGCACATTCTAATTTTCATCAGCGGGTGATCAAAAGAAAACGCCCAAGTCTTAGGGCCGGTCAAAATGGGATGTCTACAGACATCCTATAGCTTATATGGACTTGTGTGTGCGATATAACACGTGTTCTGATACCACTCTGTCACGACCCAAACCCGCCCCTATGGGTTTAGCGCCGTAACCAGCCAGTAATCCTTGGATTACTAAAGACCTCTGTACAGATTAGCAAATAATTAAGGGGCTAGCAGAAGCAGATATAGAACATACATAGTCCATAGAGCTGTGCTGACGTACATGGGACATAAATTTAAAGCTTGAATATATTCAAATGACGTCAAAGTTTCATAAGTCAAGTAAACCACAGATATTAACAAACGGGGCTTAGCCCAGTGTACATATACCCAAAAAGAAAATAAAAACTAAAGCATCCTTAACATAAGCCACAAAACTTGACTTCTTCCAACGAGAACCTCCTTGGGAGGCACAAAGGCTGGTTGACAAACTCAACTCTAGGCCATCAACTCTGGGCTTGGTCACGTGCCTGATCACCTATATACATAATATAAATAGAGTGAGTGGGAGCCTAGTGAATAATAACAGAATAAAGGGGTAAATGAATGATGTCCCATATTAGATTCTAAAAGCAGAAATAGATTCATATTCATATTCTTGTTCAAATCACATACAGAAATCAGAGTTCATACTTAATCGTACATAGTACATTCATTAGTGCTAACAGATCAGATACAGAGCATTAAGGGTCATACTTGACTAGTTCCATATAGGAACCTCCAGTACCGGGAACATATAACATACTTAAGCCACGGTATTGTTACCCTCGAGTGAGGGCTATGAGACCACAGTATTATTACCCTCGGGCAAGGGCCTTGTGCTCATAGACCACGATATTGTTACCCCCGGGCAAAGGCCATGTGCTAAGGATGCCACGAATACTTTTCAATATATGGACAATCATTCATTGATACAGAACATAGCATTTCAGAAAACAGATCATTTCTTGTCATATCATATAGGAAAATACTTAAACGTGAACATAGTTTTACAAAGCTATTACTCACAGATAGCTCCAAAGTAGACAGATAGAGCAGACAAATTAGATAACTTGCGGCGCGTGACCTACACAGTCACAAAACGAATACTTACTGAATAAGACACTCGGAATCATTAACTTGGTTATTTCTTATCTTGGTGTGTTTCTAATTCTTATCCTCATTATTATGTCTTAATCATGGCCTAGAAATGCCTAGGATGTAATTAGGATGTCAAAACATGTTGTTCAACACTTAGTCAAAATTTGTTGAAAACAGGGTCTTTGCTCGAGCGTAACTTTTTTCGCTCGAGCGGTTTGTAAACTTTGCAAAAGTACTGGTTGTGTGAATTTTTCGCTCGACGGTTGCTCGAGCGTGAGATTGAGGTCTTCGCTCGAGCGTGAGATTGAGGTCTTCACTCGAGCGTAACTTTTGTCGCTTGAGTGGTCTGCAAAATGTGTAAACTTCTAGGAGGATGCATTTTATGCTCAAGCCAACTTTTGGTCGCTCGAACGGAAGTGCAAAACACAGAGTGGTTGCTCGAGCGTAGAAGCAAAATTCTGGAATTTCCAAATTTGCTTCCAAACTTCAAACTCAAACTTGGGCCAAAAACTTAAGGGAACTTGTGTAAACTTGTCAAGCTTCAAGAATTCAAAACCATTTCGCAAAATCAAAACCCAAAAGCATGTCAATTGTGCAAAACGAAACTCAAATCTTTGAAAATATAACATGCATGTATTATCTTGACTTTAAAGCTTCCAAAACATAATCATTTGATATAAAATGGTATCAAACAAGATGAATTCTCAAAATAAAGGTAAGATGGACACATGCATGAAAGAATTCTTTGAAATCAAACTCAAATTGTGATAAGATGGACATGCATGCATAATATGATCTATATTCTTTCATTTTAGCTCAGTTCTAGCATTACACAACTTAATTCTTTGGATTCATGTGCTAAGTGATTCAATTCCAAAGTTACAAGGTTGATGTAACAATCCCGACCCATGATTAACCATTAAACTATGATTAAGGATGCTTAATGTGTAATCAAGATGAAATTCTAACTTACTTGCATGTGTGTTACATTATTTGTGTTTCTATCTGTCTATCGTAGAAAGATCTATTTGTGTTTCCGTTTGGTTCTGCGAAATTGAAGGCCTTATCGGCATCCGATCAAGAAATTGACTTGATTCATGTGTTCTTTAGAATTTTTAGAATTTTATGGTAGGTTTAATTAAGATTCGATTCGGAACGAATTAAATTCGAATAATTAATAGCAATTAATTAGCGACTAATGATATTCTCTAATCAAGCCTATGTAAGGCTAAGAAATGACTCTAGAATATTTTATAGACACTCATTTCCTCATTCCTTGGGCCTACAAACGTGTGTGTGTGTGTGTGTGTGTGAGAGAGAGAGAGAGAGAGAGAGAGAGAGAGAGAGATCAAGAGGGAAGTGATCAACAAGGGAATTGCTAGAGAACTTGGAGGTTTTGGCTTGGAATTTCAAACAATTAACCATTTAAAGTGTAATTGATCATTTAAGGTAAGAATTCAACCTTCAACCTTCTAGCTTTGGGATTGAGTCACTTAGCACATGAATTCAAAGAATTAAGTTGTGTAATGCTAGAATTGAGCTTAAATAAGTGAAAATGAGAGTGAATTATACATGCATGCATAATCTCATGCTTTTGAAGTTGAAGTCGAAGAATTTTCCACATGCATGAAGCTTTACTTGCATACTTTGAAGAATTTAACTTGGTCTCACTTGTATTCCTTCAATTGGTCATGTTTTAGAAGAGTTGGACTTGCATCATTACATGTATGTGTAGAGACATGAAGTTTCACTTTGATTTTGAAGAATTGATTTGTGTTTGGGCCTTAATTTTACAAATTAACCATCATTTCATGTTTTCCTACAAGTTTCCAAATGTTTTCTAAGGTTTTTGGCCAAAATAAACAAGATTGAAGCTTTAAAATCAAGTTTTGAGCAGTGAAAAGCAATCTAGAAATTCCAGATTCTGCATCTCCGCTCAAGCGACAGATCCTACGCTCAAGCAACCACTTTGTGTTTTGCACCACTGCTCGAGCAACCAAAACTTAGCTCAAGCGTAAATTGCATGCTCCCAGAAGTTTAACATTTTTGTAGACCGCTTGAGCGACAAAAGTTGCGCTCGAGCGAAGACCTTACTCTTATGCTCGAGCGACCATCGAGTAGAAAATTCAAGCAACCAGTACTTTTGCAAAAGTTTGTAGACTGCTCGAACGACCGATGTTATGCTCGAGCGACCACTTTGGAACCTTCGCTCCTCCGCTCGAGTGAAGGAAGTTGCGCTCGAGCGAGGCCCCTGCTTTCAGCATATTTGCCTAAGTGTTTTCAAGTACATTTCAGCATCCTCATTACATCCTAGGCATTCCTAAGCCCTAGTTAAGACATAATAATGAGGATAAGAAGCAGAAACACACCTAAAGAAGAAAGAACTAAGTTAATAATTCCGAGTGTGTAATTCAGCATGTATTTGTTCTGTATCTGTGTAGGTCACTCACCGCAAGTTACCTGATTTGTCTGCTTTGTTGTTTACTTTGGAGCCATCTGTGAGTAATAACTTTGTAAAGCTATGTTCACGTTTAAGTATTTTCCTATATGATATGACAAGAAATGATCTGTTTTCTGAAATGCTATGTTCTGTATCAATGAATGATAGTCCATATATTGAAAAGTATTCGTGACAACAATTTCATGGCTCAAGTATGTTATCTGTGCCCAGTACTGGAGGTTCCTTTATGAACTGACAAGTATGTTATCTGTTCCCAATACTGGAGGTTCCTTTGTGGAACTAACAAGTATGTTATCTGTTCCCAGCACCAGAGGTTCCTTTATGGAACTGACAAGTATGACCCTTAATGCTCTGTATTTGATTTGTTACGCTAATAGATGTACCCTACATGAACAAGCATGAATTTTGATTTCCGTATACGATGCAAACAAGATTATGAATATGAATCTATTTCTATTATCTAAATCTGTTGGGACATCATTCATTTAACTCTTTACTCTGTTATTATTCACTGGGCTTCCGCTTACTATTTATATTATGTATGTAGGTGAGTAGACGTGTGACCAGGCCTAAGTTGCTGCCTGGAGAGTTTTGGGTCAGCCAGCTACCGTGCCTCCCTAGGAGGTTACCGTTTAAAAAGTCGAGTTTTGTGAACCATACTTAGAGTTGTCTTGTGAAGAACATTTTGTTTTGTTTTTGTTCATCCGCACACCTTGTACAGCTCAGCTCAATGGACTGCGTATGTATATATATATTTGCTTCCGCAGCCCCTAATTATATGTCATTTTGTTCAGAGGCCTTTGGTAATCCAAGGATTATTGGCTGGTTATAATGCTAAACCTATAGGGGCGGGTTTGGGTTGTGACAGTTGAATTCTTACCTTAGATGATCAATTATGCTCTAAATGGTTAATTGTTTGAAGTTCTAAGCCAACCTCCAAGTTCTCTAGCAATTCTCCTAATTTGAACCCAATCTTCTCCTCTCCCTCTCTCTCCACGTTTTGTTTTTGTAGACTCAAAGAAGATGAAGAAAAGATGACTCAAGTGGTATAGAGGCCTTATATAGGCTTGATTAGGGAAGTAATTAAACTTAACTTAAGCTAAGCAAATTGACATTAATTATTCTAATTTAATTCGTTCCAAATCGAATTTCAATTCAACCTACCATAAAATTCTAAAAATGCTAAATAACACATAAATCAAGTCGATTTCTTGATCGGACGTCGACAAGGCTTTCAAGTCGCAGAACAGAACAAAATCATAGATAGATATTCCTGCGCAAAACACATAGAAACTCATATAGCATATACACATGTAATTAATGCAAACTTTCACCTTGATTACTCATTATGCATCATTAGTTATATGTTTTAAGCTAATCACGAGTCGGGGTTGTTACAGTAGAGTTTATGAGAACTTTTTTTTAAGTATACGTCGTTGGCATAAGAACTTTTTATGGAGGTTTTTTTTTTTTTTTTTATCTTTATTCGAATAAAATGTATTATTTGCCATGTACAGACGTTTTTCCATTCAACATGCCAACGCTATACTTATTAATTTCTATCAAAATTCATCACCAATCTATGCGTGCTTGTTTGCCAAGAAAAATATAACATATTTTATGAGAAAATATGGGTTTAGCGTCTATTCTCTTGGTTAAGTATTTTTAGAAAAAATTAATAAGAATTCCTTTATGTAAATATATATATATATATATATATATTTAATGTGAAGAGTTTATCAGAACTTTTTTTAATCATTAATTTTTTAATTTTTTTTCATTGTTTCCTAAAGTGTGCTTTGTTGGCATAAGAACTTTTTATGGACCTTTTTTACTTCATTCATCGAATACAAATGTATTATTTGTTATGTACAAATGTTTTTCCATTCAACATATGAATGCTATACTTTAATGCATAACGCATTGATTTCTATCAAATCCATTGAGAAATTCATCATCAATCTAGGCGTGTTTGTTTGTCAAAAAAAAAAAAAAAAAAAGAGAATATTTTTTGAGAAAATGTGGGTTTGACATCTATTCTCTTGGTTAAGTATTTTAGAGAAATTTTATGAGAACTCTTTCATATGAAAAAGTAAAAGAATTTAATGTGTAGAGTTTATATATAAGAACTTTTTTTAATATATGTTTTCATTGGTTCCTAAAATATGCGTTGTTGGCATAAGAACTTTTTATAGACGTTTTTTACTTTTATTCATCGGATACATATATGTATTATTGGGCGAGATTTGGTCAAATCCCCCTCATAATAAAATTCTAATATATTAAGGATAAGCATAAAAAAACTTCCTTCAAAAGTCTAGTATACATTACTATTACCAAAATATCTTCAGTGACTAATTTAATATTTAAAATTTAAAATGATATAAATTTTTATCTTGATGTTGATTTTTAATAAAATTAATATTTTTATAATCTTCTCATCAAAATCTATCCAACAAGATTCAAGTTGACTATAAAATTCGTTAAAAAATTAAAAAAAAAATATATATATATATATATTGTCGAAATTGACGTAAATAGTAACATTTTACTTTATTGCACAATAACATTTTATCTTGTTTCATAGTAACATTTGACTCTGATTCATAGTAAAATGTTACTTTGTTTCATAATAAAATTTGTATAATATAAGAAATAACTCAAGAACACACTACTAGAATAAAATTTTACTGTCATTTTTGAACAAGGCAATAGCAAAAAAAAGAAGAAGAAGAAGAAGAAGAAGAAGAAGAAGAGTACATATTAAAAGAGCAATAACAACAATTAGAGATAAAATTTTACTTTCATATTTACAAACTAATAAACAAACACAATACATGTTGGAACAATCTTCTGTGTAAAATAAATAACTTGAAACAAATCAAATAAATAAAAATAAATTACTTACAGAATTTATTTTACCGAAATGTAAAAGTACAAAAAGATCAAGTCGAGTGTGTGACACTCTGTCCTTAAGACAGATTCGCCCCGCTATGGTGCTTACGAACAAATAACGTCTATCTCCCAAGATACAATGATCTTCACAAATTATAGTAGCACTCAAAACAATTCGTACGGTGAACCAAAACCTGTATTCTATACTCTCAAAATTTTTCCTAAAATAAGATGATGAATAAATTATGCAAGAGAGCAAAATTGGAAGAAAAGTACTGAATTTCGGATTGGAAATGTGCTGGAATGGTCTGAGTATAAATAGGGCCGAATAGGTGTGAATTCAAACTTCAACAGGTCTGAATTTTGAATTGAACAGATGCAACCAATGTTGAACAGATAACTGCTGGGCAGTTTGAATCTGTCCAGAAACTGTTGGGCAGTTTTCTATCTGTTAAAAATAATTTGAACCTATACGAAGTTCAACAGATTGAAAAACTATTTGGACTGATTAATCTATTGTGGAATTCGGATCCGAAAAGAGGTACAACTTTTGGACAAAAAAATTGATTTCAAATTTGAATTTAAATTTCATTTTGAAATTCAAATAAATTTTGTCCAAAAAGTTAATGTTGGAACCGACCCGACTCACAACCCACACCCGCGCCCGGTACGGCTCGGCTCAGCCGGCCGATTAGACGGATGACAGTGGCAGTACGTGTAGTGGTGGTTTGAGCCAAGGTTCAATTTGTCCATAACTCCTCCCGTCTACAAACTTGGGATGTCCCTTAGGGCCTAACCCAAGTATTGCCACCTAGAACTTATACACACACATAAGTTCTCTTAAATTTCCAATGTGGGATAACCATTTCAAGGACATCCATATTTCACTTCTTCAATTTCCTATTCCACAAACCCAAAAAACACGTCAAGTTCTCATTCACTCATAAATGGTTTTGACGAACAGTCTTCACCGTGTAACTTGCCATGCGGCAAGGAACACGTCACCTCTTTGGACCCATCCCAAAAGATGTTTGGGACCCACTCAAATTTGGGCTCAAAGTTGGCCCAAAATAAGCCTATAAAAAATCAAAAATTCCAACAATTCCCCACATGAATGGAATTTGACGGAGAGAAAATGCAACAACATGATCTAGTTACTGAGAGTACAGAAATTGGGAATATTCTGCAAATGATAGGTAGCTTTTTTGGCTTTGAACCTTCCCTTGTGAGACACTATCGGATTTACTAGCTAATCAATGAACATGATGTCTTGAACTGTTCAGCCATTTGTGTAAACCAAGACAATAGAACTCACATGGTATATCCCCAAACACAGTTTAGTTCTCACTATTATGTTCATTTTGGCTCTGAACAACCTGGTTTTTCATGAGTGCTCTAGAGAATTGTAGCCCTTCACAAATCTCATAGAACCGGCCCAATTCACACTCATATAGGTGATTCTTATGAAGAGTATCCTGCCATACTCCACTAGGCATACCTAGATATAAGAATTATTAAAAGTATTACTTAACCTAAAACGCTGCAGATATCACTATTTCATCATAGAAATGGGTAAGAGTTTGACTCCCCAATGATCCTTCTGAGTTACATACAACTCAGTTGTCCCTTTGAACCTAGATCTTGGGATCTCCAGTCAACTAGGTTAGGTTGCCGTTGTGGCAACTCTTTAATAGGCTTAAGTTCCATTCTCCTCAATGAATTCTCAACTAACTCTCTTGCTAACCCTTTGGTTAGTGGATCCGCTATGTTGTCTTTAGACTTCACATATTCAATGGAAATAATTCCATTAGAGGGTAGTTTTCTGACGGTGTTATGTCGACGATGAATGTGTCGTGACTTACCATTATACATATGACTCTGTGCTCTTCCTATTGTTGATTGACTATCGTAATGTATGTATATAGCAGGCACCAGTTTTGGCCACATTGGAATATCTTCAAGGAAGTGGCGAAGCCATTTTGCTTCTTCCCCAACTTTATCTAAAGCTATAAATTCTGATTCCATAGTAGACCTAGCAATGCAAGTCTGTTTGGAAGATTTCCAAGATACAGCCGCCCCACCAAGAGTAAAGACATACCCACTGGTGGATTTTGAGTCTCTAGTATATGATATCCAATTTGCATCACAATATCCTTCAAGAACTGCTGGATATCTAGTATAATTTAGCCCAATGTTACGAGTAAATCAGAGATATCTTAAAACCCTTATAATTGCTTTCTAGTGTTCTACTCCTGGATTACTCGTATATCTACTTAATTTACTTACTGCATAAGTTATATCTGGGCGAGTACAGTTCATCAAGTACATTAAGCTTCCAATAATTTAGACATACTCTAATTGAGAAATACTTTCCTGTATATTCTAAGGAAGAAACAAATTAACATTCATAGGTGTTTTAGCAAAATGACCATCATCTTTATTAAATTTGTCAAGTATTTTCTCAATGTAATGTGATTGTGACAAAGTATAACCTTCTGATATTTTGGTAATTTTCATACCAAGAATTACATCAGCAATCCTCATGTCCTTCATGTCAAAATGTTTATTTAATATTTTCTTAGTAGTTTTAATTATGTCATTATTACTACCTATGATGAGCATATCATCCACATAAAGACATACTATAACATAACCATTGTTTGTGTTTTTAATATAAACACATTTGTCACATTCATTAATTTTGAATCCATTTGACATCATTGCTTTGTCGAATTTTTCATGTCATTGCTTTAGCGCTTGTTTTAAACCATTAAATGATTTAATCAATTTACACACTTTCTTTTTTTTTCTTGGAACATAAAATCCTTCTAGTTGTTCCATGTAAATTTCTTCATTTAACTCACTATTTAAGGAAGCGGTTTTTACATCCATTTGATGAATTTCTAGATTGTACAACAATGCAATAGCAATTAGCATTCTAATGGATGTTATTCTAGTAACCAGTGAGTATGTGTCAAAGTAATCAAGACCTTCTTTTTGTCTAAAACCTTTAACCACAAGTCTTGCCTTATATTTGTCTATTGATCCATCCGCTTTCATTTTTCTTTTAAAATCCACTTGTACACAAGAAGTTTACAACCTGGTGGCAGATCCATCAATTCCCAAGTGTGATTTTGCAGGATGGATTCAACTTCGCTGTTTACAACTTCTTTCCATAAAGGAGCCTCAGGATTAGACATAGCTTCTTTAAAAGTTAAAGGCTTATTTTCTAACAAAAATGTTAGAAAATCTAGACCAAAAGATTTTGAAGTTCTAGCATGTTTACTACGCCTAAGTTCCTCTTCATCATTTTGATCTATCTCTTACTCTTGTTCTTGATCATGACTAGTAATAACATCATAGGATCTTTTATTAGTACTAGCCTCTTGTCCAGTCTTATTTGGAAATACATGTTCAAAGAATGATGCATTCCGAGATTCAATAATTGTATTTATATGCATTTCAGAATGTTCTGATTTATGAATCAAAAACCGATATGCACTACTATTCATGGCATAACCAATGAATATGCAATCAACTATTTTAGGACATATCTTAGTCTTTTTAGGACTAGGAATAGCCACTTTAGCCAAACACCCGCACACTTTTAAGTATTTGTAGGATGGTTACTCTCCCATGCCACAATTCATAAGGTGTTTGATTCACTTTCTTTCGAGGTACTTTATTTAAAATATAATTAGCAAAAAGTATTGCTTCCCCCCATAAGTTCTGAGGTAATCCAGAACTTATTAACATGACATTCATAATTTCTTTTAAAGTCCTATTTTTCCTTTCAGCAATTCCATTTTGCTGAGGTCAGTAAGGAGCAGTGGTTTGATGAATTATTCCATGTTCTTTACAAAACTCACCAAAAGGTAATTCATATTCACCACCTCTATCACTTCTAAGTTTCTTAATTTTTTTACCAAGTTGATTTTCAACTTCATTCTTATATTGAATGAAAGTTTTCAAAGTTTCATCCTTGGTTCGAATTAAATAAATATAACTATATCTAGTATAGTCATTTATGAAAGTGATTTCCCACCTCTAATTTGAATTGATTTAAAATCACAAATGTCACTATGAATTAATTCAAGTGGTTCCATACTTCTTTCAATTGAATGAAAAGGAGTTTTGGATAATTTTGTCTCAATGCAAATTTCACATTTATGATTTGAATCAATGTCAAATTTAGGTAAACATTCCATATTAATTAATCTATGTAAAGATCTATAATTAACATGTCCTAACCTACCATGCCATAAATTTGAAGACTCAAGCAAGTAAGAAGAAGATGTATTTTTATTAATAATAAAGGATACAACATTCATTATATTCATTTTGAAAAGGCCATTAGACATGTAACATTTTCTTACATACATACCGTTTTTGGTAAGTACAAACTTGTCACTTTCAAAAACTAGCCTAAACCCATTTTTACTCAACAAAGATCCGGAAACAAGGTTCTTGCGAATGTCCAGTACATGTAGCACATTGTTGAGAGTGAGTTCCTTTCCAGATATTATCTTTAGAATAATCTTTCCTTGTCCTTCAACTTTGGAAGTTGAGGAGTTGCCCATAAAAAGTTGTCCACCGTTGTCTATTACAGAATAAGATGTGAATATTTTTCTGTCGGCACAAATATGGCGAGTAGCACTAGTGTCCACCCACTACTCTTTAGGATTTCTGACAAGGTTTGCCTCAGAAACAATTGCCAAAAGATTTATGTCATCTACACCATTGGAAATTTTGTCTACTTTGGTCATATTGGCTTGAGCAGACTTCTTGCTTGATCTTCCTTTGCCTTTGCAAAACTCAGTTTCTAAGAACTTCTTTGGCTTTTTACCATGATTCACTGGCATAGTCACAACATAAGAAGGGGTTGGCGCAATTGCAGCCACCATACCAGTACTGGTTGAACATTATTTCAACCAGTTTCTGTAGTCATGAATTCTAAATTATAAAACAAAATTATAATTAGAATTTTATACTACACAGAAAATTTAAACCAAAACCACAAAATTAAATTCTGTAAAATAAAAGAAACAAGAATTGTAACTTTTATTTTCAATTAATTTGAAAATAAAATAAAATTTTATTTACGAAATCAATTCCACACAGAAAATTAAATTTCTGTAACACTTCAATAATTAAAATACTGAAACGAAATTTTAATTAATGAACATTCAGAAATAATTTCTGAAAACCAAAACTAATTTTTGACAAACTTCACAAATAAATATTCGGAATTGTTAATGACATCAGTATATTACTACTAGTTGTCAAATAAAATAAACAGTATATTACTACTATTTGTCAAACAGTATATTACTATTATTTATTTTTCTAACCAGAATATTATTTTGTAAAATCACAGAAAATAATTTGTAGAAGAAGAAGAAAGAGAAAATGAAACAAACGAAAAATTCTGTATAAACAGAATAATTCGAATCTGTCTTAAGATTGTTAGAACAATCTTCTATGTAAAATAAATAACTTGAAAAAAATCAAACAAATAAAAATAAATTACTTACAGAATTTATTTTACTGAAATGTAAAAGTACAAAAAGATCAAGTCGAGTGTGTGACACTCTATTTTTAAGACAGATTCGCCCCACTATGGTACTTACGGACAAATGACGTCTATCTCTCAGGATACAATGATCTTCACAAACTGTAGTAGCACTCCAAACAATTCACACTACAACAAAAACACATTTTAGTGACACCATACTAGTGGCATGTTCTTAAAAAATGTCACAAAAAGAATATTTGGTGGCATTTTTTAGAAAAATGTCATAAAGCCACAAACATACAAAGCTCTAGTGGCATTTCAATTAAAAAAAGTGTCACTTCACTACAACAAAAATGTCACTACAACAAATTTACACTTTAGTGACACTACACTAGTGGCTTGTTTTTAGAAAATGTCACAAAAATAAAAATTAGCATTAAATGTTTTAGAAAAATGCCACAAAATCACAAACATATAAGGCTCTAGTGGTATTTTAATAAAGAAATGTCACATCAATTTTATGGCATTTTATAAAATAATGACACAAAAAATTATATTCGTGACATTTACCAACAGATGCTACTAAACTTTAGTCGCAATGGCATTTTTTAAAAAATGTCAGGACACTAGGTTGGTGCAAATTACTTTTTATGGCACTTAGGTGAAAAGTGTCATAAACAAATATTTTATAGTATTTTGAGAAATGCCACTAAGCCAAAAACTTTCCAAGCTTATAATGACATTTTTGAAAAAATAAAAAATGCCAATATATTTTCTAAATTTTTAAAATGCAGTAAATGATTAAAAATAAATAAATTAAACTCAATATACACTACAGGAAAAAGCACATTCGGCGACTAAATTTCTTGACCAAAAAAAATTTGGTCGCTGAAAGTATAGCTTTCAGCGACTAAAACAGCATTAGTTGCCAAAAGTAAAGCTTTTTGGCGACTAAACAATTTTAATAGCCAAAAGTCTACAATTGGCGACTAAAAAATAATTTAGTCGCCAAAAGTGGTCATTTTTAGTGCAGGAGAACTAAAATCCTAAGGCGGGAATTAAATTTTTTGGCGACCAAAATTTTAGTAGCTAAAAGTGCATATTCGGCAACCAAATCCGATTTTGGTCAGCAAAAGTTAAGTTTTTTAGCAACTAAAAAACAATAAGTAGCCAAAAGTATCGCAAAAAGTGGTCTTTTTTTATTTTGCTAGTAAACAATTTATTTTACATAAATTGTGTTCAATAAAACAATTATGTTTATACATATACTTTTATATTAATATGGATGTATGTACTATATAAATAATATATGTTGCATATATAATCATGTGATGCTATAGAGGTGTAGTGGGAAGAGTGTGGTGTATAAGGTTTATGGTGCGAGAGGTTGGCGGTTCGAGTCTCCGCAAGAGCGGATCAAATTGTTCTACAACGAATTATCGTCACAAATAGTGCCTACCATGACATTAAAGTGTCACTGAAAGGTTTTAGTCTTGATGGTGTAATGACACTTATAAGTGTCACTAACTCTTTTTTTAATGGCGCTTGATAGTGCCACAAATAATATCTACCATGACATCAAAATGTCATTGAAAGTTTTTAGCCATGATGGTGTAGTGCCACTTGCAAGTATCTACCGTGACACTAGTATCTACCGTGGCACGGATACAAATGGCACTTGTTCAAAATGCCACAAGACTAAAAAATGTCATTAAACCAATAGTTTTGTGGCACTTTCAAATGTCACTAAACTAAAAAAATGTTGTAGTGTCATACGGCGAACCAAAACCTGTGTTCTATACTCTCAAAATTTTTTCTAAAATAATATGACGAATTGTAACAACCCTCGTACTGATTACCGAGAAACGACTGAATTAGCTACTGGTTACTGCTAAACTGAACTGATAATGACTGATAATTGGACCGAATAAAGTATGGAACTGACTGACTGAAATTGAAAACTGAAATGATTGAGTTTATCTATTGTATTGCATATTCTATCTGTCTGATCTATTTGATTATCTGTTCATACTGTATTTAAACTGCTAATTGAAGGCCTTATCGGCGGCCGAATTAGGAACCGTTTAGAGTTTTGGGATCAGTAGAATATTTGTGATTTAATGGTATACTTGTCTGAAAATTTATTAGGAATGATTAAATTAGATTAAAATGAGCTAATTGCAAACTTAGGCTTATTTACCATATTGCCACCTTTAGTGGACCATTGTTTATTATTATCACTTGAGCCTATACACTTGATCAAACATTTACTCAGCCATTTCTTCTCCTTCCAACCGACCAAAGAAGAGAGAGAGAGAGAGAGAGAGATATTGAGGGAGTGGTTCATCTTGTGGATTTTTGCTTGAATCTTGAAGAATTGAAGTGTTGATTGCCTAATTGAGCTTCTAGGCTTAAACTACAAGACTAAGGTAGATCATTCATCCTCCTAATTGTATCATTGAGCTAGATCTTGCATGTTCCATGCATCATTGTAAAGCTAAGTTATGAAATTGTTCATATATGTTGTATTGAAGCCTAGTTGTTGCATGCATGTTGAATTTAGTGAGTTTGGAGTTGATTTCATGGTTAAGTACCACATGCATGTCCATAAGCATGTACAAATCCATGTTTTCATCTTGTTCTCAAAGTATTGAGCTCATAAGAGCATCACATTGGAGCTTTAAATTGGTTTGAATGCATGCATGTCATGTTTGAATGTTGTTCATACATGTTCTTGAAAATTGATTTAGAAATGAGCTTGATTAAACTTCCCTTGGGCGTTGATTTTACAAATTGAACTTGGAATCAAGTAACATTATGTGTTTTAAAGAGTTTTCCAGAAAATGGGCCCAAAAGGATCGATTTTGGTGTTTGAAAACTTGGTTTTGAACTTGGAGTTCGAATCTGGGTTTTCCAGATTTTTGCCTTCCGCTCGAGCGGAGGAAGTGCCGCTCGAGCGGGGAAATCATGCTCCCAGCACTTTCTTCGACTTGTTTTACAGTCCGCTCGAGCGGGGAAATGCGCGCTCGAGCGGATAAATCGAGCATCCAGCATCTTGCACTGTTCATCAGTCCGCTCGAGCGGAGTAATGTATGCTCGAGCGGAGGATTGTGTGTCACGCTCGAGCGGGGAAGTTGACACTCGAGCGGGGACCTTTGTTTTGCTTGTCCGCTCGAGCGGGGAAACCTGCGCTCGAGCGGAGGCCCTGTTTCACTAAAATTTCTGGAATTGTTTTCTAAGTGTATTTTCGCATCCTCATTCCATCCTAGGCATTCTTAGGCCTAGTTTAAGACATCTTAATGAGGTTGATGTAGAACACACCGAGGCCTAATAGGAAGTTAATTATTAGACTTCCCAACTGTTAAACTTAGAGTGTGTTCAATCTGTTGACTGTATAGGGTTGGCATTCCAAGGAGACGCGCTAGCTACTGATAGCCCAGAACGCTGTGAGTAACAATTGTATAAAGATATGTTCAAAAATGGTTATCTGATTATCTTCTGAACTGTTTACTGAATGGAACTGCAACTGAACTGTTTACTGAAATGTAATTATTTACTGAATGAATGTATGTCCTTTATTTCTGAACTGTACTGTGGCATCCTTAGCACCTACTGTTACTGACTGTACTGTTACAGAGATCTCTGTCGGTTCCCTTGTGGAACCATACTGTTTACTGAATGACTGGCCATCATTACTGTTCGGTCTTTAAGACCTACTGTTTACTGTTGTGCTAATGGATGTACCACATAAGACTGTATAACTGTTCTGACTGAAAGACTGAAATACTGTTTAATGAACTGTTTTCATTACTGTAAGGACATTACATTCTTAACCTCTTTATACATTACGTTAATCACTGGGCTTTAGCTCACTGCTCATATATATATGTAGGTGTGCAGGCACCGGATCAAAGCTAGAGGCGTCGGGGTAGAGTCCCAGTTTTGTCAAGCCAGCCAATGTGCCTCACTGTGAGGTTCCGAGCCTGTTATGCTAAGGCTTAGGGGTGTTTTAGTATTTCCCCTTTTTGTACTGTCTCACTGTTTTGTTTTGACCGAACGGATTGTATAGACTGAATGTTTACTGTACTGTTATCGAGGGATTTGGTCCCCGTACTGAATGTTTGTATATGATCGTATAGACAGTATATAGACTGTACTGTCTTGAACTGTATGAATGCATGAAAAATGTTTTTGGCATACAGATTTTTACAGCTCAATGGACACTAGTTATTTACTGTATTGGCTTCCGCCAGGCCTTGTGCTCTGATTTACTGTATTACTGTTAAGCAGGCCTTCGGTAATCTCGGATTACTGGCCGGTTACAGTGCTAAACCCATAGGGCCGGGTTTGGGTCGTGACACGAATAAACTATGCAAGAGAGCAAAACTGGAAGGAAAGTACTGAATTTCGGATTGGAAATCTGCTGGAATGGTCCAGGTATATATAGGGCCGAATAGATGTGAATTTAAACTTCAACAGGTTTGAATTTTGAATTGAACAGATGCAACCAGTGTTGAACAGATAACTGTTGGCCAGTTTGAATCTGTCCAGAAACTGCTAGGCAGTTTTCTATCTGTTAAAAACAGTTTGAACTTGTCTAGAGTTCAACAGATTGAAAAACTGTTTGGATTGATTAATCTGTTGTGGAATTCGGATCTGAAAATAGGCACAATTTTTGAACAAAAAATTGGATTTCAAATTTAAAATTCAAATAATTTCCTCCAAGAAATTTGATTTGTCCAAAAAATTAATGTTAGAACCGACCCGACCCGACCCACAACCTACACGGTACAACCGGCCGGCGGCGACGGTGTGCGTATGGTGGTTTGAGCAAAGGTTCAATTTGAACATAACTCCTCCCTTCTACAAACTTGGGGTGCCCTTTAGGGCTCAACCCAAGTGTTGCCATCTAGAACTTATATACACACATAAGTTCTTTTAAGTTTCCAATGTGGAATAACCATTTCAAGGAAATCCACATTTTACTTCTTCAATTTTCTATTCCACGAATTCGAAAACGACGTCAAGTTCCCATTTACTCATAAATGGTTTTGACGAACTGTCTTCACAGTGTGACTTACCATGCGGCAAGGAACATGTCACCTCTTTGGACCCACCCCAAAAGGCGTTTGGGACCCACTCAAATTTGAGCTTAAAGTTGGCCCAAAATAAGCCTATAAAAAATCAAAAATTCAAACAATACATACAACAAAAACAAATCTAAAGGAAAAAACTAACAATTAATTGAAATTCTACACCATCCGTAATTTTTTTTAACAATTATTCAATCTTCGCCGAAACCTTCATAAAAGCCAACTAATAATGATAATCAGAAGCTCAATTGCAGTTCATAAATTAATTTTAGAATTTTTTTAAAAATATCTGATAAAAAAAGAAATTAATAAAGATTGGAGATGCTTTATAAGCTACCACACTTTCATTTTCACCTACAATAGGACCACTTATCACTGTCACTGCCAAAAAACCCAGGCTCAAATCCATGACAGAAACATCTTGAACCCATGGAACCACCATTACATCGCTTCGTCCTCGACTCGACACCATAACTCTTCAATTACTAACAGCAAACACCATAACCACAAGCTCTAACCCATATACAGGTAGTTAAGTCCAAAAAAATTATAAATACGTAGAAGGTGGACTTTATCTATTAAAGTTTAAAACTGAGGGACTTTAACAATTACAAAATATTAGAGTGTCCTTTTTCCAATACTAAAATAAGTTGAGGAAGTTTTGATCAAATTTTCCTATTATTTTTGTCAGATGTTTTTCTATTCAATATGTTGTTGGTATTTTTTCATAATAATATAAGAAAAATATAAAAAAAAAACTAAATAGAAATGACAAAATAATTTTTATTAGAATGATGAAATACAGAAAAAACGACAAACTAAAAATACATAAATGAATTAGATTACCATACTAATAGAACAAATTATTAATATGGATAATTAAATATTAGAACTCATCTTTGTAAACTAAATATTGAAAAATTTAAGAACAAATGATAAGAAAATAAGTAAACCAAAACTTGCACTAGACAGTTTTCTTAAAATAGATTCACTGACTCGCGATGGATGTTGCAGGTACATTAGCGTCTGTCTATCAGGATACGACAGTCAAAACCAGCTAATACATAAGCATTTTCTGAATAGTTTCAGCGAACTTGGCAATAGATGCACACTCTCTAACAAGAATCAAAGAAGAGGTTAGCAAAAAAAGATAGGAGAAATTTTCTTTAGTATAAAAAGCCATCTCCAACTTTTTATTTCAAAACACCATCTCCATTTTCCATCAAATATTTCTCCAAAATTATCCTCCCAAGTTGGAGGGGAAATGTCTCTATTTATACAAGTAGGAGAATTCTTAGCTATGAAGGCTATACATCAATAGGGCCATCAAATGCCATTAACCAAGGCGATTAGGGTTAGAGTTACAAAAGTTGAAAACCTATGACTACTAATATGGTCATCAACTCCATCATCAAAAGATGAGAGTTACAAAAATTTACATTTCTCGTGTGCTTAATATATACAAATAAATATGTATATAATGATGTTTGAATAAACCAACTAGACGAGTTACAAAATGGATACTAATGTTGGGTCACAATCCGATCCAAACTCAATTCTCAAACACATGCACAAGTTAAACCTAACACAACATAACTTAGCCCAAGCTCTAGATTAAGTTCAAGTCCAAGACCAACCCAGCATATGCACAAGCATAAGCCTAGGCCTAGTTCAAACTAAAACTAAGTCCAAATCTAAGCCCAACTTTATTGATGTCCACTTTATGAGACAATTCTCATTTACAACTTAATGGTTTCGGCTCATTGTTTTTGTATTGCAACCTTCTCACTTAAGAAAATACAAAACCATTCAGACCCATCTCAACCGACGATTGGGTCCCACTTTAATTTCAAATTAAAGTTATCGAAAACCCATTATTCACTACAAGAAAAAGCAGAATTGGCGACTAAAAATAGAATTTTCGTCGCTAAAAGTAGCAGAATTGGCGACTAAAATGGAATTAGTAGCCAAAAGTGAAGACTTTTGGCGACTAAAATAGTTTAGTAGCCAAATGTGTAGTCATTGGTGACTAAAAATCAGTTTAGTTGCCGATTATATGGGTTTTAGCGACTAAAAAAATTTTAGTAGCCAAAAGTGAAGGTTTTTGGCGACTAAAAAAATTTAGTAGCCAAAAGTATAGGTTTTGGCGACTAAAAAATAGTTTGGTCGCCGATTATACGTGTTTTACCGACAAAAATAAATTTTGTAGCCAAAAGTGAAGCTTTTTGGCTACTAAAATTCAGTTTAGTCGCCAAAAGTGGAGGTTTTGGCGACTAAAAATAAGTTTAGTCGCCAAAAGTGGTTATTTTTAGGCGGGAATTAATTTTTTTAGCGACTAAAAAATAATTAGTAGCCAAAAGTGCTCTCATTTTTTTTTTAGTAAATAATTTATTTTTTACATAAATTATATTGAATAAAAATAATTATGTTTATATATATAGTTTTATATTAATACGGGTCAATATAGTATATAAATAATATATGTTGCATATATATTCATGTGGTGTTGTAGTGACATAGTGGAGAGAGTGTGTTACTAAAGGTTTAGAATGTGGAAGGTTGGTGGTTCGAATCTTAGAAAAAGTAAAGAAGTTAGTATTTTTTTTTCACGGAACAACCTTTGGCGACTAAAATTATTGGTCACCAAAAGTGTTTCTTTTGGCGACTAAACGGTTTAGTCGGCGATTCATTGACTATTGGCGACTAAAAAATTAGTCGCTAAATGTATAATTTTAAAAAGTGTAATTGACTATTGGCGACCAAAACTTTGGTCGTTAAAGACCTGTTTTTTGCCGACTAAAACGTTTTTAGTCGCCAATACCTTCCCCGACCGTGTTTTCGCGACAAAACCGGCGACTAAAATATTTAGTTGGGGAAACTAAAAAGTCGACTTTTGGCGACTAAAAATGGACTTTTGGCGATTAAAACTTTAGTCGCCAAAGATGCTTTTTCTTGTAGTGATTTTCCAACATCCGTCAATGTTATACTTTAATGCATAACACATTATTGTTATCAAATCTATTGAGAAATTCATTACCAATCTAGGCCTCAAGAAAAATATTTTCTAAAAAAATGTGAGTTTGGTGTCTATTCTCTTGGTGTTAAGTATTTTTAGAAAAATTTGATGAGAACTCATTTATCTAATAGATGTATATATATATATTAATGTGTAGCGTTTATGAGAACTTTTTTTAATTTATAACTTTTTTTTCCCATTGGTTCCTAAAGAATGTGTCGTTGGCATAAGAATTTTTTATGGACATTTTTTTACTTTCATTCATCAGATGCATATGTATTTTTTGTCATCTACAAACGTTTTTCTATTCAACATGTCAACGCTATACTTTAATGTATAACGCATTAATTTCTATCAAATCTATTGAGAAATTCATCACCAATCTAGGTGTGTTTATTTGCCAAGAAAAATAGAATATTTTTTGAGAAAATGTGGATTTGGCATTTAATCTCTTGGTTAAGTATTTTTAGAGAAATTTGATGAGAACTCCTTTATATTAAAAACAATAATAATAATGTGTAGAATTTATGAGAATATATATATATATTATTGGTTCTTAAAGTATACGTTGTTGGCATACGAACGTTTTATGGACGATTTTACCCTTCATTTGTCAAATACATATGTATTATTCGTCATGCATAGACGTTTTTCCATTCAACATGTGTCAACACTAATGCATTGATTTCTATCAAATCTATTTAGAAATTTATTGATTTAGACCCAAAAAAAAAATTGATTAATCTTATTTTTTCCATCTATTCACGAGTTGGGTTTGGGCCGGGTTTATAGTAATCTATCCTTGTCTCTTATCATATCTAGGACAGGGTAAATCAGGAGGTGACGGGTGCGGAGGGAGAAACAGATTAATTTTATAAATTGAAAAATTAGAATATTAATAAAAATTATAGAAAAACATAGCAGTTATTTCTCTATCTCAAGCTTTTTATTATTCATAAAATTACATGTTTTAATAAATATATAATTATTATTATTTTTTTTAACCGCACTCAAAGACTCTTGTTTTTATTTTTTATTTTGAAACATGATACAAGCTCTAATTTATTAAGGTTATATTTGAATTATGAATTTAAAAAAAATAATGAAACATACATGAGAAATATAAATCAATTTTTTTCTTTCAATTTTTTTTTCTTTTTAAATCATTATCTAAATTTATAATCCAAACTGTGTTAAAATTACCCAGTGAACTGAAGAATTGAACCAAACTGACTTCTTTGGGTTTGGTTGGTTTGTTTTGATTTTTTAGTGCATTAGTTTAGTTATAGGTTTTCAAATCATCAAACCGATAGTATTGAGGTGGTTCTTGGTTTAGGCTTTGCCTAAATTGAACTAATATTAAAATTTTATTTATATTGACATATATTCATCTAATTGCTTTGTTATAATGGATTTGATTACACCTAATAATTTTTTGTAAGAATTTTTCCTAAATATGGCTTAATGTGGCTTATGCATGATTATACTAGATTCATCTCATTAAGTAAGATACATGTACATCAATTAGATAGTGATTAATCATTGATGAATGCACCTATATATACATAATGTATAGAAGACTAATGGAGATAATGCCAATGCAATGAATGTGATAGATTCATTATGAATGAATCTTAAAGATGCATTATGTATCTATTATGAATGTAGAAGATACATTAATCTATCTAATGAATTTATTAATATAGAAGATACATTATGTATATCACGAATGTGCGGGGAGCAAATATTCAGGCAAGCCCGCACTCCTTTCTTCCAAGCTCCAGCCCGTCCGATCGACTTGCGTACACAACGGCGGTGAGCTACCCGGTGGTGTGTGGCCGGAAAACCCCTCCAACGGTCAAGTTAGAACATACACAGGGATAGAGAGAGAGAGAGGACTGAGTTGTGTTTAGTGTATCTCACCAAATGTTCCTCTGTCTCAGCATGGTAGGCGCAGACTCGCTTATATACCTTCTGCGCCCCAAATCCACTCCCATTAGTCTCTCGACACGTGGTGCAGCTATCCCATCTGTCAGCACAAATCTTGTTGAACACCACCTAACCAAACTGCCAGCCCACTCTACTGGGAGCTCGGCAGCCGGGCTGCATCTTCTCGGCTATCAACGGCCGTGCTGTACAGCTGGCCAGAGCGCTCCGCTCGCCGTGCTCAATAAGGACCGAGCTCAGCTGCATCCCGGCATAGCCGAGCTTGGGACAGCTCATGCTGGTTTGCCGCCGGCCTTCCTTTCGGGCTAACTCATGAACCGTGGAACAACCATGCCTTTCCTGGCGCCGGTCATCTCAATTGATCGGCCTCTACACCATGAAACCAAGTATCTCGGTCCAACTACGCTTCGTCTTAACCGAGCAAATCCTTTCTGACAGGGTCGCGCGACCTCGGCCCAATCTTGTATGGCCCAAATTTGTCCGGCCATTACCTTGGCCCAATCCAGATCATAAATCTCCCTCTCAATTGCTCCTTAATTCCGTCCGCGCAAGCGTGACTGGGATTACCTATTCTGACCGGGGTAACACTTCCTCGGTCCTCGGTCTGCAATACGGTGACCGGCTAGTTGACATGCCTGTCTTCAAAACTTGCCCGGTCGATGCCTCGATTCACCACCCTGTCTCTTCAGTACTGACGCCGCTATCAATAGGGACACGTGTCGTGCGTTGATTGGCCTCGAGCAGCCAAACATCACGTCCATTCAGATTCAAATTTTTGGCGGTCTTCTTCATCTCTATAAACATGTTGAACCTTCCTTCATTCCAACCTTACTGACTCTCTCTCTTCCTTGTCGATCCAGAGCTCCTGCCCTCCCTTGCTTGCCATTGCTGAGTTCGTGTTCGAAGAAGAAGCCTTTGCCCTCTCCTGGTAAGTTCTTCGAGCCTCGTTTTTGCTATTTCAGTTGGTATTTCACATATTAGGGCACTAAATCCATAGGTTTTAGGACATAGGCACCCAAAACCGTCCCTAACCCTTCGCTCTCCTTACTGTTCTTCATTTTCTCTGATGAACACTAAAGATCTGGGGCGGACCGGGCTCCAGGTCTTCCCTTGATCCAAAAAATCATTAAGACCAAGCAAATGATCAGTTTGTCCCAACCTTAGTAGAAACCAGGGTATCCAGAGGACTTGGCCACTCAACCGGGCTAACACCTGGTCCGCTTGAGCGACCGGGCTCCTTGGTTAGCCCTAATAACCGAGGTGGTTTGGCACTCTTCATGACCGAGTTAAAGTCAAGCTCGTTTTGCGCGACCACGCTCCCACTTACACTTGACATCCTTTTCTTGCAGAGTCCAAGGGGACCACTGACCAAATACCGAGGATCTCAAAGACCGAGCAGCCATCAAAACACCAGTCTGCCAAACCACCTCAGCCGAGCTAAACCAGCCGGTTACACATGGGGCGCTTCCGCTTCCTTGTTGACACTCCGGCTGCCTTGGCCGCATTCCGGGAGGAGTACGGTATCCCGGCCGATGTTCGCTTAGAGCTCGCCGAGATTGAGACAACCCCTTGGGGCAGATTAGACCAGTGCCCCTTCACCGTGCTGTCTATAATTGAAGGAGGCCTCCGCTTCCCGGTCAACCCACTGATGACCGAATTCCTACGCCGCACCGGGCTAGCACCCACCCAAGTCTCAACCAACACCTACCGAATAATCAATGGCGTGCACGAGCTAAACAACCAGCTAGGCACAAACCTAGGTTTAGCCGAGATACTGCGACAATATACCCTTGGGCACACCGGCGAGGGCCTCGCCTATTACCTAAAGATTAGGCCGGGCAAAGAAAAAATAGTGATCGGCACCCCAGATAAAGACTTACACGACGACGACTTTTTCTGGGTGTCTGGCAACTATGAAACAGCTGACGTACCGGGCTGGTTCATTAGCAAGAATTTCGGTGAAACATGTAAGCCGTGCTAACCTGCTCGGTCAATTGCTTTTCTTCAATGCTCTGTACTTAGCCATTTTTCTACTTTCCTTTGCA
Organism: Camellia japonica; assembly: GCA_030407325.1. Lineage (NCBI taxonomy): Eukaryota > Viridiplantae > Streptophyta > Magnoliopsida > Ericales > Theaceae > Camellia > Camellia japonica. The sequence goes on from JAPPVO010000059.1 coordinate 104,101,091, forward strand.
GCGATCCAAGCCTTACAAGCCAACTACCGCTACCCCAACGAAGAAGCCATCCGGACCGTGCTCCGCTACTGCCACCGTGATTGTAATGAGCTGCTCGGCTACACTCCCACATACAGATACTCAGCTCCACGCCGGAGTAAGGTCACAGACTTTCTCCGTGCTTCATCGCCTCCTCCAGACCCAATATTACCGGACGTGCCCCTAATCCGGTTAACCGAAGAAGAAGAGATGGCAAAACGAAGCCGTATCAAGAACCTCCTCATAGTAACTTCCGCCGAGATACCGAGCGTCATCACCCGCGCTCCAACTGCCGGTCAATCCAGCGGGGCTGTGGTTGCGCTTGCGTCTCCAGCTGCCGGGCAAGCCAGCCAAGACAACCGCCGGGCTGGCAAAAGGCCTCGCGCGGACTCCTCTGCCGAGCTGGTTGAAGAGCTGACTACCGAGCAACCAGCCGTCACGGTGGACCCAACACCGGCATGGCGACCGCAGCTCAAACACCGGGGTAAGGAGATCCCGGCAACAGCCTCCATGAAGGGCGATAAAGAACATCTTCTTGCCTTTGACCTCTCTAAGGCCCTTCTACTACTGAGCGATGTGGTCGGCAGCGACCATGTTCCAGACACTCGGTTGGTGAAGTCGGCCGTAAAGTCCATGACCAGGGTAAGAGTCTCAAACTTCTACTCAAATTTTCACAAGTGTTTGCTCGGTTTCCTCTCTGATCAATCTTTCTTCTTGCAGGCCATCCAGAAGCAACACTTGGTCATGGAGAGAATTCATCGATTGCGGCAGAAGGCGAATGACACTGCCAGCCAAGTTCAAAGCCTTCAAACCGAGCTCGGCCGAGCAAAGTCTTCACTGCAGATAGCAAACGCGGACAACTCTCGGTTGCTCGGCCAACTTGGAGACGCCGAGAAAAAGAGGGATGAGCTCCAGGCCGAGCTGGATGCATTGAAAAAGTCCAGGGAGAAAGAGCTGGAGGATGAAAATAATGCCGGCTTCAAGGAGGTCGAGGACAGCTACAAAAAGCAAGTCTTTGCCACCCAAGATATATACTTCAAAGCGGGTTGGAAGTTTGCTTGCGATCAGCTCGGCCAAGGTCCTGGAACCGACGTGTTTGCCTCTCCGCCGGTTGCCTTCCTTCCGACCTATCTCGTGCCATATGCCAATGACATCTTCAGCGCGTTGCAGGGAAGGACTCGAAAGAGAAACCGAGGCAAGTGCTGAGGAACAGGACCGCCAAGAGCAAGAGCAGCCCGGCCAAACTGAGACCGGAGTCCAAGACCAGTCACCAACGGTCAACTTGGAGGCAACCGATGATGAATTCACTAACCTTTCCCCCTTAGCTTAGTTTTCTTTTTCTTACTTTTTGTCTGAACATGTAACCGGGCTAAGTTCCCCACCTTTTGTACTTATTTTCACATTAATGAAAAAGCTTTAATTTCATTAAGTGTTTGCACGGTCTTCAATTGAAGTAACTTTAACCAAACAAAATACCTCAGATAGGCTAATCATCTTGCTCAAATTAATTAACCGGAAAAGACATCTCGGTTTAAATACAAAAGTTGTGCAAATCATTAACAGAGCCAACCGGAATAAAACATCTCGGTTGTTTTACTCAAAGTTGAACAAAACATCAACTCGTTCAACCGGCGTAAATCATCTCCGTTGAGAATCTCAGAGTTGAGCAAATCATCAACTCGTTCAACCGGAGTAAATCATCTCGGTTGGAATCTCAGAGTTGAGCAAATCATCAACTCGTTCAACCGGAATAAATCATCTCGGTTGGGAATCTCAGAGTTGAGCAAATCATCAACTCATTCAACCGGAACAAATCATCTCGGTTGAGAATCTCAGAGTTGAGCAAATCATCAACTCGTTCAACCGAAATAAATCATTTCGGTTGAGAATCTCAGAGTTGAGCAAATCATCAACTCGTTCAACCGAAATAAATCATCTCGGTTGGAATCTCTGAGTTGAGCAAATCATCAACTGATTCAACCGGAGCAAATCATCTCGGTTGCAATCTCTGAGTTGAGCAAATCATCAACTCGTTCAACCGGAGCAAATCATCTCGGTTGTAAGTCCCAATTTAAAATCAACAATCAAAATGCTAAGGCAAAGATGAGACACTTCTATATATTGACAAAAAGAATGTTACATTCCGAAGTGTGAGGCAAAAAATTCATTTTCACGAAAAGAAAGCAAAAGCTAGAAATAATACAGTTTGAGGTTGGCCGCATTCCATGGCCGGGGTATTCCTCTACCATCCAAGTCCTCCAAATGGTATGCCCCCTTGCCCGCCAGATCGGTTATCTTGTAGGGTCCTTCCTAATTTGCCCCTAGTTTGCCTTCACCTGGCACCAGGGTATTGCCCATGACCTTCCTCAAGACCCAATCACCTATTTTGAACGATCTGGGGTGCACGATTTTGTTGTATTTCCTCGAAAGTTCTTGTTGATAGGCGGCCACATGAATGAGAGCCTTTTCCCGGCATTTTTTCACTAGGTCCAATTCCAGGGCAATGGCTTCGGCGTTCAGCTCGGGCTCAAAACTTTCACTTCTAAGGTGGGCATACCAACTTCCAAAGGGATGACAGCCTCCATGCCATATGCCAAAGCAAAAAGAGTTTCCCCGTAGATCGCCGCGGGGTTGTTCGGTACGGCCAAAGGACACTGGGGAGTTCCTCAGCCCACTTTCCTTTGGCTTTTTCAAGCCTCTTCTTCAGTCCATCAAGAATGGTCTTGTTCGAAGCCTCGGCTTGACCGTTGGACTGCGGGTAAGCCGGAGTAAAGTTGTAGAATTCAATCTTCAAATCTTCGCAAAACCCCCTGAATAGGCAGCCGTCAAATTGGGTGCCGTTATCCGAGATCAGAATTTTGGGGACGCCGAACCGTGTTACCACATTTTGCCAGACAAACCGCTTGACGTCTTTCTCCTTGATTGTCGCCAAAGGCTCAGCTTCAACCCACTTGGTGAAATAGTCTGTAGCCGCGATGAAGAACTTTCGGTTGCCTGGTGCAGTTGGGAGCGGCCCCACTATATCGAGCCCTCACATTACAAAGGGCCAAGGGCTGGTGAAGGGAAGGAGTTCCCTGGCCGGCTGGTGGATCTGGTGGGCAAACTTCTGGCACTTCTCACACTTGCGAACATACTTCTGTGCGTCAGCTTGCATGCACGGCCACCAGTAGCCTTGCGAAATAGCTCGGTAGGCTAAGGACTTGCCCCCTATGTGACTGCCACAGATGCCTTCGTGAACTTCGTATAGGAAGGCTTCCACGCTGCTCGGGTGCACACACTTCATATAGGGACCGGTGAAAGACTTCTTGTATAAAGCGCCTGATGGAGAGAGCCAAAACTGCTCTGACTTCACCCGCACTTTATGTGCTTCCTTCTTGTTGGTTGGAAGGGTCCGTTCTTTGAGAAAGAGGATTATGGGGTCCATCCAAGAAGAACCTAGCTCGGCGCAGTGTACTTCTGTCTGCTCGGTTTCCTCAATGCTGGGCCTCGGAAGGAATTTAATCAAAAGAGGGTTGGGAGATGTGCTGTCGACCATAGAAGCAAGGCCGGCCAACTCATCTGCTCGGCCGTTTTCTTCGCGGCCAATCTGTTGGACCCTGATCGCCTGAAATCGCTTGATTGGTCCCTGACCAGAGTTTGTTACTTCATCATTCTGTCATCCTTTGCCTCGTAAACCCCAGACACTTGGTTAACCACAAGCTGAGAATCACTGTAAACCATTAGCTCGGATGCTTGCATCTGAAGTGCGCTCTTGAGACCAGCTAAGAGCGCCTCGTACTCGGCCTCATTGTTGGATATTGGGAATCCGAGGGTGATAGAGTGTTCGATGGTCAGCCCGTCTGGCGAAATCAATACTATACCCAGCCCGGCGCCGTGGCGGTTTGAAGCCCCATCAACAAAAAGTTTCCACATCTCCCCCACAAAGAGCTTCCAACATTCTGATGGGTCCTGAGAGGCTCAAAGGTTGATGGGATCACGGTTGCATGGCTGTTCGGTTTCAAGTTCTGTGCTGAGCGGTTCCACTTCAGCCCCCCTTGGCGATTCGACACCGGACTCAGCAAGTTGATCCATAATGCCTAAGTCCGTAGGCGAATCGCCAGGTTGCGATATTATGCCGGCCGCAGGCTCTGGGCAGAGCGGTTCCACTTCTTCCTCCTGTGGTGATGCGGTACCGACAGAGGAGGTTGGACGGTGATACCCAACTCCGTCATCGCATTGTCGGGCTGTGGTATCGTATTATCTGAAGGTGCTTCGGTGGGGCGCGCAAGTTCCGCGTCGCCAACACCGCCAAGATTTTGTATTTCGGTCGGGCTTGCGTTCACCTCTTCATCTGTCGCGGCATTATCGACCGGGAAAACCGGATGAGTTCCAAGTGAGAATTCAGCAACGAAGTCGGCCAAACTCTGGGCTTTTATGGCAGTGCGAGGTTGGAACTTGACGTCAAACTGTCCCAACTCGACCGCCCACTTAAGAATTCGACCGAAAAAGTCCATCCGCTCGAATAAAGCTTTGAGGGGGAACTCGGTCAGAACGATTATTGTATATGCATGGAAATAGTGCGCCAACTTCCTTGAGGCCATCATTAATGCCAACGCAAGTTTTTCCAACGGCAAGTATCTCGACTCTGCCGGTAGCAAGGTTTTGCTGACGTAGAAGATAGGGAGGTGCTTGATTCCTTCCGAGTGGACAAGCACCGCACTGACTGCATGCTGAAAAACGACCAGATATAGGTAGAGTTCTTCTTCGGGCACTGGTGTGACCAACAGTGGCGCTGAAGACATTGAGATGATGGCATATAAAACTCGGATCGAGACCGGGCATGTCGTAAGGCGACCATGCGAAGACTTCGATATTGGCCATCAAAAACTCAACTATCTCGGTCCTTTCTTGGGTGGTAAGGCTTGAGCCGAGCAAGAAGAACTTGTCCGGACTGTCTGTATCAATTCGCACTTCCACCAATTCCTCGACGGCTTTGTCCTCGGCCTTAGTGCCCACATCGTCAAGGACTCCCCGGTCCTCCGGTCCCTCTATCATTTGGACGAAGCCCTTGGCAGCTCGGCTCCCATTTACTGCCACAAAGCATTGCTTCGACATGACTTGATCGCCCCAGACCTCCTCGATTGCACCCATAGCCGAGGGGAATCTCATTACCTGATGGTAGGTCGACGCCACGGCTTGCATAGCGTGAAGCCATCCCCTTCCAAGGATCAAATTATAAGTAGATGGCACCTGCAACACCCAGAACTCCACTTGTTTGACCACGGATCCCGCTTTGACCGGCAGGATAATCTTTCCCAAAGGCGACTCTGGTTGCGAGTTGAAACCAACCAGTGGCGAAATTGCTGAGGCCAAATCTGTATCTCGGAGCTTGAGCTGTTTGAAAGCATCGTAGTACATGATCTCGACCGAGCTTCCCTGATCGATCAAGATCCGTTTGACATCAAATTCTTTGACGCGGAGTGTAACCACTAGGGCATCGTTGTGTGGCGTCTGAACGCGCTCTAGGTCTCTTGAGGAGAAACTGATCACATCTTTCTTTTCGGTCTTCCCCCTCTTGATCGCAGGCTGAACCGACAAAACTTCCCTCATGTGTTCTGCCTTCTTGATCATACCACGGAGCTCGCATACACGCGCCGGTTCCACTATGCCGTGGATGACATTAACAACCCCTTGTGGAGGCGCATCTCGGTCATCCAGTCCCCGCGGGTCAACCGGAGCTTGATTTGCCTTCACGCCCCCATCAATGTAAAGGTCCAGGTGTCCGGCAGCGACTAGCTCTTCCAAGTGTTGCCTCAAAGGCAAACAGTCCTCTATCCGGTGGCCTCGCTCCCAGTGAAACGTGCAACGGTACCTCGGATTGAAGCCCTTCTGTCCGTCGCCTAACTTAGCAGGAAACTGGACATACTCCTCATCACGGATTTCACTTAGTATGCGATAGATTGGAATCTTAAAGATCGTGGTGATGCATGTCCTTGCTTTCAACCGTCTGTTTGCATCGGCTACGTCATCCCGGGGGTAGTCATTCCGACGTCCTTTACCCCGGTTTTTGCGATTTGATCTACGGTCTGATTCCTCAACGTGGTCACTTGTTCGGCTGGACTCTTGTCCGACTGCATGCACTTTTCCAGCCGACCTCTTGTCTGTTGCTACCGGAGTTGCCTTCGCGGTAGATGCTGACGCATCATCCTCTACTCGGATGTGCTCATTGATGCGTTGCATGAGCTGGCCCATGGATGTCGGCTAGTGCATGGTAAGCGAGTCCCGCAGTCTATGTCCGACCGGGAGACCACGCTTGTATTGTGTGATTGCCAGGTTGACCGGGCAATCTAAGATCTCGTTGAAGGTCTCCCAATATCTGGAGTTGTATGCCTTCAATGTGTCGCTCGGTTCCATCTTGACACTCAGTAGGTGGTCAACTTCCTTTGGTGTTTTTGTGTTGGTTTTGAAGCGCATCACAAAGGCTTCGGCCAACTGATGCCACCTTTCTATGCTCCCATCCGGCAACCTCTCAAACCATTTCAAACCCAGTTCGCCTAAACTTGACGGGAAGATGAGGCACATAAGTGAGTCATTCTGCCTGTGTCCGGCCATGACCTGTCGGAAGTGGCTTACATGCATGTAGGGATCGGTCTTTCCGTCATAGAGCGTGAACTTAGGCTGGTGGAAGCCTACCGGAAGTGGTGTTGTTTCTATCTCCAGGGAGAAAGGGGTGGCGCTCAGCCTTGCCAAGTCTGTATCGAGAAGGAGTGGCGCTGCTAAGCGTGGTGGAGGCATTTCGACCTCCTCGCTGGTGTGAACCCCATAGGATAGCTGCTGGAACGCCAGCACCCTCTAAGCCTCCCGCCGGCGAGCCCTTTCCTTCAAGACTGCCCGGCAAATCTTCCGAATGAGCGGAATAAGAGTACCTCGACGTCGTCACCGGACGTGAGGGCTGGTAAGTGCTATCTTGCGCGCAGGATTTCTCTGCACGCACATCGGAATCTCCAACCCTGTAGCTTCTGGTGATAAAAATGGAAGGAGTATGCCGCTGACTCTGACTGCCTGAAAGGCGAGGTTGGGTGCGCTCACTGTGGTCTCCCACTCCAGCTACACCCTTCCCTTTGACATGCCGCTTCAGCTCCTCCATCTCCGCCGCCATTCGCCGGATTACGGCGTCCTGGTCCCTTAGCTTGTGTTCAAGACGTCTGGCGTGTGATTCTCTCCGCCGTCGATGACCGTCTGGACTTCGTGAATGACCATAACTTCTTCCGCGCTTATCTCGCGCGTCTCCTGACTGTCCTCCAGGGAATGTCTCCAGGTCCGCCATTGGAGGGATGGCGGGATGTTCTTCTCTCCGTCTGCTTGACTCCGGCGTAACTCCGTCGATGGCGGACAACGGAATCTCATCGTTGTTCGCCATAAACGGCGATCAGATGAGCCTGGTAGACAAGGTTTTGTCTGCAAAGTTCCCACAGACGGCGCCAATTGTGCGGGGAGCAAATATTCAGGCAAGCTCGCACTCCTTTCTTCCAAGCTCCAGCCCGTCCGATCGACTTGCGTACACAACGGCGGTGAGCTACCCGGTGGTGTGTGGCTGGAAAACCCCTCCGACGGTCAAGTTAGAACACACATAGGGATAGAGAGAGAGAGAGAACTGAGTTGTGTTTAGTGTATCTCACCAAATGTTCCTCTGTCTCAGCATGGTGGGCGCAGACTCGTTTATATACCTTCTGCGCCCCAAATCCACTCCCATTAGTCTCTCGACACGTGGTGCAGCTATCCCATCTGTCAGCACAAATCTTGCTGAACACCACCTAACCAAACTGCCAGCCCACTCTACTGGGAGCTCGGCAGCCGGGCTGCATCTTCTCGGCTATCAACGGCTGCGCTGTACAGCTGGCCAGAGCGCTCTGCTCGCCGTGCTCAATGAGGACCGAGCTCAGCTGCATCCCGGCATAGCCAAGCTCGGGACAGCTCATGCTGGTTTGCCGCCGGCCTTCCTTCCAGGCTAACTCATGAACCGTGGAACAACCACGCCTTTCCTAGCGCCGGTCATCTCAATTGACCGGCCTCTACACCATGAAACCAAGTATCTCGGTCCAACTACGCTTCGCCTTAATCGAGCAAATCCTTTCTGACAGGGTCGCGCGACCTTGGCCCAATCTTGTTCAGCCCAAATCTGTCCGGCCATTACCTCGGCTCAATCCATATCATAAATCTCCCTCTCAATGAATGTAAAAGATATATTAATCTATTTAATGAAGTTCATTGAATGAATGGATTCTTTGATGTGAAGAATACTAGTATAAATAGTGTAAAGTCTCAAACCACACTTTCCATCACAAAACTCAAGTTGTCACTACAAGAAGGCTCTCATTGCCTAGAGAGAGAGAAATGGTTTGAAGATCTTAAACAAGTAAAGAATTTAAAGATCAAGGTCTTCCATTCAAGATTTTTTTTTCTTACAAGAGGATTTCATACTATTATGGATCAATGTATGTATTCACTTATTTTGTATAGTAGAAATTCATATAGTTTTCATGTATAGAATTGAATCCTTAATGGTTTTTAGTTTATGTTCCGCAAAGTTTTCTATCATTTTTCACATATAAGAATTATTATGTAAACAAAGTAAGTACCAAAAGCTTGAGTTAGATTTCGCAATTGATTTAATTTGTATTGGTTGTATTAATATATTTAATTTGTATTGATTATATTTAAGCTCGAGTTAGATTTAATTTGTATTAGTTTGTATTAAATAACATTTTGCTCTTTGTTTGTGTTATATTTAAAAGTTAAAGATTTGTTTATTTTAATTATTTACTCTTAATTGACTTACTTATTTTTAATATAGTTGAACCGCAGTTTCAACTTAAACCAACCAAAGCTACATTGGGTTACGTTAAGTTGATTTTAGTGTATGATTGGTTTTGATTCTAGATCTAAAAATTTGAAATCGTTCATAATTAAGTTGATTCCAAGTTTAATGTCAAACAAAACCAAATCAGCACATGAACACTCTTACATAAACACCCTTAATCCAAACACAATGAAAACCTGATTGCTCCAACAGATCTGTTAAAATATGTTACCTTCTTGAAAGAAACTAATAATCTATGCATTATAAAAATAAACAAAAAATAAAAAAGAGTAAATTGCCTGATTTGGGGTGCTTTGGGAACCTAAATTGAAGTATTAATACTCATATATCTCATATTGCAATAAGCAGATAACATTCTTGGGTTTAGATTTAATTATAATTAATTAGATTAAGGACAAGTTTACTGAATTTTAAATTTTGTACCATAATTTATTAGAATAAATTTACTCGAAAAGAATGTATTGCAAATATTATAATATGAGTTCTCTCACAAGCACAAAGAGAGAAGTCCAAAATATTTACAAAGAGCATATGTATCCAACAAAAAAAAAAAAATGTATATAAGCAACTACAAAATCAATCACTGAACATGCATGATTAGGGTTTGGAAACCATTTTATGCTAGTTTTGTAAATCAAACTAATCAATTCAACACGGTTATATGCATTATGAAAATTTAAACTTTTAAAAATCACTTGCGATCAGTTCAATTAAAAGGTCATTTGAGATCAACTTGAAAAATAAATAAAACTAAACTTGAACACATTTTGAAACTTGTTTTGTTTTCAAGTCAATCTTAAACAGCCTATTAGTTTAATTAAAACTCGTTTAAGAACGACTTAAAAGGCAAAACACATTTTGGAACTCTTTCAAATTTTAAGTAAATTTTTAACAACTTATTACCCAGTTGGAGTAAATTTGCTGGATCAGGATTGTAGGGAATGATTCAGTTTTGGCCTTATGGTCATGCATAAAAGTTACACTTTAAGAGATGGGATAGCTAAGCTAATTGACATATTCACAAGTGCATTAGGGTTTTTACTCCCAAATTTGTTTCAATTTTTTAGCACGAAACATACCAAGAATGCTTCTCAAAACAACGATGATGCCCTTCCTACATAGTCAAGGAAAACAACATATCTCCATGCAACTAGAATTACAAAACATTTTAAAAGTAACACAAAAGGTACAAATGGTTGTATTGAGGGCAAAATAGGAGAAGAAATTCTCTATCCAAATCCAGATCTCCCACTGTCTCAAACCACTTCACCATATGATTAGATCAAACAAATCAATTGTGTGGTGGAGAAGTGGCTTGAGATAGGAAACAAAGACCTCTATGGATCTGCCTTTATCCAATACCACTTCACAGCATGACTAGATTAGACTAACCATTGTGTGGTAGAGAATTACCTTGAGACAAGAAACAAACACCTACTCGGATCTGCTTTTATCCCAGACCAACAAACACCTACTTAGATCTCCTTCTATCCCAGACCATTTCACTACATGACCAAATCGAACACATCATGTAAAGAGAAGTGACTTTTTTTTAGATCTCAAAAAAAATATACTCTGTCATCACGACATCCGTGGGCCCAAGCTCCGAATAACCGGTTGCCGGCTTGATTTAACCCAATCCATAAGAAGGAACCTATCACTGAAGTATCAGTGGAGCTCATCAACCACCCCTCGCAAAACTAGGGATGGCAATTAAATCCAAATCCAATGGAGACTCACCCCACCCCCCCCTATTAGTAGAGTGGATTTTCCCAAATTTTTCCCCCATGGGTCGGATATAAAATTGATTGGTGAATCTTCAATTTTTTCAGGGCTGGGTTGGTGAATACCCAATGATGAAAAATCCGTACCCTTGTCTCCAAGTCAAGGTAAAAACAAAAAGTCTCCATGAGTCGAACACCATACCTGATGAAGTTATAACGAAGCTGCTAACCAACTATGCAATAACAAACTATTGGCTCTTTATCTTAAAATAATTTTTATACTTCACACACACACATATATATGATAAGTTATCAATTAGTGCTTCTAAATTTAATTATATTTTCAATGTGATTATAACTTTTAATTCTTCGAAATTTTAAGTGTAAATCTCGTACTTTTAATTTTTTTATTTATGCCTTTCAACTTTTATAATTAAGTCAATGTAATTCAATTTATAACTAAATATAGGGAAATAATAATAATAATTCTTTTATGTTATGCTTCCTAATTTACAAAATTTAGAATTAAAAATAAAAAAATAAAAAATCACGAATAGTTTCATATAAATTTTTTACCTATTCAAGGTAAATTGTTATTATTATTACTACTACTGCAAACAATTTTTATTAAAGTTTTTTTTTTTTTTTTGACGTAAAACATTTTTTTTTAAAAAATATTCTATTCATTTTTTATTATTTGGTTGAACAAAATATGAGTAAAAATGTTTTTCATTATAGTTTCAAAAACTATTTGACAATAAAAATTATGTAATCAAACTTTTTCAACGCATTTGACTTTTCAAATAGTAATCCTAACTCTTGTTAGACAATCTTTACTATATTTGAAAAAATAAATTTTGTTTGTGTACTTAACAACAAATGGAATACAGAAGAAATAAAGGAAATGAGAGAATTTATTTGATTACAAAAATTAAACCAAAAAATAAAATAAAATAAATAAAACAGATTTTTATTTTGTTACAAAAACAAAATAAAAATCTGAAACAGAAAAAATAATAAAACAGAAAATAATTAATTGCTTACGAAATTAATATGTTGAACAAATTTTCTGATCAAGTCTAGTGTTTGACACTGTATTCTTAAGACAGATTCATCCTCTCCACAGTACTTTCAGATTGTGGACGTCTATCTCCTAAGATAAAATGATCAACAGCAAACAATAGCAGCACTACAAATTGTTTGCACAACGAACACACTAAGTGTTTACACTCTTTCTCATAGAAATTCAATGCAGCAAAATGCAGAGAATTATTGCAGAGGAGAAGTACGAAAATTGTGAATGAAAACATCAAATGAGAGGCTAGTCTAGTTATAGGAGAAATTGTGGCTGTTAGGTTTGAATTAAACAGATGCAAACCTGTTTGAATAGGTATGGTTTGAATTTAAACAGGCAAGGCACTGTTTGGGTTTGAATTTGAACAGATATTGAATCTGTTCTGGTTTAAATTCAAATAGATAAAACCCGGGCAGAATTTTGGTGGAGGAAAAAATCGGGCAGAATTTTTTGGAATTGATTTTTGAAATTCAAATTCCAAAAAATTAGAATTTAATTTTAGAAAAATAAAATTCAAAAGTTTTTGGTCCAAAAAATAATTAGTATTGGGTCGGATAAGCCCAACCCAACCTCACACCACCCACTCGGATGGCAACGGTGCACACGTTTATTTTTGGGTCCAATGGGTCAAGCCTACTTTGCTCATAACCTTCCTCTCTACAAAACTTGGGTGCCTCTTGGGACCTACCCCAAGTTCCAACTCCAAGCCTTGTAAACCCACTCAAAGTTTCTCACTAAATCAATGTGGGACAAACCTTTATTCAAACATTTAGGAAATTTCACTAAAAACACTATTTCCATGAAGCTTTTTTTGGCTTCAATTTCTCATTCATCCAATAATGGTTTTAAGCAACCAAATATACCACGTGAATCACAACGCAGCATAGAACGTGTTACCACTTAGACCCGCTAACTTTGGCGCATGGGTTCCACCTAAAAATTAGACCAAAGTTAAGGTAGAATCTAATTTTTCCAAAACTTTCAAAACCATTTTTAACAACCCTTTCATGCAATATAAAATTATCGTTTCAATTATGAACTAAACATCGAAAAACAAATACAAAATATTTTTTTGTGTAAAATCAATTTATATGAAAAATATTTTATATCAAAACAAATGAAACCTAAATCAACTTATTCTTGGTGTAAAACTAGAAAATTATCGAATAGGATGTACACAATTTTTAGTTAATTTTAATTAATATTTTCTTGGTATGAGATTCTTTCAACAATTTGAAAGTTATTTCTTTCTTTTAATTGATTTTTCCTTTCTTTCTTCTTAATTTTGTTTGTTTGTTTGTTTTTATTAAACTGAAGTATTACTTGATCTAAAGAAGGAAAAAAAAAAAAAACTGAAGCAGTATTAAAAAAAAACTGAAACAGTATAGTTTTTTTTTATATAAAAAATCATTAATTTTATATTGTATTTGATTCATGAATTTGAAAAGAGAAAAATGTATATAAAATCTATCCAAATCTGTTCTCAAATTTATAAATCAAACACAATCTTAATCAATTTGTCTCTTTCACTCACTTTTTTCAATTCTTAATTTTTTGCTTTTATTTTGTTTATATTAAGGGAGATATACCAAAAGCAAAGCAAATGGAGTGGGGATGTTAGGGGCGGGGAAAACCAATCCCCATGAGGGGCGGGGGTGGTAGTAAGAAATTGGTCACCATTGGGGATTGGGAATGGAGGATGGAAAAAAATAAAAATTGAGGATTGGGAATGGGAGGGTAAAACCCACTCTACCCACCCCATTGCCATCCCTAAGCAGAACCAAAATTTGATCGGAATACAGCATGAGATCTCTGAGGAAAACCACTGAAAAATCCAACATTTTGCACCTCTCAGGAGTCGAACTTGACTCACTATTGTGGTATTACCACTGGGCCACCAACCCTGGTGGTGGAGAAGTGACTTAAAACAAAAACAAAAAAGATCTAGATAGAGAATTAAAATAAGCCACACCATGACAAGTTATCTAAAACAAATGTTTTGCAAAGTACTAACTAGGAACATGGGGTGCATCATTCTCACCAAATTAATAAATAACTAGATCTAGAGTTACAAGAGAGAGAGAACACCCACTGATAGACACAGTACCACCCAAAAGGAATCAAAAGCCCATCTTCTGTCCCAAGTTAAAAAGGTAAGGAAAAAAACAAAAAATAAAATAAAGTTGTCTTTAGATATATTCCCACAAACTAGTAGTAGAATCACATGCACGCCCCCAGCCTCTGCACATCAACTTCAACATCAATACCAACCATTCTATCCCACCACCCTAAACTTCTCATCGACTTCTTCTAACCTCATCAGAACATAAATGCCGAAAACATGACGATTATTAAGGAAGAGAACACACTTGTCGGATGAAGCATAAGCCCGCCCTCACTGACGTCAGTGTTGATGCCGGTTCCTGTAGGTCCTAACACGCCTGTGGGAGTTGTCACATAAGGAGAACCACCCACGGGAGTGGTGGTGGATGGTGTCACGGTGGTGGAAGGTGTCGTTGTAGTAGGTGTCGTGGTAGTAGGCGTGGTGGATGAGGGTGTGGTGCTCACCGGAGATGTACTAGTGCTAGTGGAACTGAACCAATTGAAAAGAGAAAAGGTCACTATACAAGCTCAAAATAATTTGTACCCAAAACTAAGACACCGTAGAAAGTAACATAAAGAAAGCTAACGGAAACATTAAAAACTGAGAGAGTGAGAAATTTCACTGGTAAAAAATATAGACAAAACTAAAGTAGTGTTGAAGTTTTTCATAAACTCTTTACACAAAGCAAGCATGTCCACATTTTGAACTATTAAAGCTCATCTTGGTTTATGATATATCATACAAAACACCTTGGGGACCATTTAATGGCCACCTCAACTAGATTTATTTCAGATAAGTTATTTAGTGTTTTTGGGCTTCATTCTAACAGTTTCAAGAATTCAAGTAAATCCCTCTTCTACATTAAACTGATAGAACTAAACCGTAATATACCGAAAGAATTGATTTGGTGCTAAACCTACTCTTAACACCGACCAAACTGAACCTAGCCAGTCTGATCCTATTATGAAACGAAATAAAATAGTTAAAAAATTAAAAAGTCGCTACAAGTTATCATATCATTTTTTTATGAATAAATTACAAATACACCCCCCAGATTTGCTTAAAATACAGATAACCCCCTTCTGGTTTGAAAAATTATAAATACCTCTTTGTTAGCATTTTTTATTTAATAAAATTAAAAATTGTTCTCCTATACAATAATAAAATTACTTAAATTATTAATTGAAACATATTTCTAATATCATTAAAAACTGTTCATTGACTTGATGATTTATTAATAAAAGGGACAATTTGTTATAAAATTAGAAACTTCAGGGGATAGAATGTAATTTCCAAAATCACAGGGAGCAATTTATATTTTAATCAAATCTCAAAGATTGTATTTGTAATTTATCCTTCTTTTTTTTTTTTTTACTTCTTTGCATATTTTTTCGTTAAAAAAAAAAAGACCAAAATTATCAATTTTGAGAAAATATCAATTAATGACTAGATTTTTTCTTTAGATCTAACTGTTGTTGTTTTTTGGATAATATCCAAAAATTACTATTTTTTTAATTTTTTTTTTTTTGGGTACCATACAAAAAAAATAGAAGCCACTAGCTTTGATTGGAAGATAAACATTCAGGGCAAAGGTAAATTTTGATGCTTAACCAATCAAGCACCAGGGGGTGTTTATTACACAGTACATCATCTCAAGTGCTGAGAGGGCGGTCCCACCATAACAACAGTGGGACAATACTTGCACAGCCCTCAAAAACAGTCAAAAAGTTGGCTCAGATCTCAAAAAAGTCCTTCCATCCAAGGGCTTTGAGAGATGTGGCCCCACACAATCACACACATAATTGTGAGCAGCATGATAGTGCCAGCAACACAAATTTGTTTTTGTTTACACATTCAATGTGGACAGGCTCTTCTCAAAAACAAACAAATGCCGACAGGCCTTGATTTGTCACACTCACACCTTTGGTTTGTGTAATTATCTTGTATTTTCGGAATATTGTTCTAAATCAATGATATGATGACGATTTTAGGAATGAGATAAGGTTGATCTATTTTTGTTACAATAAGTCAAAAATCCAGGAAATAAACACGAAATCCAACATAAAAGTTACATTGATGGATAGAATTTTTCCTGGGAATAGACTATTTTAATTACTTTTAAATTTTTTATGAAAAAATGTGTAAAAAAATAAAAAAAATAATTTGACAACTTAAAATAATTTTTTAATTTTTTAACTAAAATGGCTAATTTCAAAACGAGAGCTCAAGTGATTGTACCCCTTGATTTGTACGGATAGGTTTGGTTCGAGGTTTGAACTCATGAAGAAGTATAGAACGTCCATTAATAGTAATTTAGGTCTAGTTTGGCATAGACTATATAATTCATCTTTTTATCTTTTTTATCTTTTTTTCATCACATCACCTCTACTTTTCTGCACATCTTTTCGTAAAAAGATAAAAAATGCACTTTTTTAAGACACCCCAAACCAACCCTTAGTTTAAGCCTCGTTTGTTTTCAGATGTAGAATGGAGGAAATTCATAGTGAGGAGATTGTTAATGAGATGATTGATAGTGAGGAGATTAAATAAAATTATATTTGTTTTGATGATCGTTGTTAGTGTAGAAATTATTAAATTATTTTTATATAAAATAATAAAACAAATAAAAAAATATAAAAAATTAAACATTAATAATTTAAAAAAAATTCCCCATATATAAAAAATAAAAAAATTAAAAAATTTCTAATCCCCTCACTATTTTTCTAATACCATCTCTACCTCCTCCTTCCCAATCCCCTTTCCAATCCCCTTTCTAAGGCCTTTACTAATACCAAGGAATTAGTAGTCCCCTCCCCATCTCTCAAAATAAATACCCCATATAATAGTCCCACCTCACTATCAATCACAATTCCCTCCCTATAACCCCAAACAAACGGACCTTATTAATCTGTTAACATCATAGCTATGGGGAAAGAAAGAATAAAAATCACAAGTAGACTCCACTAAAAAATCTTGTAAAATCCTATTCATACATCTATTTTCGACGTCTAATTTTGTGTTTGGTTGCCTGCTTTTGTTAAGAGTTATAGGATGATCACCAAATGTGTGTTGTAATTTCTCATTTATTGAGAGTATCATCTAAACAATATCACTGATATTTAAAAACTACCGAGTAATTTTCCTTTGGTTAGCTATGATATTGACCAAATAAACCTCAAAACCTCATGAGCTAGTAGTGCCATACAAGGGTTTTAAGGGATAGCATGGTCTTTTTGCAAAATGGTACTCACTTTGTACCATAGAACCCTATTTAGGGTTCACCTTTAGTAAAAAAAAAATAATAAATAAAAGTAAATAATAAAAGAGTCTTCGGATACCATCATAACAATAATTGAAGTATCTTTGAAACAAAGGGAAAGCTACAACTGTAAAACCAATAAATGGGTGATGAGTCAGGGACATCATCATGCAATTACAATACAATTCAAAATGACAAAAAGAGCCCACATAGATTATTTCAAAAAGTCAAAAAAGATAGGATTGTTTTAGATATAAGCATAAGCATACCATGTTTAGCATTTAATATAATATTAAAAAAAGTAGAAGTAATTTGAAAATAGCACAGAAAGGAGGAGAGGCTGAAAATGCTTTCATAAAGCATGCTTTCCAAAGAAGAAGAGAGATGCCCATCCCAATAAAGGAAGAAAAGAATTAAAAGAAATGAGTTTCAAGTATTATCCCACTCTGCTTTTGTATTTTTATATATTTTTTGTGTCTCTTATTAAGGATAAAAAGACAATCATACCCAATTTTTTTAAAAATTGAAAGAAACAATTAACTATCTTCTTACTAAGAATAAAAAAAATGTATGATTAGAAATGGAGAGTGTGAATATGACTGCCCTTTTAGTATTTGCAACATGAAACAAAATTACCCTTAAGCTTTTGTATCATGATATTTAATCCCACAGGTTCATATTGTTATATTTATTTTTATACATTCCAACCCCCCCCCCCCCCCCCCCCTAAAAAAAAAAAAATTTCCAAAATAAATAAAACTTCAATATAGCGACATTTTTATGTTATTGGCCAAACTTTGGAGGGAGAATTCAATCTTTAATGGGGTATATCATATTATTCAAAATTTATTTATTCACTGTTTTTTGGAGCACAAAAGTTTATTTACTTATTTTTTTGGTTAACAATCAATAGAAAGGAATTGCAAATATGAAAAATTGAATAACGTAACAATAAAATTTGAACTTAGACATCATTTCGAGTAAAAGAACGTTTTAGCCACTAAACCAATCTTGGCCTTAAGAAAAATTAGATTAAAGAGTCAAATATATATTTAAAAAAATATAGTAGAAAAGATTGGTGTCCCACATGCGGAATTTATAAGTGGGATCCACTGAGGCAAAAGACAATATACTATATAGTACCAAAGTATCAAGGACCAAAGTGATGTGTGTGATACCACACACCAGGATTCAGGGATATTATGGGCATTTCACATGGCCCGTGAAAAGCACCAAACACACCCAACATCCAACACTGAGAGGCTCACAGCTTCACACCAAGTCCAAAAAACAAAAAATGAAAATAAAAGAACTTGTAAATAAATCATAAGCATATAAAATAAAATAAATAAATAAATAAAGCATACCTGGCGCTAGCAGGATAAACGCAACCAGTAGTGCCTGTAAATCACCATAAGAAAAAAAACAAGAAAAGGGTAAATTTTAAGAAAAAAATTGAATCCTGTAACACCAATACTATGTGCATATAGCCACACATTAATTGTTCTATTTTGGTTGTTATTATTTCAACTTGAACAATTCGGTCATTTCGTTCAAATTTGATGTTAAAATTAGCGAGTTTGTTACATGTGTCAATCTCTTGAGGTGTATAAAAAACAACGTCCAATTAATACATATTAATATGTGTTTAAAAGGGAAAAGATTGAATATTCATTTAACTTTTGACATATAATAAGTCTTGAACCCATAACCTTCAAGGTTATGAGGCCAAGTCTCTTGAGGTGTATACATAGAAGAAATTGATGATTATTCAACGGAAGAGCCCAATTGAAACTAAACTAAAAGTGTAGAAATTAAATTATTCAAATTAAAATAATATAAACAAAAGTAAATATCATGTCAAATTATAAGAGTGAAAAATATAATTTATAGTCTTTTTTTATTTTATTTTATATACACATAATATTATATAAGAAATTACACTTTAGTGAGAATAATTCAAAATAATTATTGCTTTCATTGAAATAAAAGTATGTCCGATACAAGTGAAGGTTGTGACATGCAGTACCGATCTAAGTTCCACCCACTTATGCAAACATGCAATTATTTTGAGTCATTTTCACTTAAATGCAATTTGTCCTAATATTATTGAAGAACAAGAACAAGAACATTGTGCTGTTTGCCCCCTGGCTGCATAGGAGTTTGTGTGTGCTTGGCTGTGTTTCTACTGTTTGGTTTTTGAGTGTCTTTTTTTCGGTTAGTTTTATTGTTTTTGCGGTTGGATTCTCTCCAACTTTTGATGGTGTGCTAGCAGATTATCGGTGCCAATCTAGTTGGGATTGGTTTGCTTCGTTTTGACGCTCTTTGCACTCATCGCTCTCTTTATTGATGTAATACTCTTTTGGTTCATCAATATAATTTATTTTTTGCTGATTAAAAAAAAAAAAAAAAAAAAAAGTAGAGAGAGAGAGAGAGGGGTTCTCACTGGGGTCTGAAGTAGTAACAGAGGCAGTGCCAGCAAAATCACAAGATCCTTGAGATTGACCCTTCTTTTGGAAGAAGCTGTTAACAGCATAGTTGCAATGAGCCTTAAGAGTGTTAGGGTTGTAGCAAGCAGCATTCTGGTGGATTGGGTTACAATCAGCCCCAGCTCCACATGCATAGTCCAATGTCTTCTGTAGTGTTGCATCACCCACTCCATCCTTGCACACACACCATGTTGCACCTACCCCATACCCAACATCAACAACAAATTAATTAAAGAGTTACAAACATAAAAATCAAACGTAGAATATATGTGAATGAACAAAATTTTATAAAATTTGTTAGTAAGATCTCGCCTAAAGAATCAAACCCATTCTATACATTTCGTGTCTAATTTTATAATTAATTTATGTATTCTTAAACTTATTTTAAAGAACAGTTCTGCTACCAACACACAGATATTTATATGAATGGACAAGATCATTGACGCATCACAGAGATGAAAAGAGAAAAAAGAAAAGAATCAGCTCCATGGGATTTAAAAAGAAATGAAAATAAAGAAATTCATCTTTGGAAAACAATGCCAAAGCTCAAAAGTTGTTACAAGACATACACATTTTTTTTTTTTTTTTTTTTTTAAACGAGAAAAAATAATTAAAGTGGTGGAGATAGAAAACTAATATCATAAGTCTAATATAGGAGTGAGGCACTATAACTGAACTTAATAAATAACTTAAATCCTAAATAAATAAAAAAAAGCAAAAAAGGGGTTAAATGCAACTTTAAAAAAAGTTGGAGGAGATAATAAAATAAATTAACATGGATTTGCAAACACATTTTGAAAGATTTATACACAATCTAAACTGAGCTCAGATTTTAAGGAATTACAAGCAACTAAAAATTTTAATAAATAACAAAAAAAAAATTTGAAAAAAAAAAAATGATGGGTATGAGCATTCATCAGAGAAAAAAGCATAGAAGGAAAGTAAGTAAAAATAGGACATCCCAAACACTAAATACAGAGACAATATGATGGTTTGAAGGTTTGGGCATGGCTAGAAATGAGAAGAGAGTAAAGTAAAAATGGGTGATAAGAGAGAGAGAGAGAGAGAGAGAGAGAGAGAGAGAGCTTACTTGAATGACCAGCTAAGGCCAAGATAAGAGCTGCATACAGTAAACCATCCATGGTGAAAGATAGAAGAAGAGCTATCAATGGTGCTCAGAAAAAAAAGCCTGCAACAGCTTAGCAGAAGATGAGAGAGAGAGAGAAGAGAGAAGAGGAGGGGTGTATGTGGGAGGTCATAGCTATGTATATAAAACAATGGAGTTTTATTACACACCCTTTACTTTTTAAAAAAATCTCATTTTTGCCCCCCTTATTTTTTATTTTATCTAGGGATATAAGGAAACTATAAATAAAACTTATTAAAATAAGATCTTTATTTATGTTTTATTCATAATTTTTTTTTTCTTTTCTCTCTCAATTTACATGTTTATTTAAGTGTTTTATATTTCTTTTCAAGTTTTAACTCTATTCCTTTATGTAATCAAGTTAGTTTAAATTGAGTTTAAGGTTGGTAAATATTCGACAAGTCAAGTTTAAACTTAGCTAATTTTTAACCAATTGAACTTAAAGCATTCCAAACTTCAACTCGGTTTGATAGTTTGCTATGTTAATTTGTGACAAAAACACTCACAATTTAATATTGACATTTTATATTTTTTTGTATAATTAAATACTTTACCTTTTATCAAATTTTATTCAAATGCATATGCATATGCATACACAAAAATTTCACTTTAATTCTATGTTTTTTCAATAGTAGAAGATGAGATAGAAATACTATAGAGATTTTGGTAAGGGTGTAGTTTGTCTCTAGTTCGAGATCAAGATTGGACCCGTCTAGTCGGCATCGTGGGCTCACTCTTGGGTCCCGTTTCGATAATTTAAATCGTTCACATTTTTGAGTTCTTCGAGTATATCATTTAGTCAAATAATTAAGTCGATCGGATAATAGTAACTACGTATTCGAATCAGTTTTGTATAAAAAAAAATAGACAGTAAAAAAATTAACGGTTCATATAAAATTGATTTGAATACGTGGTTGTCGTTATCCGATTAATTTGATTTTTTAGTTAAATGATGTACTCAACGAATTCTAAAATATGAACGATTCGAATTATAAAAATGAAATCCAAAAGTGAGCTTACGGTGCGGACTAGACGGTCCAGTCTTGATTCCAATTAAAGACAAGCTAGACCTTTTTTGTAAATGTATAGATGTACATAAATAATTAAAAAAAAAGAAGGTAAATTACACTAACACCCCTTGAGGTTTCTGTTTAATACAGAACCTCCCCTCACATTTGAAAAATTACATTTTCCTTCTTGAGATTTGTAATCTCATTATAAATTATCTCATAGATTGCTGATGTCATGCCATAAAATTTTTTAAATGACCATTTTGTCATTTTTCCTACCTTTTTTTTCTTCTTATCATCATGACTACATTCTTTAATTTTTTATCATTAAATTCTACCTGAACATATTCTTATTGAGTGATAATATACAAACATAAATTTTATATAAAATTTTCAAACACAATAATATAACTTAATGGTGACTTTTCACTTTGAAACAAAACACCCATAAACATGATTTATATTTACAATAATATCACTATCACAACATTTTTATAATATTTTTTGTATAAATTTTTATATATGAATAGAATTTTTCATTTCTATTTTCACCATCATTTTTTTTTTCCGTCTATTCATCCACATTTATTATAATATTATCAAATACCGTCATTCACATTTATTATAGTATTACTGAATTTTTTTATAATTTTTGTATTTTTTTGTATTTGGTGAATTTTAAAAAAATCACAAAATATTATACTTCTTGAGTATATTTAAATTATATGTATCTAAAAAATTAAAAAAAAATTACTTAAAATATTTTTAAAAAATCAGTAAAAATAAAAAAATTAATTTTTTGTGTGAATTAAATCAAAGAAAATGATTATTACTTCTCTTAAAATGACATGAATTAAATATTAATATTATTTTATTATTTTATATATATAAAGATTAAAAAATAAATATATTATTTTAATTTGATAAAAAAAATATAATTTTTCAAAAAAAAGAGGAACACTATAAATAAAAACTTCAAAATGTCAGTAATTTACCCTTAAAAAAAAATACCATGTATGATGGGATGGAGGTGGACCAGGCTAGTGTCGGTTTATGAGAACCTTGTTTTTGGTGCTATTTCAACCATAATATGAGAGAGAGAGAGAAAGAGTAACCATTTTTCTTTCCACCGTTTAGTCTAATCTTTACCCCATATTTAGGAGAAGATAGGCTATGTCATGGGGAGGAGCAAAATCAATATCAAATTTTTTAACCAAAAATAAAAAATAAAAAAAGAAAAGAAAAAGACAAAGAAATTCAAATTCAAAATCAAAATTGAGAATACTTTTGAGGTATGTGACTCTTGTGTTACTGTGGCAATGTTCGTACTGTTTTTTTTCGCAGACACAAGTTCAAATTAAAGGCTGTGATTTAGATTAGCATTACCTAATAAAATCAATAACTTTAGTTGGATTGGACCAGCTCCTTTCACTTAAATTGTTTATCTTATAAAGTCTATTGAGCAAAACAACCATTAAAAAAATTAAATTAATCAAATATCAATAATCACATGATGAGATTATATTTATTTTTTTAAAAATAAAAATAAACAGTTTATTCTATGAACAATTCTTTAATTTTTTAGGACATATAATTCAATTATGTAAAACTGTCATATCCAACCAACTTGGATTTTTATGAAAAATGATCTACTAAATAAACTTTGCAAAAATATTCTAAAAAAAAAATTTGCAAGAAAACATTTCATATAACATATAACTAAAATGAATCTCAACATGAGTGGACCATAACACACACACACACACACACAAATCCCATAAATAATCAAAACATAGAATACAATTCTCATTATGCCTCTTTATTCCTGCCAACCAATCATAACTATTTTACTAATGTCAAATGTCATGTAAAATTAACCAGCAAAACTCCTCTTATGACTTTCAAAAAAAAAAAAACGAAAAAACACTCCTCTTATGCATACTCTATAAAAGAGAACAATATATACACTAAAATTGCAGTAAAAAAAAATTAAAAAATTTAAATCAGATGAAAAATGAATTGAAATTAAGCAACTTTAACCTATTCTTACTCTCTGCTACATTTAGGTGTTAGATATGCAATTACAGTTACAAGGGAGGAAACAAGAAAGTTTCCAACGCTAAAAACAGTCCTGGTCAGTCTCTTTCACTTACCTCGGTATACAATTCTTTGGTTTTATGTTTATTTCCTTATTATTCACCTACATATATTAACAATTGCATTTCCAAATTGTTCCCCCCCAGGGTACAATTATTTTCCTATATATACACCAATTGTAAATGAGCCAAGGAAGTTAGTCCCAATCAGCATCAAAGAACCCTGCATCTTTCATCTCAGAGTAATATGCATTATTCAAAAGCAAATCTTCCTCCTGAAATCATCATCATCATCATCATCATACGGAACAAATGCACTGAATCATGATCAAACTTCGCAAAATTAAAAAGCATTACTCTTAAACTATGTTTACATGGATGCAGTATGAGTATTGGGTGCGGGGTGTATGTCCAAGTATCAAACATTTATAAACCTAAATCTTAAGATATTGGGATATGTACCAAAAGTTGGACATAGACATTGAGACACGTCATAGCCACTTGGATAAGATGTTGTAAATTATGTAGGAATGTACTTGAAATTAAATATGATTTAGAAAAAAAATATGAAATTTCTCTCTCATCCATGCGGATGCGAGAAATGTTTTTTTACCAACAAATGTGAGTTTCCTCTTCAAATATCGTAAAAAATTTGAAGATCCAAGTCTCTAAATCAGATACATATCCCACATTAGTACCCTAGTCATATTGAGTGGACATGGGTACTTTTGAGGGATATGTGAGTCCATGAAACACAGCTCTTAAATATAGAGACAGGGTAAAGAGTGAATCACCTGGAAAAGATCAGCTGAAAAGGTTACATACAGAAAGGGGAGATAAAGACAGTGATAGCAGATAACCGTGAAATTGTACAACCTGCAGATGAGAAGGCAATTCACAAGTGGTAAGTTACGGTCATCTAAAAGAAATCTTGGTTAGTTTATTTCCTATGTGTGCTTAGGAAATTAATTTAATTTAATGGTACCAAAGTCCAAAGCCAGCCCCAATTCCTGCAAGTCCACAAGCAAACAATGCCACTGCATTAGTCCCAAACATGACAACAGCGTAGTTGTAGAACATGGGTTTCGCTGCCCAAAAAAAAGGGGGGTTAGATTGTGTAAAATCCATAAACAGAAGAAATTAGGGAGAGGGAGGGAAGAAAGAACAATGATCACTGCATCAAAATTGAACTTACGAGGCAACCTGTCTCTCCATTTTGAGTAATGCACAAACAATATGAAGCCATAAACTGCTGTAAACAATAGCTTGTGGATGGTCCACAAGCCCCACTTCATCCTCTGTGTAGTTTCATTGCTGTCGATGAACAGGGGGACCCCAAATCCAAATACAAAAATTGCCTGCAAAATGGAAAAGGTAAGCCTTCAAAGAAAAAGGCTGTTTGTTTAAAAAATGAGTATGAAATGTCAGATGCGGAGGAAAACTACATATAATAAAAGTTCAGGTACTTGCAATGGAAAGATAAGAATCCAATCCTACACCGTGCCTGTGAAAAGATAAAGGAGAATAGTTTTCCTAACATGTGATCTGTACCTAGGGAACTTAACTCATCAACATGAGCATTAAACAATAATTCTCATGAGAAAAGGCGAAGAACTTGCCAGACTTATTCCAACGCATCCACCTAAAAATGGGAAAAAACGATAAAAACTAAGATAACCGAAAGAAGCCAGATTTTGAGCAACGTATCCCCCTTATAGAAATCATAGTTGTAAATAAAAAATAGTCTTACACAATTTAAGTGAGCCCTAGTGAGTAAGAAATCCAACTATATTCTCTATTAAAGTGAAAACGCTAGTACAGATCATGATGGTGCATGCCAAGCCTTTCAGTCACCTGTTCAAGTATCGTGGTTTGGAATGCCAAACGCATTAATTCTCCCAATTGCCGGTATGAGTTCAAGGATCCTGCACTGGTCTTCCAATTCAATCCTTCTTCACACAAATTTTGTATTCTATGTTTCCACCATAGTTTCAAAAGGCTTGTAACAAAAGTGCATTAAGATTCACCTTGAAAACAAACTCAAGTAAAAACTTGGGGCTGAAATTCCATTTAAACTCATGCCTCACTTAGAGGCCTCATTTTGGCTAGCTTATAAGACTTGAGCTAATTTTCTAGAGTACCCGATGATGAGCAATCAAGTGGCTCAAATTTCAATGAGATTGCAACAAATTTTCCAATCAATCACAAGCATGTCCACTTCCTTTAGAACTCAATTTATAACTTAATTAACATTAGGAAGTGGTTTTCCAGGTTTAGAATTGAGATAAATCATGAAACAGAGAAAATAACCAAATTGCCTTCAGATGCCCTTCAAAAGGTCGACTTGCACCCATTATTGTATGTGCAAAACTTCTCATTTTGACCTACTGAAAGGACTTCCAGGCATATAAAATGGGCCTTGACCTGATCTAAAATGAAAGAGTTATGAATATTTTACAAAAATGACTCTTTATTGACCTGCCAGGGTAAATGGTCATAACTCAAATGGTACTAAGAATTTAGCAACCAAACCAATGGGAGACAAAAGTAATCTCTTCAAGTTCTCCAACAATACATGGCTTGCGAAAAATGGAATTCGAATGTGTCCAGAATGTCTGTTTGAAGTCGACCTAAAGAGTAAGGTGAACCAGGAGCATACAAAAACACCCTAAAATGAGGGCACCCTGTGTGCCGGCCCAAAGAGTCCTTGTCAAGCTGGTACATTGGTCCCGGGGTTCCTAGAGTGTGGACCTTTCATGATTTCTGCCCAAGGACTTCCCTTTTTTCTTTTAGCCTTGTTTCGTACAAGAAACCTTAGAATCATCTAGAATACTATATATCCTAACTTGGTCCCCAACCCCTCTAAACATCAGCCCAGGGGTAAAAGACACTCTCTCTAGAAGACCTTAGGAAGACGCGGGCAAGAATAACCATCTTACTTTTAGGTTACCTTAGGATATGTGGAACTACCACCAAGCTTCCTGGTGAATGCTCAAACAAGCCAAGTCATAACTACTTGCAAGCACACACGTTCATTTAAGGCTGTGACATTTGAGCACAACCAGAGCCCTAACCATATTCACTTGAGATCTACAAACATGACATTTGCAGTTACTTGAAAAAATACAAATACAAACACACATACTGGCACAAACCACACACACAATCACAGGCACTAATTTATAAAACTAAAGCAAGTGTTACCTTGAAAAGTATATCAGCACCAACAATGAGGCCTGAAAGAGCAAAAGCACGTGATAGCGTTTCCAACCCAGTAGCATAATTATCTTGAAATAAGAAAACCAATAAGCTAATCTCCAAACATAGCATTCCAGCTGTGGTGAACATTGACAACACGTTCCATGCAACTTCCTTCCCAGGAGAACACTGCCATGCCTATTTCACAGAAAGCAAATCATATGATGAATTACCAATCCAAATCAGTGGCTCTCAGAACTGACTGCTGATAATATGGACACAATTAAGACTACTGGTTGACACAAGTGAAATCATGTTCTCTTAAATGACAAGAAAAGGTTTCTTATAGTCCTTTATTAAATCATATTGGTAGCTTTACAGTTTTTTTTTTTTTTCCCTTCTCGTGCAGCATTTCAAAAATCAACGTAGAACATCCCAAGTCATTGGTGAGCCAAATCAAAATCTGGCAAGAATTAGTGACAGATGACAGTCATCTAACAATACGGTTGCAGAGCAACCATTTCTCAGTAGCTTCACAATGTATTTGAAAGAGCAAATGAAGACTCCTTATGGATTGATGTTCGACGGAAATCTTTTTGAAAATGTCCATAAATAATAATAATTTTTGTTCCTAAAGGTTTTTGTGTATGATTAAGGACCTAATGTTCCATGAAACATTGTCTAAAGCAAATGGTAAAAATCAGATTATTATTATTATTAGTAATTTACTATTATTCAAGTTTTGTTTTTTTGTAATACTGTTTTACAAAATGTGCTATGTTGATTATATATATATATATAATGTAATTTGGAAATTTCTTTTCATTCCAGATTATGGAAAGTCATAATCATAACCAAAAAATTGTTCCATATCAACAAGCAAACAGTAGAATGAGAATGAGTATGGAATATCCATTCCCTGCATACCAAATGTGGCCTTAGTGATGGTCATTTTACTGGCAGTAGAAACGTTAGAAATCATAGTGAAAAGGAAATTAATGAGAATGAGATCTGAAACACAATCAAGGTGACAATCCCAATTAATATAATTCTATTATTAAGTACACAAATAGCAGCAGAAATTGATCCTATTCGGCAGCATGCATGCTTCACCAATTACTACTAGTAGTCATAATGGCTGGATACATATTCCACTTATGCTCCAAGACTGCTAGGTAAAGTCAGGCCATTTGAGATGTAATACACCAAATTGTTTCAGCTGATTCTACAAACTGGCAGGTTTCCCAGTTGCAACAATTTTAGGAACATTTCTTGCATCTGTGTAAGCAATTTGGACCATACCAACACTGCAAATTAAAGCTCTTCAAATTCTCATACAATATGTTTCAGCATAGTAACACTTCGACACTGTTTTGACAAACAAGTATCCAGTAAGTACATTTAATGTGTCAATCATCATCTATGTTAGGTCCTATCTTGTCAAAATCCCGCGAACAAAACTCAGTGATTGAGTTGTAAATTTTCTGTGTTTTTTTCTTCCTCGCTCGAGCGAAGGACTGCGTCTGGTATAAAACCTGAAGGAGATGAATGTGCGCTCGAGCATGGAATTGGTGGATCGAGCGAAGGTCAATGCTCGCTCGAGCGAAGATGAAGGTGGCTCGAGCGACGAATTGCTTCCATACAAAAACCTGAAAGTGTTGTTTCCTCGCTCGAGCGAAGAGTTCGTCGCTCGAGCGAAGGCACTAGTAGAAATCACGCGAGATAAGCGTCTCGCTCGAGCGAGCTTTAGAATCCGGAATTTTTCAAGTGATTGATTTCTTTCAGGATTGGGATTCTTTTTGGTTGTCTATAAGTAGATGGTTTTCTCCTAAAACTAATCTAACTTTTTTCTAGATCTGATTCAAGAATTCTAGAGTTTTGTTTGAAGTGTTCTTCTGAGAGTTTGATGAGTTTTCTTTGATGTTCTTGAGAGAGTTCTAAACTCATGAGTTAAGATTCATACATCAAAGAATTTGATACTACATATTCAAGAGTGTTCTCTTCGGTGGAATTCGAAGATCAACACGTAAAGTTTCAAAAGGCGTTTGATTCTTTACGTAGTCGTTAATTCGACAAGTGAAATTGTGGTGTGGAATCAACTTCAGAATCAGTTCCGTGACGAAGGCGTAGTGAAAGAGTTACAGAAGATTCAGAGACAAATTGACTGGGTTGGGTAATTTGTATGGTTTCTTTGTAACATTGTAGTCCTTCAGTAGTGGATTGATTAGTGGCGGTTCGCCCGTGGTTTTTTATTACAATTCAAGGTTCTTCAATTGTGGTTTTTCTACGTAAAAAATCGTTTGTGTCGATTTATTATTTATTCCTAAAAACAAACAAACTAAAATCACTCTCGTAAATGCTTGATGATTTTAGATTGAGTGTTTTGGAATTTTTGGGATTTGGAATATTTTAATCTTTATCTAATCACGAATCACATAGGATTTTCAATCTATAGTATTGAGCTTCCAAACACTTGCAGGGCATCAAACTGAGAGGTAATTTTGAAACTTCAAAACTAACCATTAGTTCTTGAAACCTATTGAAATTCAAAAAAATTTAGTGCATCTGTCTAATATTTGCAATGAGAAAGTAAATACAACAATTCAGTGTCGATGAATCATAGTCATTTATACACAATATACTAAACTTTTTGGAAATTATAATATTACCTATACATTTAGAAGATTTTTTTGTAATTTGCCCTCTAAGTTCCCATATGTGGCCCCCATTTTTTAGCTTATAGCCTTTATTTATTTTGTTTTCTTTCAATTTTTTGTTTTTTGATCAGCGACACAAAGAACTTTCATTAAAAAAAGGAAAATTAAAAAACTTTACAAAGGAGGACCAGTATTTTGTTTTCTTTCAAATTGTCCTAGAGGAGGAGGGGATAGGGGAGATGGGGAATAGAGCAGTTCTAATCTTTTTATCTTTTCAAGTCCTTAATCCCATATTCTCATTTCTAAACCCTTTAGTTGATTGTCCTGAATTGGTCACAAAGTATTAGTTTAACTATTATGTTCCAAAGCAAATTCTTCAACAATGGTAATATCTTAATTTCTTCTTTCAATGCTAATCATGAAGTGTTACAATTTAAGTTCATTCAAACTCATCTTAACCACAATTAATTATATTCTACTTTCCAATCAAAATTAAGATAATCATGCATTCATCTCATACATTCAAATTATAATAAAAGGCAGTTTGGCACACCCTCTTTGTACTAATCTTTTCATTTGGAGATAAGATATATTAAAGTACAATTTATTTTTATTTTTTTTGGGTTAAAAGTGAGAACTAGATGTCCAGCTTATGCTATTTTAAATGCATATTGGCAACTCTAAGAAACCTCCAAGACAACATCAATCACTTGGCTAACTAGCAGCGCAAATTATCCCACTCAATTAGGTTTATTTCTTTTCATTTGCTTACCAACCAAACAACATGAAACAAAACCGCATTAGTGTACTCCACATTCAGTTAAGTAACCAACTAAAAAGAAAAAGAAAACCTAGAAATTGCAGAATTTACGAGACGAACTGCGAAAGCAAATGATTGTAGTACCTGAAGAGAGGACCAAGCGAGGTTGAGGAGGGCTGCGAACCAAAGGAGAGCATAGTAAGAGATCATGAGATAGGATCGGCCATGACTGAGCTTCCTGAGATTCTTCTTGGCGTGAAAAGCCAAGTAGAGCACGAACAGCGCTGAAGGGACCGCCAGAGCAGCGTCGCGCCAGAATCCATGGCACCCCGAGGAAGCAGAGGAGGGGAGAGAGAGGCCGTGACCATCGTGGCCGTCGATTTTGGCGGGAAAACTCGAAGTTGGAGGTAGAGAGTGAGCGATTTCGAATGTGAGTTCTTCGAGATTTCTCATCCGAAGAGAAGGGAAGATCGGATCGGATTGAATCGAAAGCAACACCACTGAAACCCTAATTTTTAGGCGGAGATCGTTGAGGTCTAGAGAGAGAAAAAAGATTATACGTACATGAGAGAGAGAGAGAGAGAGAGAGAGAGAGAGAGAATTTGGTGCAGGAAAGTGAAAACCCTACAGAGAGTTGGAAGAAAAGCTCCAAGACTTAGGAATGGAGACCATTATCGGAGCTTGGTAGTCGGTGAATCAGGATTAGGCAGTGTTTGGTTGGGACCTTCCCAAAAAAATGATTATTCTTTCTTACAAATTTTAATTAATTAAATGTAAAAAACACAAGTAAAGTAAGTGCCTTGAAATTTTTGTTTTAAATTACTTACATAAATAAATAAATTATACAAATATTTTTATAATTTATTTTATTTTTAATTAATTTAATTTTAATATTTTAAAAAATAACTTGTCAATTTCAAAATAATTATAACTATTCATTTTTTTATATATATTTTTTTACTTTTTAAATATATTTTTTTATTAATTTGTCATGCATTATATATGCTTTTCGGCCTAGTTATTATAATTAAAATATGTTTCTTGAGATTTATTTAAAATACGATTTGTGTCACGTGGTTTTGAAAATTATATCCGGCCTCTTGAACTTTTTAGTTTCATAACAAATGATTGTTTTCATTAATAAATTATCAACTTAATTAATAATTTTTTAATGATGTTAGAAATTTATTTCAATTAATAATTTAATTAATTATATCATTGTATAAAAAATCATTTAAGAGTTTTACTTTTTTCAATTAATTCTATTAAGTAAAAATTTTGATAATAAAATATTTATAATTTTTTAAACTATATAAAAATTCATATTTTAAATAAATCTTTAAAAATATATTTATAATTTATCCGAAAATTTTAATAGCACACTTGGTACGGATGAAATAGAATATTTTTGTGAAACAGTTTCGTACCCATTCAATTAGTAAACCGATTTAAATATTTGACATGTAATATACTTTTTTATTTATTTATTTTTAAAGTTCTAAAAGCATTTCCAACCTTTTATTATTTCTTTCATTGCAATTTAAATTTGATAAAAGAAAGTGCTCAAAAATTATCTTTAATCCTTTCATTAAATGTTCATCAAATCAATAGAGAGTTATTGTTATTGTTATTATTATTATTTTTTTTTTCAAATTAAGAAATCATAGGATCAAATTTGAAATTTAAAAAGATGAAACATTGGAGATTAAAAATATATAAAAAAAAAAAATCATTCAAATTTGATAAAAAAATAAAACTCGAGATAAGGGGAGAAATTTTAAAAATATTTTGATAAAAATTCTCCCTATTTTACTAATAAATCTCATGTTACAAACAAACACTCAAATTAGTCTCAATTTTTTTTTTTATTGATATGTTAAGTCATATTAGTGGGGAATTTCTTTCCATGTGGTCCTATTTTTTATTTTGGTAGTATTTTAGTAGACAGTTATACCTTTTTATTAATGTGACATATATAATGTGATATTCCAGTGTGACAAGCATTAATGTAACCCTCCAAAAAAATTAAAAACTCATTACTGTACTTTTTCTAAATGTGACAGCGTAGCAGGTATGATGTAACACTCTAAAATTTTTACTCAAAAAAAAATAAAAACTCTTTAGTGTATTTTCCCAAATGTGACAACGTGGCTAGTATAATGTGACACTTCAAAAAAATAAAAATTCCTCAGTGTACTTTTCTCAAACGTGACAACATAGTGGGTATGATGTAACACTCTAAAAAATATTTAAAACTCTTTAGTGTACTTTTCCTAAACGTGACGTGTGACACTCTAACGTGATGAGTATGATGTGACACTTTAAAAAAATTAAAAACTCTTTAGTGTACTTTTTTTAAATGTGACACTCTAACGTGGCGGGTAAGATGTGACACTAAAAAAATCTTTAGTATATTTTTTTCCAAATGTGACACTCTAATGTAGAAGACAAATGAATCATTACACGTCCAAAATGACTAAATGAATCATAAGAAAAAATATGAAACTATGTAAATTACAAGTCGAAAATATGAGACTTATTGGCTAATTTCTCTATTTTATAAAAGAATTGGAGTAATTTATATCAAATTAAACTTTTTACTCCAATTTAAAAATTGAATTAAATAAAAAAATTACTAATAAAAATATCAAACATTGTCTTTCCATCTTTTCTTTAGAACTGAACAAATCGAGAGTCTTTTCTAATGGATTTATCATTAGTTTTAGCATTGTCATTCAAACTAGAATTTTCTACCACATCTCATCTTTACTTCTAGATATTTTTTTAACGTAGATAAATATCAATAATCTTTAGATTACTTCTAGATATTTTTTTTTAACGTAGATAAATATCACTAAATATTATCTTAACATCTTTCCAGAAATTAATCTCCACCACAAGGTGTTTCACAAATGTAAGGTCATGATTTACTTACACTATTCATTACCTTATTACTACAACTATAAATTAAGGTTTGAAAAAAATAAAAAAATAAACAACTTAGCAACTTGAATTGTATTCCAAGTCTGCAGCTAAATAGATCCTCTCACCTTTTAAAATTGTTTTTATGTCTATAAAACTCATAAATCCTTTTCTTTTTGATTATTTTTTAGATTGTAAATCAATACTGATGGAACCTTACGTGTAGATTTTAATAGATAAAATTATTATCCAATAGTTTCTATAATAATTAACGATATTTTTCATCAAATATTAATTTTTAGCGATAATTTAAAAATTGTCACGAAAAAGTCACTAATTATATGTTTTAGTGACAGTTTAAAAGAATCGTCACAAAAAAAAGTCACTAATTTTCAACTTTCAGCGATAGTTTAAAAAATTCGTCACAAAAAAACCTCACTAATTGTAAGTTTTAGCAACAATTTAACTGTGATAAAAAAAAAAGGGTCATTAATTATTAATTTTTAGCGATATAGATAAAAAATTATCATAAAAAAATATTTTTAATAACAATTTTACTAGTACTCATTTTTAATAGAATTTAATAAGAATTAAGTACAATTATTAGAATGTATTGGTAGTTACCATACTTATAACCATCTGAGTCTCTTTGATCTCTATGAATTAGATGATCAAATTTTCTAAGCTTCTCATCATGTAAATTAGAATTGACTCATCCTCTAAAAAAAAAAAAAAATTTCATTCAATTTTTTTTTTTCTTTTTTACACAAGAGGGGAGGGGTATTGATCTTTAAAATGGATATTATTTTAAGGACCCGGGCTTTCTCCGATCCCAAATTGGACTGGACTGGATTGGACAGTCTAATTCATTAGACTTACTTTTAGATCTTGTTTTGATATTTCGAATTAATTATATTTTAGGATTTGTTGAACATATCATCTCTATCAAAAATCAAGTCAATTTGATAACGATAACCACATATTTGAATCAGTTTTGTATGAATCGTTTATTTTTTCACCGTCTATTTTTTAATATAAAACTGATCTGAACACGTGATTGTCGTTATCTGATCAATTTGATTTTTTGTAGAGATGATATACTCGACGAACCCTAAAATATGAATTGTTTAGATTATCAAAACAGAATCCAAAAATTGGCCCATTAGGCCGGACAATACCTTACCAGTTCGATGAAGGACTGGAGAAAAGCCAATTTCTTATTTTAATACTTAAAATATCAAAACATCAAAATTATTGGGTACGAAAATAAAAATCAGAGAATAACCTAGTATATGGTCTTTGTTTTGACAGCTAAATTAGTATATTTTTTAATGTTTTATGAAAAAATGTGAAATATGGATTGAGTTTGAAATAATGTTGTAAAGAGGTGATGTCACTCAAATAAGAAGTAATGTGATCTAAATAAGATGATTGTAGCTCAAATAAGATGATGTGCTACAATAGCATGTACTATTTTAGCATATGCCAAACAACTACTTAAAATATCAAAATATACCTTCAAAGGCCCCCAAAAAATAAAAATAAAACACAACAGTGAATCCTCATCAATCTCCTCTTTCAAAAGTATTATTGGTAACTTTTTTTTTTTTATCAGTAAAGTAAAAATTTTATTAAAAATATAAAATTAAAGGTATAAGAAGATAAAATACATTGAGAGAAATTTGAAAAGTACAATCTACCCTTACTACTGTTAGTCGCATCCATACATTCAACTCCTCGATCTCACTTTTTTTATAAAAAAAAAAATTAAAAACAAAACACAACAAAGATAGTTAAGTAGATCTTAAGACTAACCCCAAAATTAATAATTGGGTTTGGCTTTCCTCCAGTCCGTGATCGGAGTAGAGGGTATTGTTGGGCCTGTGGAGGCCTACCACGGGTCTTGTTTCGATAATCCGAACCGTTCAATGTGTAGAACTCGTCGAGTACTATATACTTGTAAAAAATCACGTTGATTAGATATCGATAACTATCTCATCGGATCAGATTTCTGTCAACCGTTTATTTTTTCACCGTCTATTTTTTTTATACAAAATTGATTTGATCACGTAGTTATCGATATCCGATCAACGTGATTTTTGCAAGGATATAGTACTCGACGAGTTCTACACATTGAACAGTTCAGATTATCGAAACGGAATTCGTGGTGGACCCCCACAGGCCCAACAGTACCTTCCAGTACGGACTGGAGGGAAGCCAGCCCCTTAATAATTCCCCATACATCTTGTCACCCACGTATGTTCTCCACCTTCTAAAGCAAAGCTCTGCCTCCCGCAATTCTTGTTTCTCACGCACTGATCACAACGAAACACCATTGGCCGAAACATCACCCTCTATGGCTGAACACCATTAGTCGGATACACCCATAGCTGAACACAACCCATTTCCATAGCCGAACACACCCACCTCCATGGCCAAAACACCTCATCTTATGTGACCGCGGTCAAACAAACCATCCATGGTTGAAAGATTTCCATGGTCTAACACCACCCATAGCTAAAACAACTCTATCCATAGCCAAAACACCACCACCCATAGCCGACCCCACAAGGCCTATGGCCAAAGGACTACCATAGCCGAAACACCACCTCCACAAACACCAAAACATGCCGCACACAACCTCCCAATCTCCCACTGCTGAAGCTCCTCCTCTTGTTTTGCAATTCAAAAGCCCCTTCTTTGCAAAACAAATGTCGACTTTCTCTTTGTAGAACAAAACACCAACCACCGCCCACCATTCACCCACTCAATTGATCAACACCAAATCGACTCACACCCAAAACCCCAAGTAACTCCAAACACCTAAGCAACACCCAGCCGGCCAACCAAACACCCAAACCTACCAAAACACCGCCGGATGAAGACCTAAAGACAAACACCCAATAGCAAAACTAAAGATCAAGCACAACCTAAGCAAGTGGATGAACAATGATGAGAAAGTGAGGCTAGCCAACCACCATGGCCATAAGGCGGCGGCCAACAGGCCAATGGTGAGGCCTGGGGAGGAAGTTTTTAGAAAGAGATAGATAGGTTTTGAGAGAGAGAAAAAAAAAACATTTTTAGTATTATTGATAACTTAGTGACCACCACCTTCTCCACCCATGTTTTAATAGTTCTTACACCATAAACTTAGAAATAACAATAGAAAAATGATATATAAGTCTATTTTCTAAACTCAGTTTTATAATAGAAAAATGATATAGAAGTCCACTTTTTACACCTATTTTTTGGACCTCATGATGTGTGAGTTGTGAGGCCCCTAAAAATTTTACTTTCTTAAAAGTGTTGGAGAAAAATGGTTGAATGAGAAATTGCCTTATAAATGTGTATATAACTCACACATTTAAGGCTCATCAGTTTTACAAAATTGATTGGGCAGTTTTGCTAGCATTAGTTGCCAGCTTTCAAGGCTAGAGGCTCCTCCCCTCTTCCCCATGGTGTATAAAAGGAGGCCCTATTCCTTGAAAAGAGATATAGAATTTTTCCTTGACATCCATACACTGTCAGTCTACTTCTCCTATAATTTTCTTCCTGAGATAGAGTACTGCCGTTGTCCGTTCGCTAAGCTAATCAGAAGGTGCTTCTGTTGTAGCTGGTAAAAACCGTCGTATCCTGGGAAGTAGACGCCGGCGTACCTCCAGCACCCAACGGTGAGGCGGCAAATCTATTTTAAGGAGACTGTGGTATCACACAGCCTTCGGTTTGCTTCCTTTAACCATTTTATATTTTATCTGTATTTTATTCAGCATGTTATTTTTTCTTGGATTGAAGGTTTGTTTTGTTCATCTCATAATTTTGCGATATGTAATGTGAAATTATGTAATGTGAGTAGTTTTTCCCAACAAGTTTAAAATAGATTCGACGTTTATCATAGAATTAGATTAATAGATTCATAGGTGTGTGCAATAATTTTGCATGTAATTGGCTACTGGTAGTACTAGCGAGTTAATTGGTTTATTAGATGCATGTACACAGGGTTAAGCTTTTGATTTTGCCATTTTGTGTATACTACTGTTTGGTCTTCCCATAGCATGGAATAGGCCACTGTTATCAATAGGGAAGAAGAGTTCCATTGGTGCAACGTTAATTCATTGTATTTTCTAATTAATTTATTAATTTATGGTGTATCGGTTCATGCCTTGTATTTCTAGATTTACATGCTTCTAGTTCACATGCTTCTAGTTTACAATAAATATTACATGTTCATTCGGTTTTAATTTTTAGTGTAATTTACATTTCTAGCATGTTTATTAGGTAGTAAATTTACATGTAACTTGTACCTATTAATTTTTAATTTAGGTGTGGAGTTATAAAGTGTATAATTTGCCTATATTTAAATTCATGTTAATTTCTCTAGAATTATTTGCATGTTAATCATGTCATTTGCAATTCTTGTCTAGTAATGTGATTTAAGTGTTTAGGATTTATAAAATGTTTGTAACTTGCCTCTATTAATTACATGTTTAGTGTACCATAAGTTCATATGTAACCTTTACCAATTTAAAATATGGTTTAATTATATTTAATTTTGGGTTTGTAACTTGTATAGTTAATTACATGTTTATTATGTAATTAATTTTTTACAGCTTTTTTTAGTTTAAATTCTAGATGTGTAACTTAAGGGTTGGTTTTAATCTTTACTTACAGTTATTTATTATTTTGTTTGCTAGTACCCTCCCCTTCAATCACTACTTTGCCAAAAGCAAAGAAAAGCTGAGGGAGGTTTTGTTGTATTTTGCTGCTAACTCTTTATTGCAGGAATACCTATGGGAATGGGAAAAAGGATTAATTTGGACTAAATATTTGAAGCAATTGTTTGCTTGAGTGTTCATTTGTGGTTATTCACCAATATGTAAAGCACGTTTTATTTGCTTGTAATTATTGTAGCAATTTTGTTGTAATTGCTTGTACAGTTTGGAACTTGGTGTGTTTAACCTAGTTCATCCCTTGGAAAATTTAATTCTTAAAGTTGTTTCCCATGGACTAGGAGTCAACATGCTCTTAAAAGTTTTGTCTAAGGTTAACTGGATTTTAAGTGGGACCGGTGTGACCCCTCCAGTCTTCCTGGAAACTTTCCTGACCATGTTCGATTCTAGGTTGCGTGGTGAGACTAGTTTTGAATTAAATTTCCAATTGTGGGATTTTCTAGTGTTAAGTTTGATTTCTAGAAATACAGAATAGTGAAAATTCTGCTGTAATTTTTCAGAAATGGCAACTGTCTCTGATGCTGCTGCTGCTGCTGCTAATGTTGGTGGGGATCCGAACCCGGGGCGACTGGCTTGCCAACCCCTGCTGTGACCTCTGTGGTCAATCCTCCTGTTGTTACTCCGGCTGTTCTGGGAGGACCGCTCAATCATCACGAGCGCCCGGAGAAGTTCACGGGAGTGAATTTCAAGAGATGGCAGCAGAAGATGCTGTTTTATTTGACTACTCTAAGCCTTGCGAGGTTTCTGAGTGAAGATGTACCAGCCGTAGAGGAGAATAAGCAAGATAAACAAAAGCTCATGGCTCTGGACGCTTGGTGTAACAACCCTCATACTGTTTACCGATTAATGGCTGATTGATCACCGATTACTGCTAAACTGAGATCGAATATGAAAAGTAATTAAACTGACCGAAGTACTGAACTGACTGACTGAAAACTGAAACTGATTGATTGAATATATGTTAGTTAAATTGCTTTCTATCTGTCTGACTGTTTAATTATCTGTTTAGTTTTTATGTTTAAACTGTTAATTGAAGGCCTTATCGGCGGCCGAATCCAAAATTGATTGACGTCCCATGATCAGTAGAATTTATGTGATTTTATGGTAAACTTAATTGAAAGATGATTTAGTGTGATTAAACCGGATTAAATTAGATTGAATTGTGCAAATTTCATGAGTTAGGCTAATTACCTTTTTGCCACCACTAGTGGGCCATTATCTTGGACCATACTTGAACTTCTTTACACTCAAACAAACATTTCCTCAGCCTCATTTCATTGCAATTGTCGACCTAGAGAGCTAGTGAGAGAGAAATTGAGTTTCTTCTTGGGTATTGCTTGGGGACTTGGAGATTTGGAAGAGTAATTGCATAATTGAGCTCCTACACCTCTAATTCAAGACCTAAGGTAGAATAACTACCCTTTTGTTTGTAATTTTGTTAGACTCTTGCATGATTTAGAGCTAAGTTGAAGTCTAGAGCCAACTTATGGCTTGTAATGTTGTATTGAAGCTCAATTGTTGCATGCATGTGCATATTGCTAAGTTTTGAGGTTACAATCCTTCATTTCTCACATGCATGTTCATGTTAGTGTTAAGGACCATGTTTTCATCTTGAATTTGGAAGATTGGAGCTCATTAGAGCATGTTTTGAAGTTTTGAAATGGTTTGAATTCATGCATGTCATATTTGTAGCATGTTCACGAAAATTGATTTGAAATTGAGTTTGAATTAAACACCCTTGGGCTTTGATTTACCAAATTGATCTTTGAAATACATAATGTTATGTGTTTACAAGTGTTTTCCAGGTTTTTAGCCCAAGAGGATCAAAAATTTGGCTTTTAAACTTGATTTTGAGCTTGGGACTCAAATCTGGAATTTCCAGATTTTGGGCCTACGCTCAAGCGAGGAAGTCCACGCTCGAGCGTACACTCTGTGATTCTGCCTTCCGCTCGAGCGAGAAAAGTTACGCTCGAGCGTGAAATGCGAGCATCCAGTACTTTGCATGAGTTCACAGTCCGCTCGAGCGAGGAAACTCACGCTCGAGCGAGGACTTGTGTCTTACGCTCGAGCGAGGGTCGAGCGTCCATCGAGCGTAGATTTGGAGCATCCAGCATTTTTACTGTAGCACACAGTCCGCTCGAGTGACGGAATTCACGCTCGAGCGGAGCTCCTTTGTCTGCATGTCCGCTCGAGCGTAGAAAGCCACGCTCGAGCGAGACCCCTGTTTTCTGAAAATTTTGTAAAGTGTTCATAAGTGCATCTTTGCATCCTCTTTCCATCCTAGGCATTCCTAGGGCATATTTAAGGCATCTTAAAGAGGATATAGATGTAGAACACACTGAGGCAAATTAGGGATTAAATTATTATCTTTCCCCAACTGCAAAACTTAGTGTGTGTTCAATCTGTTAACTGTATAGGGTTAGCATTCCGAGGAGACGCTCTAGTTCACTGTAGCCCAGAACTCTGTGAGTAACAATTGTGTAAAGATATGTTCAAAATATTTATCTTCTGAATACTGAACTGAACTGTTTACTGAACTGATATTGTTTACTGAATGAATGTATGTCCTGTATTCTGAACTGTACTGTGGCATCCTTAGCACCTACTGTTTACTGTTACTGTTACAGAGATCTCTGTCGGTTCCCTCGTGGAACCACTACTATTTACTGATTGATGGCCATCATTACTGTTCGGTCTTTCAAGACCTACTGTTACTGTTATGCTAATGGATGTACCACATATGACTGAGTGACTGAAAGACTGAAATACTGATTTAATGAACTATTTTCATTACTGTACTGTAAGGACATTTATCCTAAACCTCTTTGCGCATTGTGTTATTCACTGGGCTTTAGCTCACTGCTTATATATATATGTAGGTGTACAGGCACCGGATCAAAGCTAGAAGCATCGGGGTAAACTCCCGTTTTGTCAAGCCAACCAATGCGCCTCACTGCGAGGTTCCGAGCCTGCCAAGCTAAGGCTTAGGGGTGTTTTCATTTCCCTGTTTGTCCCTGCACTGTTTTGTAATACTGTATAGACCGCACTGTACTGGTTATTAGGGACTTGATCTCTGTCCTGAATGTTTGTAAAATGTTTTGCATACTGTGCTATACCGTATATATATGTGAATGTATGAAAAATCTTTTTGGCATACAGACTGTCACAGCTCATTGGACATTGTTTATTTACTGTATTGGCTTCCGCCATGCCCCTGTACTCTGTTATACTGTCTTACTGTTAAGCAGGCCTTCGGTAATCTCGGATTACTGGCCGGTTACGGTGCTAAACCCATAGGGGCGGGTTTGGGTCGTGACACTTGGAAACAAGCATACTTCTTATGCCGGAATTATATTTTGAACGGCTTGGCGGACCCGCTTTTCAACGTGTTCTATGCCAAGAAATCGGCTAAGGAGTTGTGGGATGCCTTGGACAAAAAGTACAAGACCGAGGATGCTGGGGTAAAGAAATTTATCGTTGGCCGGTTCCTGGACTTCAAGATGGTGGACTCTAAAACTGTCATGAGTCAAGTCCAAGAGTTCCAAGTGATTCTGCACGAGATACATGCAAAAGGAATGGTCCTAAGTAAGTCATTCCAGGCAGCTGCTTTGATTGAGAAGCTGCCTAACGGTTGAAAAGACTTCAAGAACTACTTGAAGCACAAACGAAAGGAGATGACAGTCGAAGAGCTCGTTGTTAGGCTCCGGATTGAAGAGAACAACAGGAAGAAAGGAGGGAGTACCTCCACTGTCAAAGCCAACATGGTTGAGCATGGCGAGTCCTCGGGGGCAAGGAATAAACCACCGACAGGCAAAAGCTCAAAGTTGGGGGCTAGAGGAGGAATCTCTAAAAGGCCAGCCTACAAGCCAAAGGAGCCTACTTTTAGGTTCAATGGCAAATGCTTCAACTGTGGAAGTGACGGGCATCGGGCAGTTGATTGTTTGAAGAAGAAGCCCTACAGGAAAAACCCTCCGCAACACAAAAACCGGGCACATATGGCTGAAATGGAGGAATTGTCATACGATGTGGACGACATGCATCTGTCAGCCGTCGTGTCAGAAGTAAACATGGTGGGGTCAAACCCGAGGGAGTGGTGGGTGGACACTGGGGCCACTCGCCATATTTGTGCAGAGAAGAGAATGTTCACAACTTTCGAACCGGTTTCAAACGGGGAGAAGTTGTTTATGGGAAACTCTGCAACCTCAGCTATTGAGAGTAAAGGCAAGGTGATCCTGAAGATGACTTCAGCAAAAGAACTGACTTTGAACGATGTCCTTTTTGTGCCGGACATTCGTAAGAACCTTGTCTCTGGGTCTCTCCTAAGCAAGCATGGCTTCCGCATGGTGTTTGAATCAGACAAGGTCGTGTTGACCAAGGGCGGGGTCTATATGGGAAAGGGATATATGTCAGGTGGTATGTTTAAATTGAATGTAATGACACTTATCCCTAAGATTAATGAGAAAGCTTCTTCTTCTGCTTATATGCTTGAGTCCCCTAATTTATGGCATTGTAGATTGGGTCATATAAATTTTGACTCTTTATGTAGATTAATCAAGTTAAATCACATACCATCTTTCAAGATTACTCCACAACACAAGTGTGAAACTTGTGTAGAAGCAAAATTGACAAGGTCTTCTTTTCATTCTATTGAAAGAAGTACCCAGCCTTTGGATTTAGTGCATAGTGATGTGTGTGACTTGAAAGTTGTACAATCACGTGGTGGCAACAAGTACTTCATCACTTTTGTTAATGATTGCACTAAATACTGTTATGTGTATTTGCTTAAAAGCAAAGACGAGGCTATTGATAAATTTATTCTTTTTAAGAATGAAGTTGAGAATCAATTAAGCCAGAAAATCAAGGCATTAAGAAGTGATCGTGGTGGTGAGTATGAATCCCCGTTTGCCGAGACTTGTGCTCAATTTGGGATTATTCACCAAACCACAGCGCCTTATTCACCTCAGTCAAATGGTGTTGCTGAGCGGAAGAACAGGACGCTGAAAGAGATGATGAATGCAATGTTGATAAGTTCTGGGTTGCCACAGAACTTATGGGGGGAAGCAATTCTCTCTGCGAATTATATTCTTAATAGAATACCACGGAAGAAAGTGGACAAGACTCCATATGAGTTGTGGAAATGTCACAAGCCTTCATATAAATACCTACGAATGTAGGGGTGTCTTGCAAAAGTGGCGGTACCTACACCCAAGCGGGTTAGGATAGGTCCGAAAATCGTGGACTGTATATTCATTGGTTATGCACAAAATAGTAGTGCATATAGATTTCTTGTGCACAAGTCTGATATTTCAGATATACACAAGAATACTATCATGGAATCTAGAAGTGCATCTTTCTTTGAAGATGTATTTCCGTGTCGTCCCCAAGACAGGGTTCCGAGTTCCATGAAAGAAATAGATGATCACGAAGACGATCACATAGATGATCACATGGATGATCAAACAGCTGATCAAATAACTGATCAAGTAAATGATCAAGCTGATGAAGTAGATGAGCCAAGAAGGAGTAAAAGGGCTAGAACCACAAAGTCTTTTGGTCCAGACTTCTTGACTTATATGTTAGAGGGAGAACCTCGAACGTTCCATGAAGCTGTGACTTCACCTGAAAGTCCTTTATGGAAAGAAGCAATTAAGAGTGAGATTGATTCCATCTTACAGAACCATACTTGGGAGTTGGTTGATCTACCCCCAGGCAGTAAGGCCTTGGGGAGTAAGTAGATCTTTCGAAGAAAGATGAAAGTGGATGGGTCAATTGACAAATATAAAGCTCGGCTAGTTATCAAAGGATACAGACAGCGAGAAGGCCTGGATTACTTTGATACGTATTCACCTGTGACAAGGATTACATCCATTCGCATGGTGATTGCAATAGCAGCTTTACGTGGTTTAGAAATACATCAGATGGATGTAAAGACCGCTTTCTTAAATGGAGATTTAGATGAAGAAATCTACATGGAGCAACCCGAGGGGTTTTCAGCTCCAGGAAAAAGTAAGAAAGTCTGTAAGCTTGTCAAGTCATTGTATGGTTTGAAGCAAGCTCCCAAACAATGGCATGAGAAGTTTGACAATGTTATGTTGTCAAATGGGTTTCGAATCAATGAGTGTGATAAGTGCGTATATGTTAAAGACACTGACAAAGGTTATGTCATTTTGTGTCTATACGTTGATGACATACTCATTGTTGGTAGCAATGATGAAATGATTAAAGCTACCAAAAGATTGTTAAACTCTAAGTTTGACATGAAGGATATGGGTCTTGCAGATGTCATTCTGGGTGTTAAGATCACCAGAACATCTGGTGGTATTGTACTTTCTCAAGCTCATTATGTTAATAAGATACTTGAGAAATTTGGAAAGTCAGATACAAGTATGTTTAGGACACCGGTAGACTTAAGTCTATATTTGACCAAGAATAATGGTGAGAGTGTCTCTCAACTAGAATATTCTCGGGTCATTGGGAGTTTGATGTATTTGATGAGTTGTACAAGGCCGGATGTCACCTACGCTGTTAGTAGGCTGAGTAGATACACGAGTAATCCTAATGCTACTCATTGGAAGGGCATTATGCGGGTGTTGGGGTATATCCGTTACACCCTGGATTATGGGCTGCATTATACCAGATACCCAGCGGTACTAGAAGGGTATAGTGACGCAAATTGGATATCTGATATAAAAGATTCCAAATCCACTAGTGG
The DNA here is from genome assembly GCA_030407325.1 of Camellia japonica. Classification (NCBI taxonomy): domain Eukaryota; kingdom Viridiplantae; phylum Streptophyta; class Magnoliopsida; order Ericales; family Theaceae; genus Camellia; species Camellia japonica. The sequence goes on from JAPPVO010000059.1 coordinate 104,145,849, forward strand.
TTATGTGTTTACCCTCGGAGGGGCAGCCGTGTCTTGGAAATCTGTCAAGCAAACGTGTATCTCGAGATCAACGATGGAATTTGAGTTTATTGCTTTAGATAAAGCAACTGAAGAAGCTGAATGGCTTCGCCAGTTTGTTGAGGATATTCCACGTTGGCAGAAACCTGTGCCAGCTATCAGTATTCATTGCGATAGCCAATCAGCGATTGGTCGAGCACAGAGTAATATGTATAATGGAAAGTCTAGACATATCCGTCGTAGACATAATTCCATACGACAACTACTCTCAAATGGAGTTGTCTCTCTAGACTATGTCAAGTCTAAGGACAATATTGCGGATCCGCTAACCAAAGGGTTAACTCGAGAGTTAGTAGAAAAGTCGTCAAGAGGAATGGGGTTAAGGCCTTTAGTAAAAGTTACCGGAACGGCAAACCCAACCTAGTTGACTGGAGATCCCAAGATCTAGGTTCAAAAGGACAACCTAACTTCGTGTAACGGGTGAGTCACTGAAGAGGTAAATCCTCTTGCCCATTCCTTTATACAGTGATGCCCTGTGGGGGTAGAAGGTTAAGCTAATGCTTTTAATGACCTTAGTGATGTGGTATAATGAAATACCGTATCTAGGTCACCTATGTGAGTGCGAAGTGGGGTCGTTTCTTTAAGAATTGCCAAGGTCGAATTCTTTAAAAACACTCACAGAACCAGGCTAGTGTTCCAGGGCCATACCGGACACACCAGTGAGAACAAGAACAATGGTTGGACTAACTCCTGTGTGAGGTCTATTGTCTCGGTTTACATAAACGGCAGAACAGTTCAAGACATCACGTTTACTGGTCAGCCAGTAAATCCGATAGGCTTTCACTACGAAAGGTTCAAGGCTAACAGCTACCTTTTCTGATGCAGGGTTAGTCTGTGTGCTCTCTCTCTTTCCGAGTCTTTGTTGATAAACGTTGAGCGTTTGCTGTATTCGGTCAATTTTTATTCATGTGGGGGATTGTTGGAGAAAAATGGTTGAATGAGAAATTGCCTCATAAATGTGTATATAACTCACACATTTAAGGCTCATCAGTTTTACAAAATTGATTGGGCAGTTTTACTAGCATTAGTTGCCAGCCTTGATGGCTAGAGGCTCCTCCCCTCTCCCCCATGGTGTATAAAAGGAGGCCCTATTCCTTGGAAAGAGATATAGAATTTTTCCTTGACATCCATACACTGTCAGTCTACTTCTCCTATAATTTTCTTCCTGAGAGAGAGTGCTGCGTTGTCCGTTCGCTAAGCTAATCAGAAGGTGCTTCTGTTGTAGCTGGTAAAAACCGTCGTATCCTGGGAAGTAGACGCCGGCGTACCTCCAGCACCCAACGGTGAGGCGGCGAATCTATTTTAAGGAGACTGTGGTATCACACAGGCTTCGGTTTGTTTCCTTTAATCATTTTATATTTATCTGTATTTTATTCAGCATGTTATTTTTTCTGTGATTGAAGGTTTGTTTTGTTCATCTCATAATTTTGCGATATGCAATGTGAAATTATGTAATGTGAGTAGTTTTTCCTAACAAAAAGTCCCTTACTTTTAAATTATTTCTTTGAAGTCCCTCAATTTCTTAATTAACTGCAATTTTAACCGTAGGATAACAACTGAAAACTTGCAAACCCTAATCGATTTCAGTAACTTAGGAATCATTTCTAATATTCTAATACTGATTAATTGACTCCCTAAATATAGAAATTACCACTTGAAAACCCAAGGTTTTTTTTATTTTTATCACGTTTGTCAGTTGATCGCCTTTTTATTCAAAACAAGAAATCCAAACCGAATTAGACTCTCTAACCCTAATTTAGTTTAATTCTACACTAAAATAAGTGTTCCAATTCACAAATTAAACCCAAAGCCCTCACATTTTTATTAAATTACCAATTGACCCCAAATAAGTACTATTTTATATATATATATATACACTTGTACCTTAAAACTTATTTTATATATCATATTTTACAATTTCCAACATTTGTACACAAGAAAAAAATAAATTAATTCCCTCAAATCATCATCATGTGGCTAGCCACCCTAGAGGAACCCTTTGTTGTGTACTTTTTTAGATAAGTTTGCATAAATTATGAAAAATATCTTTGACTTGGTACAACTTATATATATATATATATAACTAGGTTGGTTTGATTAGGAGGAAAACCCTAACTAGATCATGTTTAGGTGCCTAATTAAGGCCTCTAAACTTCCATTTATTCCATTGGATTCAAACTAAATCCAAAACATCCCATTCAATTCCAACCAAAGGGCATTTTGGACATTTCACACCAATTTTTCTATAAAAATAACCCCTCCCTTAGCATTTTACATACAACAACAACAACAACACAAACACACACACACACACACACACACACACACACACACACTATGTCTGGCTAAGAGAAAGAGAGGGAGGAGGGTGAGCTTGGTGGAAGATAGGAGAAGAAGAGAAGTTCGCTAGCAATTCCAACAAGTCTCAAGTAAGCCACAACACAACTCTCTCTTATTTTTCTTTTCAAATACATGCTCTTAGAAGTTTTAAACATTCATTTTAGATGTGTTTTGATGGTATTCTTGTGTTAAAAATGAAAGGCGTTGAGCCTTGATTCTACTCTTCTTGTATTTCTCTTAATCGGTATAAGACTACTTTTTTCCATATCAATCTCTCAAAATTTTCAAAGACACACCTTCACCTTAAATTTTTGAGTTTAATACATATTATTTAGCATGTTTTCATCACAAGAAAAGTGGAAAATTTCCCCTAGTTGACCTCTTTTCTCACCAATCTTCTTATTTCAAGAACTGTGCCAGAAAAATCTATTTTACAACCAACTTTCAAAAATTCTAGAAAAATGTATACAAATCTTCCGGACCTAGATTTTATGTCAAAATCTTCCTTAATGAGTTAGATTTCAAGGAAAATTATTTTCATTGAAAAAGAGTGAGCGATTTGTGAGAAAATCCGATTTTCATAACGGTCGATGAATCTGGACAGAGCTGGAGTATTTCTGAAATAACTAAAAATCTGGAAAAGTTATTCCATTTCCGAAAAATGTTCTGAAAACTAGACAAAATTATCTACAAACCATAAGAAGGCCGGATTTGGGAAAAATCTGAAATAGTTCTTTTAATCTTGATCTTTAAGTGACTCTGAATTAGTGTCACGACCCAAACTCGCCCCTATAAATTTAGCGTCGTAACCGGCCAGTAATCCTGGGATTGCCGAAGGCCTCTGAGACAAATTAACATAATATTAGGGGCTAGCTAAAGCAAATAACAAATATACAACGTCCATTAAACTGTACAGACTTATATGAGACCCAAAAAAAATTAAACTTTTTATATACATATATACACATCATCCTTACGTCATTATATATATACAGATTAGGCAAAAAGGGATACACAAGATTTGCTTAACCAAACAAGAAAACAAAACTTAAACTTTAAATCACATAGCCATAGCCATAGCCATTTGACATATTCGAAACCTCTACGGGAGGCACATAGGTTGGCTGACAAAAACAGATTCCAGGTAGATGCCTCTAAGCCTGGTCACACGCCTGATCACCTACATACATAAATAATACAGTGAGCTAGAGCCCAGTGAATAATAACAGAGTAAAGGGTTTTAATGAATGATGTCCATCACAGAATTAGAAATCAGAGTTTATATCAGAAACATATTCTTATCGGAAACAAAGTCTTATGCATATTCAGACTTCAAATTAGAAATAGATTCAGATACATGTTCATATTCATATTCAGATTTTGCATAAGATCATACGTGGTACACCCATTAGCTGTCATATCAACTTGGTCCTGAGACCCACAAGTATAGTCGTTACCAACGACCATAAAGGTCCATATCTTGCGCGCAAGTAGCCATGGTATTGTTACCCCCAGGCAAGGGTCACGTGAATATAGGCCTCGGTATTGTTACCCCTGGGTAAGGGCTACGTGAATATAAGTCTCGGTATTGTTACCCCCGGGCAAGGGCCACGTGCATATTAGCCACGGTATTGTTACCCCCGGGCGAGGGCCACGTGCATATTGGCCACAATATTGTTACCCCTAGGCGAGGGCCACGTGAACTAAGGATGCCACAAATACATTTTAGAAAAGTGGACATTCATTCATGATTCATAAAATAGGATTTCAGAAACAGATCATATCATTTCAGTCAGAAAATACTTATAATCAAACATAGCTTTACAGAGTTATTACTCACTGTGTTCTTGCGCTTGATTCGTCCCTGCGTTTGACCCTACACAATTCATAACACATTGGGTCATTTTACAATTCATTCCATTCTTTAACTTGTTCAACATTCTTAGGCTCCTTTCATGTTCTTTAATTCATCTACAATGTTTAATGCATGCCTAAGAGTGCTTTGAAATGAAAGAGAACGGAAAACGAAGCATAAAACATCTTTTCAAAATTTCTAAAACAGGGCCCTCTGCTCGAGCGGACCCCTTTGGTTTGTAAAAGTACTGGTTGCTTGCAAATTACGCTCGAGCGAGACTTTTGACGCTCGAGCGAGGAGTTTAGTAATACAGGGTATGCTCGAGCGAGACTCTCCACGCTCGAGCGGACATGCCGAATTCTGAATTTTTCTAGATTATGTTTGAGCTTCAAAACTTGGTTCCAACCAATGTAATTATTATCATAAGACTCATATTTCCACCATATAACTTTTAACATGAATATAAGGGCCAATTTTACAAGATTTGAAGTTCATCTCTCCAAGGATTCATCATACAAGCCCAAATTACCTCTAATTCATTTCCTTAAACTTCATAACTCACAAATTCTAAAACTTGAATTGAGCTTTCAAAATAATTTCAAGACTTGGGTTCATACATGGCTTGTCTAAAAATATACAAACTCTTAAATGAGCAAGAAAATATGATTCATTTTAAATCATTTACATCAAAACTCCTTTAATTTATAAATTAAGCTCATTGTTCATAAACCCATAAATTTCCAAAGCTTAATTCTTATTTCATCAAAACATGAAATCAATTATTAGAAATCTATGATGTATGTACAATCAGAATATTAAAACTTGTAGAACTTGTCCATGCATGTAGAAATTAGACTCAATTCATGTATGATATTCCAAAATCAAACCCAAAATAATTAATTTCTAAATTATTAATTTTCATAAATTTGAACATAGCTCCAATTTCTCATTTTCTTTTTAATTACATAAAATTAACTTCAAGCTCTTACTATTTTCCTTTAAATCATGAAATTGGAGTCATGAAACTTTCAAATCTCTTAAAAATTCATTGATGCATGTAAAGCTGAAGTCCAAATTCATGAGGAATAACACAAATTAAACTCACTTGATAAATTTTCCAAATTAATCTCTTAGTTCTTGACCTTAATTCTTTTCTTTTCATTATAAGTAAATTACATACAAGTGGATTCTATTTCTTCTTGATTTTCAAAACAAGAAATTAAACATATGAGCCATAATTTTTGTTCTTGAAAACATGCAAGATATATATACACTCTTATGTTATGTACGATCTTCAAAACTAAGTGAAAATGATGAAACATGAGACATGCAACCATGGATGTGAACTTAGTTTACTTGTCATCATCTTCTTGACATTTCCTAACAAATTCCATATAATTAATCCCAATTATTTCATAAACTCAACCTTTAGATGAGTTTCCTATAAGATTTTAGCTTAAATTTCATACTTAGAGCTTTAATTTGTTGAAATTTTTGAGCTTTTCCCTCTCTTTCTTTACTTCCCTTCTTGTATTCTTCTTTCCTAGGCTCTTGGATTAATTTCCAGCACAAAGTCTCTCTCTCTCTCTCTCCCTTCTCTCTCTCTCTCTATGTCCAGAATGGTTCTCCTACCAAATGAATGGTTGAACAAAACAAAATGTAGGCTTAAAGGTTCTAGAATTTATTCCCATATACATTTCATTTTAATTAATTTGAGTAGGGGTAGATTAGTCACTAATTATCCATTAGTTTAATTTATCACCTCTTAATTTTAATTAATCTTGATTAATCAAAATTTAATTAATCATAACTAATCACAGGTCCTACATAATTTAATTAGTCTAATTGACTTCAATTAATGCCCAATTAATTATAATTAAATTTATCAATCTGAATCAGAATATTAAATTAAACTTATTTTCATCCTCAATTTTGGTTTCTTAAATTATTTAAGCCTTCAATTTCTGATCAGACTCAAAATTTCGTCAATAAATTATATATTCAAATCAGGCACCACATAAATGAATTTAATTCATAATAATCTTAATTCCCAATCCTCTTAACTTAATTAACTTCAATTCGGACCTAATTAATCAAATCTCAATTTATAAATTTAAATCGAATATTTAATTAAACTCCCATATGGTCCGATACTCCAAATTAAAATAATTTAATTCACCATTTGTACTCTCTTGAGCCATTTAGGTTTTCAATTTCTAATTCCAAAATAAATCCTCAATAGAATCATATACGAATCAGTCTCCATAATTTTCATAAATCCCGGATTAAATCAGAGTAATGGACAATTAAATTCAAATCTCTTTGATTAATTAAATGCTAATTATTATACGCGGTGGAGTCATTACAATTAGGAAATTCTATTCACATTGATGTTTTGTGCTCTTAACTTTATGAATGTGCTTACTTATATATAATCATGTCTTGGTATGATATTATACATGTCATGGTTATGTATTTTTTTTCCTTTGATGATGCTTACACTTATGTAAATTTATTTTCCTTCTCGTTTGTACTAACTAATTATAGCGATTAATCTAACGGAAAACTTAATAGGGTGGCTAATGGGATTTCGATCACTCGATTATTATTATGAGAAGAAGTTATTGGTTAGTGGGATGTGTTCCCTTTGGTAAGTTAAATCTTGTGCAAGTGGTTGTTTCGAAACCCTTGAATGGAGCGGTTGTATTCGGACCCTAGGTAGTTTGGTGTAAGGAGGGATTTGGGCAAGGCCCATCATTACCGTCTCTTTTGAGGCCCTGCGGTTAGCGTTTCGCGGTATATAACCGTTGGTAGGCATCTGAGGTAAGGTCTGCAACAAAGCAGCAAAAGAAGGGGCATACCGAATAATCCGTGTCCAATTCTTGGAGTTGGGAGGACGAAATCTCTTTGGGGGATTTCTAGACTACTAACAACTGACCATATAATCTGTGCTATGAAATTAAATGCCATGATCCTTTCCTCTGTTTGTTTTTGTAAATGCTGTTGTGTATTGGACTGGAAAAAGAGATGGCGTGTGTGTGTGTTTACTGGGTATTCAAAGCTCATGGCGTTTCATGTTAGGTATTGAAGAAACATACGAGGCCGATGAAGAGCCAAAGACATTTGAAGACTTTTGTTTGTCTTAGATAAAATTAGAAGCCATTTTGCTTATGAGTCTGTTCGTGCTTTTGAAATATTAATGGAACTCATTTTGAAATTTAAGTTTTGAAACACTGTAATTATTATTTGCTTATAAATCTTTGTAATCTTATGACTATCTCCACGTTACTTATGAGACCTTGCGTTAATACCTCTAAAAATCTGTCAAAAAAATAGCTTGCTATATAAGGTGGTTGGACTTAGAATGGAGGTTATATTGACTCCTCCGACCTTCCTGGGAACTTACCTGACTATTGACTAAAAGACTCTTTAGTGACGTTACCTTAACCCTTAGAGTACAAATTAGGGTGTCACATGAGTGATATGATTGATTGATGATTACAGAATATATGAGAGAGAATTGTCTTTAATATCTTAAGTGATTGTCACATCACTGAACTTAAAAAATTAAGTCTAATTTTTGGTCTTAAATAGCAATGCTCATAACGATATTGTTACAATTTAGTAACAACTTCTTCTTCTTCTTCTTCTTCTTTTTTTGTTTGTTTGTTTGTTTGTTTGTTTGTAATTAGTAATGAAACAAGTAGTGGTAATACTTACTAGGTCATAGCTCTAAGCTAATATCACATCGAATGCTTCTTCAGTCACATCTAAGGAAATACCCTTATCTTCAAGGGGAATTGCAACATCCTTCAATTGAAGCCTAACAATTTTTCTTAATTACTCGTGAGAAAGAGGATCAGATACTACAATCTCATCAAACCATTACGTAACTTGGGCTTGAAATGCTTCCTCACTCTATCACCTATCAAAAACCTTAGTCTTAGTCTATTCATAAAAAAAAAAAAACACTACTTAATGAAAACATAACGAGTCTGTTTGGTAACCATTTTGTTTTCAGTTTTCAGTTTATATTTACAAAAATTTAAAAAACTGAGCTAAAAACTTGTTTGGTAAATTTTTTATTTATAATACTAGTTCTCAGTCTATAAATTTGACCCAAAAAATGTAAACTGAAAAAAGATATTTTCATTGGTTTATAAATTTGGCATTGTAATGGAAGTCACTGTAGCGGAGCTACAGTAACTTAGTTGTTGGCATTACGACCATGGTTCAAATCTTCGGAGCACCCGAATTCAATTTATTTTCTTCCAACGGTAAAAAAAGTTGTATCTAAATCTTATCATCTTCATCTACTTCATGTTGGCTGAAACTTCAATAAATCAGGCCAGTCTCTCTCTTCTCTCTCTCTCTCTCATCCCTCTTCTTTCTCTTTTCTCTCTCTCTCTCTCTCCCCACCCTTCTCTCTCTGTCTCCCCACTCTTTTCTGTGTTCATCGAGCTTCGATTTTTTTTTCATTTCTAAAACATTATGTTGCAAATCTGCAGATCTTTCAACCAAATTGATTTTAGGTCTCTCTCTCTCTTTCTCTCTCTCTCTCTCTCTCTCTTTTCTGTGTTTCACCGAGTTGCCATAGTGGTTTTTTTTTTTTTTTTGTTGAAACAACAAATCTATTCTACAGATATTTTGCAAAATTTTCGAACCACATTGATCTCAGTCTCAGGTCAGTCTCTCTTTCTTTGTTCTGCAAATTTGTTATGCAAAATTTCCGAACCACAAATCTGTTCTGCAAATCTGTTCTGCCATGGTTGTTTGTAGATCTGTGCTACATCCATGTAAATTTGTTTTGTTTTGTTTTGTTTTGTTTTTTTTTTAATTTTTAAGAACATATAACTGTTATTCTTTATATTAAATCTGTAGATCTTCTTCATTTTAATGATATTGTTGCCTTTTTGCTAATTTGGATTTAAAAGATATGTTAATCTGTAGATCTTCTTCTTCATTTTAAATTTGGAGTACATGATAAGGATTTAAAAGATATTGTTGCCTGAATCTCATTTTAATGATATGTTAATGATATTCTTTATTGTAATGATATTATAACTGTTAGTCTTCATTTTATTCAAAAGTAACTACTACTTGAGGTAGATCTAGAAAATTAGATCAAAAGTAACTGGTGCTTGTTCTGCAATGCCTCTTGTTTGAATTTATCTATGAATAAATATACATATTTAGGCCTCTTCAATTTATGGTGATGTGATCTTCTTCATTTTATCTATGAATAAATATACATATTTAGGCCTCTTCAAGTAACTGGTGCTTGTTCTTCAATGCCTTTTCATTTTATTTGACTTACATTTTTTTCAAAAATATTTATCTATGAATAAATATACATATTTAGGCAATGGCAACAACAGTACACAATGATCTCCCCATTGATGATGATGATGTTGTTGAAGTTGGTAGAGGAAACAGTGGTCGCCTTAGGAAAATGAGGCTCTTTTCATTACCCTCATAAATGAGGAGGTGAAAACCAAGAGTAGTAAAATAACTGGGACATTCACTAAACAAACTTGGAACAGGTTGAGAGATCAAATGAACGTAAAAACCCAATACCAGTATAACGCACACCAGCTTCGGAACAAATACAATCAGCTGCGTATTATGTTTAACAAATTTACAGCATTACTGAAGCATATTAGTGTTGGTTGGGATAGCCAGCGGCTTACTATCACTGCACCGGATGGCGTTTGAGAAGCCCTTTACAAGTTTTAATTAAACTTTTGCATTTTGTTTGCTACAATTAATTGGGGAATTCTTCATGTTAACCTGAAATTCATTGGTTTGTAGGTTAGTAGCCATGCAAAGAGGTTCAGGAAGAAAGGGATGGTTTACTACCATGAGTTGTCTCATATCTTAGGAGACACATCTGCAACTGATAAACTAGCTCATCCTTCCACCAAATCACCTTCTGAAAGTAGTGTTAGTTCTGATCCTGAATTTATGGTAAAGAATGAGGACTTAGATGCATTGCAAATTGATAGTGATAATGACAATGGAGATGGCCAAGGCAAGGGCAAGAGCAAAATGGCAGGTAAAAAGAGTAAGAAGAGGAGCTCTTTTCAAGCTAATATTTCTAAAGCACTCAAAGAAATAAGTGAAAATAGCAAGAGGAAAGTGGACCTAATGGAAAAGCGATTGACAAGTGCTTCAGTTACTAATGTTAGCGATGACAGTGGTTCAATTGAAGGTGGCTCTACTGCCTCACGTTCACTACTGAAAGAGTGCATGGCACTATTGCATGCTATGGAGGAAATTCCTGCGCTTGCTTACACTAAAGCTGTGAACAAGCTTGCATCGAATCCCATAATAAGGGAGGTATTTGTTGATATGCCTGCTGGTGGGATGAGGGATTGGGTCCTTAATCTTTGAAAGTTATTCTTAGAGAGTTCAAGCTTAGTGTGGTATGTATTTTGTGTTGTTTAATTTATTAGTAATGTTGGATAATATTTGGTAGTTAAAAAATGTTAGTTCGTATGGATGTTTTCATGTTTTCAAAAATGTTGGATAATATTTGGTAGTGTATTGTACTTTTTATTTTATTTTATTTGTTTCAGAATTATTTATTATAGAGACAGAGTTGGGTGTATACAGCATGTTTTTAATATTCTATTGGAACGCTATTACATTGCTCTTGATGGGTAGATATAAAATTGTTAACAATGCACTTGAATGTTACTACTATATGCAATGAATGCCACAGCTATATTCAATTATCTTGAATGTTATTACATTGTGAGCTGATGGGTAGATATAACATTGTTGACAATGCACTTGAATGCTACTGCTATATTCAATGAATACCACAGCTATATTCAATTATCTTGAATGCTATTACAATGGGAGTTTATGGGTAGTTGAAGTATTGAACACAAACAACCCAACTTGAATGCTACTGCTATATTTAATGATCTTCTCCTATATAATGCTTGTTGGTAGTCATTCCAAGTATTTTTTTATCAAAAGTCCAACAAAGCTTCTGCATTGTCAACAATTGGAAAAGGTATGTATGACCATATTTACATTTGTTTTTTTAAGAGTCCAAAGGTATGTATGATCTTCTCCTATAAAAAATATTTACAATTGGTATTTTCCATGGTATTTAGGTTTCACTACATTTGTCTCTAGTAGTAATAAAAATAAAAATAAAAATAATGGTATGGGAAGTATCAATTTCTTTCTATCACTACATTCAATTTTTTTGTTGAATCCCACAAGAGTATTGTTGAATAATTTTTCAACCAAGAAAGAAAAGTAGCTTTGATATAACCTTTTATTCTACAATAGAATAAACATATTTGTACTTTTCATATTCACTTTTTTGTTGGGTTATATGCTTCATAATAGTAATTCTGAGTATATAAGCTAACATCGAAATGAAGATTGCAAGCATTGCTAGGACTATTCTAACATATCAGTAGAAAAAGGACTAATACTTGTGTGAAAAGCCCCTTTATTGCTACTGAAAAAAATTGAAAAATAAAAATAAAGATTGCAAGTATTGCTACTGAAAAAAATTAAAAAAAAAAAAAAAAATTCTTGTGTGACCATATTTTCATGTATTTTCATTATCACTAATACTTTTGTTTTTAAGGGGTCAACACAATATCACAGTGATATATATGGAGCCGATGCATGCTCTTGATTTGAGTTTTGACTCAGACAGTGACGATGAAAATATACAATTTCTGGTGTGTGTAGCACTACATGAGTATTGTAATACTTACCTTCAACCTAGACCATGCCAAACGTCCATATTACACGGACATAACTACGTATTAGAAATATTGAATGGCCATGAAACAAGGTCCACGGAAAATTTTAGAATGGAACTAGATGTATTTATTAGTTTGTGCGAGGCACTTAAAGTATATGGTAAACTGGAACACTCACGTTATCTAATTGTCCAAGAGCAAGTTTATATATTTTTGTTAACAATTGGTCAGAACGAACGGAATCGTGTTGTCTAAGAGCGATTCCAACATTCTGGCCAGACCATCTCCAAATACTTCAACCGAGTCTTGAAGGCAATGTGTAGGCTTGGTAAACAAGTTATAAGACCTCTAGATTTTGATGAGGTGCATGCAGAAATTCGACATAATCCACGCTTCTACCCTTTTTTTAAGGTAATCACTAACAGAATATTTGAAGTATAAATTTTAGTAAAATATCATGCATTATTAAAGTCATTTGTCAAATAGGATTGTGTTGGAGCAATTGATGGTACCCACATATCTGCAAGGGTGCCAGCATCAGAGCAAATACCATATCGGGGTACGCATACTGTTACAACGCAAAATGTAATGTGTGTTTACTCATTTGACATGCGATTTACGTATGTATTGGCCGGTTGGAAGAGCACTGCAAATGATTCAAGAGTGTTCATTGAAACCATACATGATCCAACAAATTTATTTCCAATGCCACCAACAAGTACGTATTATATGGCATTTTGTTAATTTATAATGAATATTCTTTTGCCAATCCATAATAATAGATACATACATGTTGAACAGATAAATACTATGTTGTCGACTAGGGTTATGCAAATATGCCTGGCTTTTTATCGCCATACCGTGGTGAGAGATACCATCTAAATGAGTTTTGTAGTTAATGTCGACAACCAAGAAACAAGAAGCAAATGTTCAATTACCGACACTCCTCACTACGCAATGTGATTGAGAGATACTTCGGTGTCTTGAAGGCTTGTTTTCCAATTTTGAGAGACATGCCTCCGTATTCAACTAAGACGCAGAGATACATCCCCATTGCATGTTGTACAATACAAACTGGATTAGGATACATTCTCAAGGTGATGCATTGTTCACTGAATGGGCCAATCTATATCGTATCGTTGAAGATGTTGGGTCTAGTGGAGGTGGTAGTAGTAACTCGACACATGCAAGAAGTAGTTCTCAGCAACCAATTGATGTAGACATTAGTCAACCTCAACTACGTTACATGTCTGATGTAAGGAATCAAATTGCTGGTCAAATTTGGGAATTTGTCAAAAACAACTGAAATATTATTTATGCGTATAATAGATTGTGGAAGATGTTTTTTTATGGTTTGTGGAATAATTGAGATCTTATTATTATGGTTTGTAAGTTGTTATGAACATTACTAATATGGTTATTAAATTTATCTATGGTTGGTATTGTATCAATATGGTTATTATGGATGCTTATTACAATGTGTATGATCCCATTGTCAAAAATAAAAAAAATAAAAAAATAAAAATTTTAGGCCTTAACAAACATGTTTTTTAGTTTATGTTTTTGAAAATTTCAAACGTTTTGTCCAAACCAAACGCGCTTATTATTTATGTTCTTCTAAAAATAAATATAAACCAGTTTATAAAATATTTGTAAACATAAACAAAAAATGTAAACATTACCAAACGCTACTCTCCATTGTACACTAGTCCATTGATGATTATTTCTTACAATTAATTTTATGGATAAATTATAAATACACTCATTGAGATTGGCTTAAAATACAGCTTGTTTCATATATAGTTTGAAAAATTATAAATATCCATTGTCAGAATTTTTTATTTGACAAAATTAATTAAAAAATTAAATTTCCTGTTTGCTCTCCCATACAATAGAATTACATGAATTATTGTTTGAAATAAATTTCTGACATTATTAAAAACTGTTAATTGATTTGATGATTTATGAGTAAAATACAATTACATCCCTGAGGTTTACTTAAAATACAAATTACCACATGTGATTTTGAAAATTATAAATATGTCATTGTCATAATTTTTTATTGGACAAATTACAAATATACTCATTGAGATTTGCTTAAAATATGATTTGCCCTCTATGATTCTTGGAATTACATTGCACATCCTAAAGTTTCCAATTTCATAATAAATGACACCTTTTATTAATAAATCATCAAGTCAATTAGTAGCTTTTAATGATGTCAAAAATTTATTTCAATTAGTAATTCAAGTAATTTTATCATTGTATACGAAAGCAGTTAGTAATTTTATTTTTTCAGTTAATTCTGTTAACTAAAAAATTCTGATAAGGAGGTATTTGTAATTTTTGAAACTGCAGGGGGCAATCTATTTTAAGCAAACCTGAAGGGGTGTATTTGTAATTTACTCTTTTTAATTTAACAGAATTGATGACAAAATGAAATTTCTTATTACGTTCGTATATAACACTAAAATTATTTGAATCTTTAATTGGAATGCATTTATGATATCATTAAAACTGTTATTTGACTTAATAATTTATTAATAAAATGGTCATTTGTTATGCAATTAGAAACTTGATGAGGCAAGATGTAATTTTAAAATTACATAGGGTAATTCATATTTTAAGAATATCTCAAGAGATGTATTTGTAATTGACCTATAATTTATTATTAAAATGGGTCATTTATTATGAAAATAGAAATTTCAAGAGGCATGATGCAATTTTCAGAATTATAGGGCAAATTGTATTTTAAGCAAATCTCAGAGGTGTATTTGTAATTTATCCTAATTTTATTTACTTTTTAATTAATTAATTAAATGTAAAAATAATATATTACAAATAAATAAAAACATATTTATTTATAAATTACACAAATATTTTTATCATTAATTTTATTTTTAATTAATTTAGTTTTAATATTTAAAAAAAATAACTTTTCACTTACAAAATAATTATAACTACTCATTTTTTTTTAATTATATAATTTTGTCACTTTTTTAATAGTATTTTTTTATTAATTCGACACACCTATAATGCTTTCCATTCTAGTTATTATAAAGTCAGAACAAAGATTGAGAGCACAAATTCCTCATCCCTTAAGACTCCTAATTAAGTGGTGGAAAATTATAGTCTATTTTCGGAATATCACGTGTCTGTATTTCTAATAAATCATAATTTATTTTATTTATTTATATTTTTCAATCACCAAACACAATACTTCACTTACCTACTTTCTTCACCGATCACAATATTATGAAATACCAAGTGTCACTCCATCTCATAACCTACCTCATCAAAGATAAACTCGGTCATCTTTCCACTCATCTTAAGTTTCATAAATCGTAAGTGACTCAAAAACTTTAGTATAATTTTATAATTAAGCTTTTAAGTTTAGTATAATTTTGTAAAATTAGCTTTCACTTGTAAGTCATTGTGAGAATCTCAATCTTGGTATAAGAGCCTATAAATTGAATCTAAAAAAAATTTAAATGTGGAAATCCAATGTTTAATGAATGATATAATAGATGTAAAAAAAATTTAAATCTCAATTATGAAAATAGTAAGACTGAAACCACAGTTGCTTTGGGATTTGCTTATTTTTTGTTTTGTTTTGTTTTGTTTTGTTTTTTATAATCATTTTTGCCTTTAGTGAACTTTTTATAAAAAAATTTAAAAAGTTTTAAGCTTCTAAATTTAGCTCAACAAGATAAATCGAAAAATTATAATTTTAAATTTTTTTTTTTTTAAAAAAGTACAGAAGAAAACAAAATATAATGGATTTTTTTTAGCTAACATAGCACACCATTAGTTACTTTCTCATCGATATAGCATGGTCGTGTAAATGAATTTAGACTCTTCAATTTCTAATCTAGAAGTACCAAGTAGCCTTTAATGTTGAGAGAGGGAAAAACTTATATATACTTTTTGTTACAAAAATTATACATTTTGTTGGATGAAAGTTATGATTTTTGTAATAAAAATTATGAATTTTAAAGTTAGGATATACACCTAAAAGTCATATATAACAAAAGTTATATTTTTTGTGAGAGAAGTCATACATTAAGTTATATTTTTTGTAAAGAAAAAAAGTTATATTTTTTATGACAAAAGTTATACATTTTATAAGAGAAATTATGCTTTTTGCATAGAAAAATGTTAAGTACCCACTTTTACGGACCTGAATTTATTCCGAAGATATTTGTGTGGTGAAAATTAAATTGATAAAGTATAGAAATTCAATATGAAATAAATTTAAGCCATTAATCTCCCTTTTTAGATAAACTCTAAGTTGAGAAGGGTAAATTTATATGATTTTTGTTGTTTTGCATAAGGTGGAAATGATGTTGACTTATAGCATTCTCCTTCAATGTTATCAGTTATTCCTTGTGAAAATTCATCTTGTTTAGTTTATTTTTTGAAAATTGTTTTTGAATTTTTTTTTGTTATTTATTTTCCATGTTTTTTTTGGTCTTTAATAATTTATTTTATTTATTTTTTTTTCAGGTGCACATGATACACTTAAAAGTCAAATATTTGTAAAGTAATTTAAAAAAAAAAAGTTCACAAAAATCCAAAAAAACAAATACAAAAATTATGTTACTTTTTTATTTTTATTTTCTTTTATCTTTAGTGAATTTCTTTTTTCAAATTTCTTCACAAGTATTTTATTTGTTAAATACATCTAAAATAGGTACATCTAAAAATTAAAAAAATAAAATAAAATCAATAAACACGAAGAATGAAAAAAGAAAACTCAGAAAACAATTTTTTTTTGTTCGAAAATCAAACAAGATCATGTGTGAATAACATGAGTATTCATCATCAGTAACTCATCACACTCCATCAAGAATTTCCATGAAAGTGCCATAACCCAAACTAAAAATACACAGTTGAACATACAATCAAAAGACAAAAAACTAGAAAAAAGGTCTCTTTCCCCATGTTTTGAGTTCCATAACAAACACCTTCTCATCATCATCTATTTCTTCACTCTTCATCTTCATCTTTTTCACCCACTTGCGCATCATTACCATTACCATCTATTTCTTCACTTTTTTTCACTTCTTGTGCATCATTATCATTATCATTATCATCTATTTTTTCACTCTTTTTCACCACTTGCACATCATTATCATTACCATCTATTTCTTCAATCTTTATCTTCATCTTTTTCACCACTTGCGCAAAATCACTCCTCGGTCCATCATGGATTCGAAAAAAGAAGTCTGACCTTTGCCCAGCGCCATTCATTAATCCCCCATCCTTTTCAACTTGATATGTCAACTCCTTCCCGTTAGACGCAGCATCTATATAAACAGTTGAATTTTCATCAACCTTACTTTTTAAAAGCTTATCTGTTAACTTATTTACCACCCACTTCTCCAACCATCTTCTAATAGGTCTCGCACCATATGCCTGGAAGCAATTATAATTTTTTTTTTTTTTTGGTTAGCAAAATACACTCTGTTGAAGAAAATTGCATTACAAGACATGAATACACACAACAATAAAGGAAAGAAACTAAAATGAAGGCACAAAAAGTATCGAGGCAAAACCCAACTCATACCAACTAAGTTGGCACAAAAAGGTAGAATTTAGTATAAATTGAGAAGGAATGAAATAATAAAAGAAAGTCATAATACTTACGGGGTCATAACTCTCCACTAACATAACATCCAATGCTGCTTCACTCACACTTAAGGCAACACCCTTCTTAGCCACGCGGATTGCAACATCCTTCAATAGAAGCCTCACAACCTTGGCCAGTTGCTCATAAGAAAGAGGATCAAATACTACTATCTCATCTAGCCGATTAAGCAACTCGGGCTTGAAGTGCTTCCTCACCTATCAATTACAGTAAATTTTATTTATTTATATATGTAAGGAAAAAAGAGGCATATCTATTGAGAAATTCGAATTTTCATGGCATTGTTTCTCTACTAGTTGTTTCACCTCTTGCTTCACTGACTCCCGAGCACTTTCCATTGTACACTTGTTCATTAATGCCTTCAAAAGATAATCAGCTCCAATATTGGAAGTCATAATGATGAGTGTGTTGGTGAAGTCGACTGTGCAGCCTTGGCCATCAGTCAACCTTCCATCATCAAAAACTTGAAGCAAGGTATTGAAAACATTGGAATGTGCTTTCTGTACTTCATCAAATAATATAACACTATATGGTTGTTTCTTCACAGCTTCTGTGAGTTGCCCGCCTTCCAAATGCCCAAGATAGCTGAAATCATCAGTAGTATATACTATACATTAGGTAAGTAATCATCCTCGTAGTAATCTCATATCTCAGAAAGAGTAATTTAAAATACAAGGTTCAACAATACACACCACCAGTGCACTTACCCAGGTGGAGAACCAAATTAATCGGGAAACTGAGTGTTGCCCCATAAATTCGGACATGTCAAACCGAATCAATAGATTTATGTCATCAAACAATTGTTCCGCAAGAGCCTTAGCAAGCTCAGTCTTCCCAACACCTGTTGGTCCCAAGAAAAGAAATGAACCAATGGGCTGTTGAGGCCTTCCCAGCCCAAGCCTCGACCTCAACACAGTTTCGGTAACAGCCTTGACTATTTGATCTTGTCCCACCACTCTTTGATGCAACCTATTAGCAAAGTCCATCAACCTCACTTTCTCATTTTGGTCAAGCCTCGTCACAGGTATGCTAGTTCGACGACTCACTACTTTTGCTATTTGTTCTGGTCCAATAATATCCGTCACCATTACATTTTCCTCTATGAACTTTTCAAGCTTTGCTATTGCAACCTCAACTTCTTGAAATTGTTAGCTTTTGATAAAATTCTATTTTGACTGAATTATATTTTGTATTGAATTTTTCTCACTGATTGATTCATATATTTAGCCCATAGGCTTACATCCTTTTATATAGAGAAGGTTATACATAAGTTCAATGAATAAGATCCATAAACCTAAACAACCTTGCAATTAATTAGGTACATGAATATAATCTAGACAATGTACTTAATAAATATAAAATACATGAATATAAAAATACATGAATACAAAGAATGTATGAACTCAATGTATCCAATACATGCAATGTATCCAATGTATCTAATGTAAATATGGCATTAATTTTAACACTCCCCTTTAATGCCATATTGTGTGACACCCAACATTTCTCTAAAAAATTCAAATTTGTCTCTTGGTAGAGCTTTGGTGAAGATGTCCGCAACTTGATCTTCAATCTTGCAATACTTGATTTGAATCTCATCATCTTCCACAGCTTCTCTAATGAAATGATGTTTGATAGCAATGTGTTTGGTACGAGAATGGTAGACCGGATTCTTTGCCATAGCAATAGCAGACTTATTATCACACATAATTGGAGTAGCTTCACCTTGCTTCTCACCAAAATCATCCAAAATTCTTCTTAGCCAAATTGCTTGTGTAGTTGCCAATGATGTTGAAATATATTCGGCTTCAGCAGATGATTGTGCCACAGTTTGTTGTTTCTTGGATGACCATGAAATTACGCCCGATCCAAGAGAAAATGCATACCCAAAAGTGCTTCTCATATCATCAACACATCCGGCCCAATCACTATTACAAAATTCAATTAACTTTGTATCAAGAAATTTCTCATAAAAAATTTCATAATCAAGTGTACCTTGAATGTATTTCAACACTCTTTTTGCAACCCCAAAATGAATTTGGCTTGGACTGTGCATGAACCAAGACAATAAACTTGCAGCATACATGATGTCCGGTCTTGTAGCAGTTAAGTACAACAAACTTCCAACCAAACTTCTATAACAAGATGCTTCAGCTTCTTTACTTCCATCTTCCTTTGACAACTTTTCATTCACAATCAAGGGAGTAGCAACTGATTTGCAATTCTTCATTTTAAATTTCTCAAGAAGTGTTTGAGCATACTTCTTTTGGCAAATAAAAACACCACCATTGTTTTGGTAAATTTCAATGCCTAAAAAATGATGCAATAGCCCCAAATCACTCATTTCATATTTCTTCATCATCTCCCTTTTAAAATCTTCAATCAATTTTTCATCACTACCGGTAAAAACCAAATCATCAACATAAAGTGAAACAATGAGAATACCGGTTGTACCTTGCCTCTTGATGTACAAAGTTGGCTCACTTTTGCTTCTTTGAAAACCCTTTTCATTGAAGTAAGCATCAATTTCACTATACCATGCCCGGGGTGCTTTCTTTAGGCCATATAAAGCCTTCTTCAACTTGTACACTTTATCTTCTTTGCCTTTGACAACAAAGCCTTGAGGTTGATCAACATACACTTCTTCTTCTAATTTTCCATTCAAAAATGCTGATTTTACATCAAGTTGGTGCAAGAACCAACCCTTTTGAGCCGCCAAAGCAATGATAGCTCTAATTGTATCAAGTCGAGCCACAAGAGCAAAAGTTTCTTGGAAATCAATCCCAGGTTGTTATGAATACCCTTTTGCCACAAGTCTTGCTTTGTTCTTTTGAATAGAGCCATCCAGATTGAATTTTGTTTTGAAAATCCACTTCACGCCAATTATTTCTTTTTCTTTCGGTTTCTCCACTAGCTCCGAAGTCTTGTTCTTCTCAATCACATGAATGTCATCTTCCATTGCTTTCTTCCATGCTTCATCTTTAATTGCCTCTTCAAAATTTTCAGGTTCAACAATGCATAAATTGCATCTTGCATACACATCACTAAGGCTCCTTATATTTCTTGGAGTTGAACTTGGAGATGAAGAACTTGAGCTTGAATTTGGAGAAAATTATGAACTAGCAATTGGTGACACTCTTTATAGAGACTCAAGAGTTGCAACATCTTCAACTTGTAGACTTTCCGATTCTTTATTGAAAGCAATGCTTTGATCTTGGACTTTCTTTTCCTTCCAATCAAAAGACGCCTTCTCATTAAAGAGAACATCTCTACAAATAATCACCTTCTTTTGATCCAAACTGAACAGTCTATAGCCTTTGGATTTCGAGCTATAACCCACAAAGATGCATTTCTTACTATTTTCATCAAGCTTGTGCCTCACTTCTTTTGGAACATGAGCATAACAAATGGAGCCAAACACCTTTAAGTGATTCACCGATGGTTTCCTTCCACTCCAAGCTTCAAATGGAGTTTTGTCCTTAAGAGCTTTTGTAGGACATCTATTTATCAAGTAAACTGCTGTATACACGGCCTCACCCCAAAAAGTTTTGGGTAGCCCCTTCTCATGTAGCATAGACTTAGACATCTCCTTTATGGTTCTATTCTTTCTTTCCGTCACACCATTTTGTTGTGGAGTGTACCCAACAGTCAATTGCCTTTCCATTCCAATATCTTCACAAAATTTCATAAACTCATTTGAGTTGTATTCTCCGCCTCTATCACTTCTCAATACTTTCATCAAACAACCACTTTGTCTTTCAACAAGATTTTGAAATTTCTTAAAGATAGAGAAAACTTCACTCTTTTGTCTCATGAAATACACCTAAGTCATTCTAGTAAAATCATCAACAAAGATAATAAAGTATTTGTTACCTCCATGAGTTGGTGTATCCATAGGTCCACACACATCGGCATGGACAAGCTCCAATGGTGCTTTAGCTCTCCATGCTTTCTCCTTTGGAAATGACTCCCGGTGATGCTTTCCAAGTGCACAACCTTCACAAATATGTTGCACTTCATGAATTGTTGGCAACCCAAAAACCATATTGTTTTGTTGTAGATGCTTCAAGCTTTGAAAATTCAAGTGCCCAAATCTTCTATGCCAAAGCCATGAATTATCAATCACATCCATCTTCAAAGCCGCATTTTTGCTATACCGGAAAATGAGAGGAAAACTTCTATTCTTCTCTATCTTGATTTTTGCTATAACTTGGCTTTTCCTCCATTTGTCAAAAATTTTGCAAAAATCGTCTTCAAAGTGAACAAGGTATCCATGCTCCATTAATTGTCTAACACTTAGCAAATTTTGCTCCAAGTCTGGAACCAAGAGAACATCGGAAATGAATCTTGTACCCATCTTGGTTTCTATAGCAATAGTACCTTTTTCCTTTTGTTTGGACTAAGGCACCATTCCCCATTTTTACTTGAGAACTGGAGGAAGCATCAATTTTCACAAAAATGCTTTCATCTCATGTCATGTGATTGCTACATCCGCTATCGAGAAACCATACATACTTGGTTTGATCTGATGCCTTGTGACAAGCATAGAACATGTGCTCTTCACTTTCTTGCTCCTCGGAAAAATTAGCTTGTTGAGTGCTCTTGACTAGGCAATCCTTCTTGACATGCCCAAATTTGTTGCAATTTTAACATTTTGGCTTTCCTCGAAATCAACAATCTTTATCAACATGATTGCTTCGGTTGCAAATTCCACACTTTTGTTGAGTGGACTCTTTATTTTCCTTTCTTTGAAAATTAGATCTTCCCTTTCCTCTTCATCTTTCTCTTGCATTTCTTGTTCTTCCGGTTGCATTTCTTCCTTCTCCTCTTCCTCTTCCTTGGGAATTAGAGGTACTAACATTGAGCTTGGATTGAAAGGCACTTTCAATTGACTTTTCAGATTGCGTACTCAACCTTTGCTCAAATGCTTTAATTGAACCCATCAATTCTTCAATACTCAAATAAGCAAGATCTTTAGTTTCTTCAATGATAGCAACAATGGGATTGTATTTCTCTGGCAAACTTATCAAAATTTTCTCAATAACTCTTTGATTAGTAATATTATCCCCATAAATTTTCATTTGGTTTACAAGTTCCATAACCCTAGAAAAATAATCCTTCAACAATTCCATATCCTTCATCTTTAAATTTTCAAAATCTCTTTTCAATGATTGAAGTTTGATGGTTCTTACCTTCAAGTTGCCTCTATACTCTTTCTGAAGAATATCCCATGCCTCCTTTGCTTTTGTTGCATTGATAATTCTTGGAAAAATTGTTTCTGAAACTCCTTGTTGAATAAAAACGAGAGCCTTTGAATCCTTCTTCCTTTACTCTTTTAATTGGTTCTTTTGGGGATTTGTCAAAGCTCCTTCATCTTCAGGTTCCTCGAACCCATTCTCAACAAGATCCCAAAGCTCCGTATAGACAAAAATAGTTCTCATTTTCACATACCAAAACTCAAAATTTTTACCATTAAAGATAGGAGTGGATACATTTTGGTTGTTGGGATTCGCCATGGACGTCGGTTTGTTCTTCTTCGGGGCTTGTTTTCCCGTATCCGATCTCTACGCCCAGCTTGCTCTTGACCCAACCAAAGCTCTAATACCACTTATGTTAGCTTTTGATAAAACTCTCTTTTGAATGAATTATATTTTGTATTGAATTTTTCTCACTTATTGATTCATATATTTAGCCCATAGGCTTACATCCTTTTATATAGAGAAGGTTATACATAAGTTCAATGAATAAGATCCATGAACCTAAACAATCTTACAATTAATTAGGTACATGAATATAATCTAGACAATGTACTTAATAAATATAAAATACATGAATATAAAAATATATGAATATAAAGAATGTATGAACTCAACGTATCCAATGCATGCAATGTATCCAATATATCTAATGTAAATATGACATTAATTTTAACAGAAATGGACCACAACACAATTCCACAACTCGAGGTAAATTGCATCTTATACGAACCTTTTCTAATGCCAACAAGAGCTCCGCTCTTTTTTGTTTGAGTCTGCGAAGCTCATCCATCCTTTCCTTTTCTTTTGTGTACTTCATCTTCAAAGGTTGAAGCTTGTCCCCCAAGTCATCAAACTCTTTTACCTAAAATAGTGGTTGAAGTTTTAGTTCAAAATAATAATAAAAAAAAGCAATTACCATCACATAGTGTTGGTATAATAACCCAAATAAATAAATAATTATGAATCAATGTAATGAATTCCATTATATGCTAAGTTAACTCCAACGTTCGATGCTCATCTTCCAATTACTCCAGCAATTTGTCATAGGAAAATAGGTCCATCAAACGACACCCTGAGAAGAAAAAAAAAAAAAACATGTATATGAATTAGTATTGCTCATTCTAACAATAGTCATGACTAAAAATTTAATTTCATCATTCAAAATTCACAAACATAAAACCCAAAATAATAAAAGACAACCCGGAGATAGTAATATCCATGTACCAGCGATATATCGAGCTGTGCAGCAACCACAAGAGCTTGATATTGAATTCTAACACCATGATGTTCTTCATATGTCTCTTTGAGCTCTTCAAGAGTACTAATTGTATCTGCAACACTTGGCTCAGCCACATTAACTTGTTGAAACCACCTCTCATAAGCAGTATCATTCTCAACATATTTCCTATACTCCTCACGAGTAGTTGCACCAATACATCTGATTTGGCCTCTAGCAAACATTGGTTTGAAGAGATTGGAAGCAACAATGTAATTTTGAATTTGACTAGCACCAAGAACAATGTGTATTTCATCAACGAAAATGATAACTTTTCTTTTAGCCTCTTCTACTTCCTTCAGAACTGATTTCAAACATTCCTCAAACTCTTGAGTAGATTTTGCTTTGGAAACCAAATCCCTTATATCTACTGCAAATAGCTTCACATCAACAAGATTACTAGGAACATCCCCTTTAACAATTTTCTGAGCTAAACCTTTAATCACTGCTAGTTTGCCAACACTAGGCTCTCCAGTAAGAATGGGATTGTTCTTGGTTCTTGATGATAAAATCTCAATAACACTCTGGATCTCTTCATCTCTACCAATCATAGGGTTAAGCTTTCCAACTTGCTCTAAGAGGTCACAACCATAAGTCTTCAGAGCTTGAAATACAATATCTCCAGAAGCAATAACCTCAACAATTTGAGAATCACTTTCTATCTTTGTTGGTTTTGCATCATGAAGCTTCTCGACCTCCGATTTCACCCTTAAGGTACTGACCCTATCTTCTTTAAGAAGATCTCCAATTTTGGAATCTTCTAAAAGACCAAGGATCAATTGATCAATGGCTAAATGTGTGTCATCTTGGGATTTTTGTGAGGACTGAGCCCAGTGAATCGCATTTGTGAGGGCATATTTTGTGAATGACAGCATGTGGCCAAAGTGATGTTGAAGTGTCAGCCGAGGTGCCATGTGACATGGTCCTGATACCGTGGTGATCTCGGCTAAGCCGAGGTTATCTACAAAGATACCAGAATCCGAAGTAAGCAGATAAAGGATAAGAGTCTTAGAATAGGGGGGGGATCTCAGTCTGGATAAAGGTAAAGCTTTTAGGGAGTTTATCTCTATCTAGCTGGGAGTCCAAGATGAGCATTGAGCCAAAGTCTATTGAAGCTAGGCTTCTACCGAGATCAGGTCAGTGTTGGCTATCAAAGTAAAGCACCATCGTGGGTCTAAGGTATGCTTTTTATATTCTGTCTAATAAGTTAAGCACTATTGGTTATCTTTGAGAGATATTGATTACTTACTTGATCGTCGGAGTACCCTCGGGTGGACGAACCACCGCTGGGTTCTTATCTTTCTGTAACAGGTTGTTCGGGCTTAATCTATTCTGCCGGTGCTCTCCTGCTGAGTTTCCCTGTTTGGTTGTGTGGTCAAAAATCAACACCCACCATTTGGCACCATCTGTGGGAAACATAAGGAGAATAGATGGCCAACGACGGGCAGAAAAAGAAGATTGGGGACGACATCACTAGTGGGAGTGGTAAAAATGCCAATCCTAACGTGGAGAACGAGAACTATAATGAAGAACCTCGGGATCAGAATCCCGGGGAAAAAGACGTCGGCCAAGAGGGAGACGTACCAAAGAAAGTAGACTAAGGCGAGTATTAAACGAAAGCGACCTTCAGGTATGAAAAGTTAGATGCCTAAAGAGGGACGGTGAGATGAAGGAAATGGCAAACAAATTAGCAGATCTACAATCGGTTGTCAACTTCATAATGCAGAATAACGTGGTGCAACCATTGTTTCCATTGGAGGACACGCTGATTCCAGCGGCCAAGAACAACGCCCCGAAAGGGGGGCAGAAAGCAATCCCTACAGTCCTTCAGCATGACAGGGCAAAGGAGCATTAGCATCGGCCTTCGCAAGAGGTCAGGCGAAGGAAGTCGATGAGAGGAGAGTCTCAGAAAACACATCGTGCCAAGGGAACTTATGTCAAGAAACATCGGCATATTCAAGGGAAGGAACTTTGTTTTGACACGGTGAATGAAGAGAAGTCCAAGAGGACACATAACGACACCGAGAGTAGTGCACCAAAGAGACTGAAGTCCGTTGACAGCCAAGCTCCTGGTCGGACTAAGGAGGATCTGAGGAACTACCTCTAGAGGAAGAGGCAGAATGCCGAGGTCACATCTCCAGTCAAGCCAATGACGCCATTCCCAGTAGAACTGGATAGGTTTGACGTCCCAAAAAGGTTCCATATGCCGAGGTTCCAGATATATGATGGTAAGTTCGATCCAAACTTTCACGTCAGCCTGTACCTAAATTCAATGGCACTATACATCGGGAACGAGCTGCTGCTATGCAAGGTGTTCCTTTCATCCTTTGGGGAAATCGCGTCGGATTGGTTTCACAAGTTACCCAAAAAAACTGTGAAAAGTTAGGAAGGCCTGGTTGAGATGTTTGTGGCCAGGTTTGTTACAAATAAATTGCAGCCATTGAGGGTAGTGTAGACACCCTATTTTTGACCGACCTTAAGACTCAGACGTCACCGATTGAGCACTTGGTGATGTTGTATACTGTGCTCGTTCTGAGGTTGCGGAGTCTCGGCCGTGAGCCTTGCCTCCAAACTTCCGGACTTTTCTGTGCCTTGCCTCGGTTTGCGAACCAAGCTCGGTTTTCTCTGTTTTCCCTTCCTGAGGGGAGGGAGAGGTCTCGTAGATCATCTCTCAGTGGCCATAGGCTACGTTTCGTGGTCGCAGGCCATTTTTCCCATTTCGGAGCCCGGTTCCCGGTTTTTGGAGCCGTCAGGCCGTGTGCCTCGGTTCCGGACCGCCTAACCACCTCCGTTTGCTCCGGTTTTTGGCACATACCTTATTTCCTCCCTTTTGAGGGACACTGTGGTCCAAGAGACCAACTTCGTGGTCGAACACCACTCCCGGTGCCCAGCAGTCAGTTTTCGGGCCCCCGGACTGCGCGTTTTGGCCCCCGAGCCTTACTTGCAAGCATTGTTGGGCTCCGACCCAAACTAGAAATAGTCATATTTTGAGTCCCTTTTCATGTTTGATTAAGGGTTTTTCTTTGTTTGAGACCTCCTTCTGTCACTTGCCTCTTTACCTCTTTTTAGGCCTTTTTTTGCACGGTATTTTAGGCATACTTGTGGGCTGTGTTGGACTTGGTCATAAACTACAAAGTGTCTTATTTTGAGCCCCTCTTAAACTTTGTTGAAGGGCTCTCGGCCGTTTGAAATCAGCAACTATCACTTGCCTTTATATCCCTCTTTAGGCCAATTTTTGGAGGGAAACTTGAAATATTTCCCCCCCCCTTTTTTTCCCCCCTCTTTTCCAGCCTCTTTTGCCTATATATACAGCATCCCAGGTCTGATTTAAGGGTTAGACATATTGGTTTGAGCCTCCTACACTATATATCTCTCTCTCTATATTCCAAACACCAAAACCCTTTAAATTCTACACCATTTTACACTACAAGTCATAGCACCACCACCACTACTCCATTTCCAGCAACTTGGGGAGCTTTCCAGCAGGTAGGAGGCAACATTTTGGGTCCAAGAGGCAGCAAAAGGGTTGGTCTACAAGGGTATGTTCATTTCTCCTCTTTTTGGTCTCATTTTGCAACATTTTTCTAGCCTCTTTTCTTGCTGTTTTGAGCTCCAACCAAAACTGAAAAGGTCATTTTTTTGAGCTCATTTCCTTGTTTCATTAAGGGCTCAACACTGTTTGAGTCCCCCATGTTGCACTTGCTTCAATGCCCTCTTGTATGCCATTATCTTGCACGATTTTTCTAGCCTATGTGTGATCTGTTTTCGAGCATGATGTAAACTGTAAGAGGGCTTATTTTGAGCCCCTCTTCAATATTGAAGAAGGGATCAACCCTGTTTGGGCCCCCTATCTTGCACTTGCTTCATAATCTCTCTTATTTACCGTAAATTTGCATGATTTGTTTGGCCTATATTTAAATTGTTTTGGAGCATGTCATGAACTGTGAGTAAGCTTATTTTGGGTCCCTCTACAACATTGTAGAAGGGATCACCACTATTGGGGGCCTCCATGTTGTACTTAGCATTATACCCCTCTTTGGCCCCCATTTTTGCATGCTTTTTTTGGCTTATCTAGCTTCTGTTTTCGGCCATGATCAGAACTGAAAGTGGTCATTTTTTGACCTTATTGACATGATTTATTAAGGGTCTTTGGCTGTTTGGTGTTTATTTTGTATACCTCATGATATAGCCTCTTTTGAGCCTCATCTTGCATGACATTTTTGGCATGTTTGCATACTGATTTGGGGGATGTCATCTACTGTAAATGTTCATATTTTTGGTCCCTCTTCAGTGTTGTAGAAGGGTGTTTTGTTTTTTGGGCTTTTCATTTACCATCTACTTCAATACCCCTCTCTTGGCCCCTATTTTTGCATGCCATTGTTGCCCTATCTATGCTTGCTGTTTGGCCATGTTTTAGACTGGAAAATGCTTGTCTTGGGGCTGCCTTGCTACTGTATTTTCATTCCATGTCCATATTGTGCATGCATTGCATGGCTATAGGCCATTTCGGGTGCCTAAATTCGCATTTCGGGACCATTCCTTGCATTTGGTGTCATTTCGCCATCTTTCGGGACTGTTTTCCCCCATATTTCAGTGCTGAAATTCCATTGGCATGTTTGCATATCATTTTCTATGTCATTTCATGCCTTAATGCCATTGCCTCGGTTTGCGTGCCCGTGTGCACGCATTTCGAGGCACTTCATTTTCATCTATCGGCCTCTTATGTGAGTGTGGCTGAGGCTCACTCATGTTAGTGTAAGTCCATTTTGCATTCTGTATGCCATTTTAGTCTCATTGCATTGCGTATGCCATCTTCTCGGTTTGCGTACCCACGTGCACGCATTTCGAAACATCTCATTTTTCATCCATCGGTCTCCTGTGTGAGTGTGGTTGAGGCTCTCTCATGTTGGTATAAGCCCATTATTGCATTGCGCATGCCATTTCATCCATAGCATCGTGTATGCCCGGTTGTATATTACCTCGTATAGCGTGTATGCCATTTCATGACATTGTGTATGTTAGGGTTGCATATCAGCTACATTTCATGCATATCATGCATATCGCATCGTGTTCGGGATAGGAGTTAGCCCGGGCACGGGAAACGAGGCACGTTTCGTACTCCGAGGGACAAAACGGGTCTCAATTCCCAAGTCACCGACGCTCCGGATTATCCATGATGGAGTTAGGTTTTGTTGTATCATTCATGTGCATTCATCCTATATTGAGTTGTGCAATTCGGCTCCTCAGCCATCATGCATCGATATGCGTGATTGGTGGCACGAGGATCGAGGCATGCATATATTTGTGAAATACATTGCTATGCCCCTTTCCTGCTCTCTGTTGCAGCAAAATAGAGAATCAGCAACTTTTCAGAGTCTGGCACGCATTTCGAGAAACATTGCAAAACAGAGGCTAATTGGGGCATCCCAGTGGATTTCCGCGCAAGGCAGCCCAAACTTGCAGCATTCATTAGAATCAAGGCACCCCCTGGCTTGCATGCCAGTTTACAGTTTTTCTTAGTTAATTTGTTAATTAATTAGGGATCTGCATTATTCGGACTGTAATATTCTTTCATTCGGACTGTATTATTTATTTGGACCCTCTGCGCAAGGGCATAATTGTAATAAGTGTGGGTGAGTGTGATGTATGTCTTCCAACCCCACATCTTTCTTCCCTTTTATTTACCCGCTTATGATGGTTAGATATAGGGCATATTTTAAATTAGCATACAGTATGATAGTATGTTTGCATCATTCATCTGTTTTGCACGCACCGAGCTCGGCGCATCATACAAACTGCATCTGTATTTCAATTCCAAATTGAATACGTGTTAGTTGTAGCATTTCATATGCCATGTTTAGAATAGCCGAGCCTGCTATAGTTGCATTATTGCATGCGCTGCATTAGGCATTTCTGTATAATTAGGATCATGCATGATTTCTAATTAGCTTTTGTTTTGGCTTGGAGTACTCGGTGAGTTTTATGCTTTAGCATCCTTGCATGCGTGTGAGTGACTGCCATGAATAGCATGCTTACCATGAGGCTATGTGCTTATGTGATATAACTGCCTTGAATGCCTGTGGGTGGAGGTTGAGTTACTTGGATTAGACAATTCATCAAATGTTTGTTTTAAGCCCACTAGATAGTGGCAAAATCATGTTTTCTAAGCCCACCCGAGGGTGGCAAATCCACGTCTTAGCCTACTTATGGGTAGCACCATCAAACCATTTTCAAAAACAAACATGAAATGTTTCGTTCCAATTCAGGCGACTCAGTCTATACTTGTATGCTGTGCGCATCACATAGTAACCTAGGCTAATAACCGGAATAAGAACATACAATGTTTTCAAAAATGGATATCATGGTTAGTAGAGGCCGGTCTTTGACCGGGCGAACGGGGGTGCTCACGAAGTGACCTTCCCCAATCGTACCCAAGTTCCTGAGCCGAGGCAACTTTGGTGATGACGGACACGTGGCCTTTGGCACCGAGTCAGGGTTTCCTAAATTTCCCATTAAAAAACATTTAGGTGGCGACTCTGTATCTGGCAAAGCAGTCCATGTTTGGCACTTCTTTTCAAAAAATCTATTTTCAAAATCGATTTGCCGGATTTGGACTCTTTGGTTCAAGATTAAGAACCGTGACATTTGAGTCCTTGAACTGTAGTGACCCAATATCGAACTAGAACCGGGGGGGGGGGGACTCGCACTCCCTCTCGCCCGGGATGCGTTCGGGGACGTCTACAGGTAGACTCCCTAATGGCTCTGAAAATTGGCGAGGGTAAAAGCCTTAAGACTTATACTAAGAGGTATTATGAGGTGTTCAACTGAATACCAGGATGCAACCAGGAGCTAGCAATTATGTCTTTTAAGAACAACTTGGAAGATGACTGCATGCTTCGAAAGTCACTGGCAAAGACTCTGCCGAAGAGTATGGAGGAACTTATGGCCAGGATCGAGAAATATACGAGAGCCGAAGAGGATACGCTAGGAGCGAAGGCGTCAAAGCAAGAGAAGAGGAATGGCTTACCGAAGCGAGGCCGAGGTAATACAAATTTTAATAGACAAGAAACAAGACTGAGGGCTGCACAGGCAGTCACCACTATGTTCCAGATCTCGATTTATCAAGTCTTTGAAAGGATCAGGAACCAGCTGTATTACAGAGCACCAGAGAAGATTCCTGGCGAATTTATAGGAAGAAGCCCTGGGAAGCACTGTGCCTACCACAATGAGGATGGGCACCTGACTCAGGGGTGCAGAGCCCTGAAGACACATCTGGAAGATCTGGTTAGACAAGGTCACGTAAAGGACCTAGTAGATAAAGCCAGAACGAGGGAAAAGCAGGCAAGGCTGCCCCAAGCATCGACAGCAGCACCTCCACCAGCACCACAACCGTAAGTAGACGGACCTCGAGTGATTAATGTGATTCACTCGAGGGTCAATGAGAACGAGGTACGTAGGGAGACTTAGAGGGCGAAGCATTTACAACACATGCATTAGGTCCAGTAAAAGAGGCCTAGGACAGATGAGTACCAGGGACCAATGGTGTCCTTTACGGAAGCCGACTTGGACATGGTGCAGCATCCACACAACGATGTTTTGGTAGTAACCCTCAAGATTAGAGAATGCCAGGTAAAGTGTATTTTGATTGATCAAGGAAGCTCTTGTGACATCATGTATGTCAGATGCTATAAGGAGCTCGACCTTCACTGAGATGATTTTGAGCAGTCCAACAGCCCAATGGTTAGGTTCAATGAAATGCCGACATAGCCTCTGAGAGCAATAAATTTGGAGGTGCAGACAGGCACCAAGAAAGTAAGCACAGAGTTCACAGTAATTGACACCTCCTCCCCTTACAACATTATCTTGGGAAGGCCATGGTTGTACACAATAAAGGTTATTCCTTAACACTGCACCAGCTGTTATGGTTTCCAACAGAGCGTGGAATGGAGGAGGTCAGAAGGGATCAGGTGCAGGCAAAAAATTGCTCCATGGCAGCCATAAAATGCACTTGCACTGTGCGAGAAGCAGAAACATTAGAGATTGAGGACGAAGACATGGAGGTCCTGGATGACGTCAGTAATGAGCCGGTCGACAAAAGCAAGGAAACCTTAAAGAAGATCCTGGTCCAACAAAGGGATGGAGAACGCTTCTTCCTTCTAGGCTTAGGTTTGGCCAAGGAGGAGGAGAAGGAGTTAGAGTCATTCTTGTGAGCAAACATAGAGGTGTTTGCTTGGACGCCATACGAGATGCTTGGCATTAATCCCGAGGTCACTTGCCATAGACTAAATGTAGACAGGCCAGCTAAACCTGTCATTCAGCAAGCAAGGAGGCCAACGTTGGTTCATTTGGAAGCAGTCGAGGAGCAAATGGACAAATTGTTGGAGGCCAGAGCCATTCGGGAGGTAAACTACCCAACTTGGTTGTCAAACACAGTTGTTAAAAAGAAGAATGGGAAGTGGAGGGTCTGCGTGGACTTTACCAGCCTAAATAAGGCTTGTCCCAAAGATAGTTTCTCACTCCCCAAGATCGATCAATTAGTAGATGCCATTTCAGGGCATGGAAGGATAAGCTTCCTAGACGCTTACAAGGGGTATCATCAGATAGCAATGTACCCCCCTGATGAGGAGAAGACTGAATTTATCACCCCAAAAGGGCTGCATTGCTATAGAGTGATGCGTTTCGGGTTGAAAAATGGAGGAACAACCTACCAGAGGTTGGTGACCAAGATGTTCAGACATCTGATCGGCAAAATAGTGGAAGTATACATTGATGACATGTTCGTGAAGACCAAAGAGCTTGAGAATCACCTGGCCGACTTGAAGGCAGTTTTTGATATTCTTAGAACATACCAGCCCTGACTCAATGCTTCGAAATGCGCATTTGGAGTTGGGTCTGGTAAGTTTCTAGGATACCTGGTTACTAGAAGAGGCATTAAGGCAAGCCCAGATCAAATCAAGGCCATCCTTGACTTAAAGAGCCCAATATCGGCAAAACAAGTACAGATGCTGACAGGAAAGACCGCAGCCCTAAATAGGTTTATAAGCAGAAGTTCAGATAAGTGTAAACCATTTTTCAGTTTATTAAAGAAGGCCACAGATTTTTTGTGGACAGAGGAGTGCGAAGTCCCCTTGGCCGACTTAAAAAAGTACCTGATAACAGCTCTAGTTCTGTCAAATCCAGTACCTGGAGAGGAGCTATTTTTATACTTGGCCATTTCAGAACATGTAGTGAGTGCAGTCGTAATCAGAAAAGAGAACGGAGAACAAATGGCAATATACTATGTGAGTAAAGCCCTAGCAGGTGCAGAGATCAGGTACTTGCCTTTGGAGAAATTGACACTGGCTTTAGTGATGGCTTCCAAAAAGTTGAATCATTACTTCCAAGCCCACAAGATTGTGGTATTGACTGAGCATCCCTTGAAGTCCCTGTTGCAGCAAGGAGATCTGACAGGCAAGGTAGCTAGATGGACAGTGGTATTGGGCCAGTATGACTTAGAGTTGAGGCCTAGAACAACAATTAAAGGCTAGGTTCTGACCGACTTTGTGGCCGAGTTCACACCTGGTGCAATTCCACGTCGGGCTCCGATGAGCCGTGTCTTAGGGTGTCCAGGGGAACAAGAAGAGACCCAACTAGGAATGAAAAACCCCACAGCAGAACAGAAGAAAGAAGAAAAACCCAAGCCTGCGATATCTACATCAACGACTCCTTCTACCTATTTGTTGATGGGAGTTCAAACCATCAAGAAGCGGGGGCAGAAGTAATGTTGGTATCACCAGATGGGCGAATGCTGGAATAATCTATCCGTTTGGGGTTTAAAGCTTCAAACAATTAAGCAGAACATGAGGCACTAATCGCAGGGTTGAAAATAGCAGCAATGGAAGCAGACGGGGTGGTAGTCTTCTATGACTCCCAACTTATTGTGAACCAGGCAACAGGCGAGTATGCAGCCCGAGATGAAAGAATGATAGCCTACGTTAAAGAAGTTATTAGACTGGTAGCCTTATTTCAGGATTGCCGACTACAGCAGGTTAGCCGAGATGACAACAGCCATGCTGATGCCTTGGCTAACCTGGCTAGTGTAATGAAATTATGGGAGGCAAGGACAATAATGGTTGACTATTTGTCTGGCCCAAGTGTGGAACCACTAATCACAGAATTTGAAGCACTATGTGTGGAGATGGGTCCAAGTTAGATGGATGCAATAGTGACATTTCTTAGGGACGGAAAACTGCCAGATGATCGCAAAGAGGCACATAGGACCAGATTGAAGTCAACAAGGTTTAGCCTAACAGCAGAAGGACATCTCTACAGAAGGTCTTTTACTGGTCCCCTTTTGAGGTATGTGCATCCCTCCCAAGTTGAAGATTTCTTGTATGAAATACATGAAGGGGTATGTGGAAGCCATGCTGGGGGCAAATCACTTGCTCATAGGGCCATTACTCAAGGGTAGTGGTGGCCCTACGTGTAGAAGGATGCTGAAGCCTACGTTAGAAAGTGCGAGAAGTGTCAACGGTTTGCACCCTTAATACATCAACCGACAGTAAATTTGAACTCAGTATCCAGCCCTTGGCCATTTGCCCAGTGGGGCATGGATCTTGTTGGACAACTGCCCCAAGCAACTGGGCAAAGAAAGTTTCTACTGGTAGCAACTGATTACTTCAGAAAGTGGGTAGAAGCTGAACCCTTTGCAAAGATTCGAGATATTGATGTGAAGAACTTCATATGGAAGAACATTATCACCAGGTTTGGGATTCCAAGGCAATAATAGCAGACAGTGGCACTCAGTTTGACAGTAAGTTAATCAAAAAATTTTGTGTAAAGTACAAAATCAAGAACTACTACTCTACTCCAAGTTTCTCCCAGAATAATGGTTAGGCAGAAGCATCCAATAAGACTATCTTAGATAGGATCAAAAAAAGACTGGAAGTAGCAAAGGGAAAGTGGGTGGAGGAGTTGCCCAATGTACTCTGGGCATATCGGACTACGCCGAGAAGATCAACTGGGGAATCTCCATTTGGCATGGCTTATGGCACTGAAGCAGTTATCCCATTGGAAGTCGGCATTCCCAGGATCAGAAGCCAGGGAGTAGAAAATGGTACTAATGAGGCATTTCTAGCCCGAGATCTAGACCTACTGAAGGAGAAAAGAGAGAGAGCATCAATTCGGCTAGGGACATACCAGCAACAACTTGCTAGGGCTTACAACAAGAAGGTCAACCTAAGAAGGTTCAAAGTTGGGGGCCTTGTGCTAAGTGTTACCCAAAAGACAACCTAAGAGGGGGGTGAATTAGGTTTTTATAATTAAAATTAATAATACCCTAATAAAAATTATGACTAGCACAATAGATAAATATAATTAATGAAATAAAAATAATTAAAACAAGTGTCTTAACAATTATGTTAGTTAATAATTTTAGCACAGTAAAAATGTGAAATATAGCTATGGCAATTTAAAATAAAATAAAGAGATAAGGGAGAGAGAGACAAACAAATTTGTAGTGGTTCGGCTTCAACTCGGCCTACGTTCACTCCTCAAGCTTCACTTGAGATTTTCCACTATCTTCTAGCTTCACAGGGGTGCTAGCAACCTCTTTACAAATGGAGCAATCCTCCATGGAGTTTACATAGACTTCACAAGCCCAAACCCTTGCAAATCTTAGGTGATTCACAATCACTCTCAAGATTTCAAGAATATAGTGTTTGCAACACTTTTACAAGATGAAATAATATTTTTGCTTTCAAAGACAGCTTACAATAAATATCTCTCAAAGATAGATATATAAAATGAAGCTTTGATTTTTCTGTGAATCTCACACATGAAAGATAAGCTTAATGCTATAAAGCTCAGTGTATAATTTCTAAGAATAGATGTGAGTGATTATAGATCAAAGAATATTTTCAGGTTTTTGTAACTTGTTTACATTAGAGGCTTTGGTATATATAATGAAAATTATAGCCGTTTATAGCCATTGTATTCATTTGAATTTATAGCTGTTTATAGCCGTTATAGTCATTTGAATTTATAACCGTTTATAGCCGTTGTACTTCCATCATTACCAATTTGAATATCTTCCACTCTATCATTACTAATTTGAATATCTTCCACTTGAACCTTTTGGCCTTTTGAACCTTTATAGCCGTTTATAGCCGTTGTACTTCTATCATTACTAATTTGAATATCTTCCACTTGAACCTTTTGAACCTTTTGACCTGCTGCTGTGCTGGGCTGTTTGAACTCCTGATTTAATCAAATATTAAATACATTTTAATAACATTTAGGATAAAGGTTTAGGTGAGAAATAATTGGACAAAATAAATTTTGATTCTATTTTTCTCTTTCAAATAAATCATCAAAATAAATGTTGATTCTATTTTTCTCTTCCAAATAAATTAAAACATAATTAAATAAATCATCAAAATAAATAAGTCTAACACTAAGGAAAGTAGTCGGCAACAAGAAGGATCCTAGGGAGGGCAAGCTTAGCCCAAATTGGGAGGGGCCTTATAGAATCATCTCAGTCGCCGACAATAGGTCATATCGGCTTGAAGACAGTGATGGCAAAGAGTTGCCAAGACCCTGGAACACTTGCAACTTGAAGTTTTTCTATCATTAGATTATTGGTTTTTTGAAGTTTATGTCTTAATTTTATTAGCCGAAGTAATAATAAGATTTTAGTTTGATGAATTTGTAATTTGTATGATGGGATTGACCAGTCCCATGGAGATGTTTCTGAATGAAACATGATGAATAACTTAGACTTATTATATAACAGAGTTGAATTATACTTGCATATAATAGAGTTGAACTAAGTTGGCGATGTTTCTAAAGTGAAACATGACAAATAACTTAAACTTATTATATGGTAGAGTTGAATTATACGTACATATAATAGAGTTGAGCTAAGTTGACGATGTTTTCAAAGTAAAACATAACAAATAACTTAGACTTATTATATAACAAAGTTCAATTATACTTGCATATAATAGAGTTAAAGTAAGTTGGCGATGTTTCTAAAGTGAAACATGAGAAATAACTTAGACTTATTATATGGCAAAGTTGAATTATACTTGCATATAATGGAGTTGAACTGAGTTGGCGATGTTTCTAAAGTGAAACATGACAAATAACTTAGACTCATTATATGGCAGAGTTGAATTATACTTGCACATTATGGAGTTAAACTAAGTTGAAATTAACTTGGACTTGCCATATCGGAAGAGTCAAACTCAGAAGAGAACTAAGTTCATTAATAGAGAAACCGAGGTTGAAACACCTCGGGAAATCTTTGTTTGAAACTAACTTCGGCGAAAGACCATTAACACGCGCTTAATGTGAACTTAAGCAGAACTTAGGTTCACATTAGGAGGCAGAGAGCTGGAGAATGATGAATAAAAGTT
Organism: Camellia japonica; assembly: GCA_030407325.1. Taxonomy (NCBI): domain Eukaryota; kingdom Viridiplantae; phylum Streptophyta; class Magnoliopsida; order Ericales; family Theaceae; genus Camellia; species Camellia japonica. The sequence continues at coordinate 104,183,439 of JAPPVO010000059.1, forward strand.
TAAGAACTTGGGACTTGTTGAAATTCATTTACAAGCTAGAATTGGCTTAACACTTGTTGAAATTTCAGAAAAATTTACAAGTTGAAGTTAGCCGAGGTAATATCTGAGATACATACTGGCCGAGGTAACCAATTAGGTTGTCCAAGCTTGGAAAGGGTGCAGTCTTGAAAAAAGATAGCATATGAAGGTAAAAAAGCAATACTGAATAACACTTGTAAAAATACTTTGGTATTTTTAAAGTGTTAGCCGAGGTATGCCAATTGTTGGCTGAGGCAAACAGTCAAGATTTATATCCAAGATATTATACCTCAGGGTTATTATATAGCTAAGGTATACTTTGAAGAAATGCAAAAATATTCTAAGTATAGAAACAGTAAACATGCACAGAAGAAAAAAAGGCATACAATCAACACTTGGAAGAAAGACTTGCATTCAGAAGATGGAACTTGTTCACAGGAAAAAAGGCACTTCGGCCTTGCATAAGAGATTACTTGTTCATCTACAAAGACAACAAGGGCACATCGGCCAAATTGAAACTACATTATTCAGACAAAAAGTACAACTAAAAGAAGAAAAGTTCAGATGAAAAGAAAAATTAAGTGTTGAAGACATGGGCACTGGTTTCAAATTGCTCAACCTCGGCTATTGGAGTTGTGTCGGCCTTGGTTGGCAAAGTGTCTTCCTTCTCAGCCGCTATCTTGGCATCAATTTCCAGCAAGGTCTGGTCCAAGCTCTTCTCGGCCGCCTGGACCTCAGTCTTAGAAGTTATTCGTTTGGGAGAGGGTGCCATGGAAATCAAGTCCTCCTCTTCATCATGAATCAAGTCTATAACTTGATTATTCAGAGTTGGGGACTTGACCCCAGTAGCAGTTTCCTGCTTGTCAGCATCATAAGCCTCAGAGTCCTCGTCCTCGGCATCATCTTCATTATCCTTGGGAGCAGGAGGAAATGGCAATTTGAGTTGGTTGGTATCATGGATAGAGGAGTCCACTGGAACTGACAGTTTGTCTAAAGTCGCAATCCAGCCAAGGAGAAAGCCTCGGTTACAGGCTTGGGTAACTTGGGCTTTGTATGCGTCACAGATGGCAGCTTGCCCCTCTAAGAAAGCCTTCTTATCAGCAGCTTTGATTTCAGCCTCTTTAGTGGCCAAGGTATTTCGGAGCTCTGCTTGGGTTTCGACGGTTTTCACTTCGGCCTCCTTTTCTTCGGCTTTAAGAACCTCGGCCTCGGCCTCGGCCTCAGCCTCGGCAGCATCCGCCTTCTCCTCGGCTTGATCTTGAGCTTTTTTGGCAGCCTTGGCTTGATCCAGCAGCATTTTCATTTTTGCCTTGGCGTTATTAAGGGAGGCGAGGAAGCCAGCAGGCTCTTTGGTCTTGTAGACCAATCCTTTCTTCATGTCCTCGGCTTTCACTACAAAAGAATGAGCATGCTGGATTGCCTAGAACAAAATGAGTGAAGAAGTTAGTAAATTTTTTTGTAGTATGAAGAACTTAACATAAAAACTAAAAAAGTACCAAGAGTTGAAGACTTACTAAAACGGAGTGCTGCATCATTAAGGCAAAGTTTTCATACCCGGTGACCTCGGCCATACGATTTAGATCATTTGGCAGAAGGATAAAGGTAGAAAGAGCGACGCTGACCTCGATGTTGTCAATGGCACTGTCATCGGCTTTGATTGGTTGATTGCTAATTGTAATGGCAGGAGCCCAAGGGTCATCGACTTTGAAAGAGCTTCGGTTTGTAGCCTCTTGGGACCTCGGCTTCTTCAAACGTGAGGTGTCGAACGGCTAGTCTTCCACAGTCCTCTTTCCACGTTGAAGGCACTCTTCTCAGCTTCGGCCAATTTTGAAATTGGCAAGGTATCATCGGTATTAACTTGGGTAACTGAGGCCTTTGCCTTAGCCCTTTTTACCCTCTTTGGTTTTTGCTTGGGCTGGGATTCTGATGGAGAAGATTGAACTATCACCACCCCTGGAAGGTTGGCCAGGAGGTCCTCTACAACAACCCTGCTGCGGCCCATTTCCTCAGCTGTTGCAGCAACGGTGATTTTGGTGCTAAAGTGAATTGCTGGCAGAGCGATTGGTGGGTTTGCTGGGTCAAACGCTGATTCTTCAGAATCTCGTCGTCTGTGGCTTCGAGTTCTGTCAGCAGGGACGTTTGGTAGAGCTCGATGTCGGCGTCGGTGTTGTGATATCGGGATAAGTTGGGGGGCAGAGGTTGATGGCAGCTCAATAGGATCCGAAGAGGAAACCTGATCAGCTCTAGGGGAAGAAGTGACTGGTAGGGTTGAAGTAGACGGTGAAGTTTGACTTTTGCGAGGAACGCCGGGGCAAAGTCGACTTGCACGTGGGTATGTAATTCAGCAGCATAAGGGCCTTGTGTTTCTGCACAAGGAGATCTAAGAGCTTCTTTAGCTCTCGGCTAGGGATGAAGGATTGCCGAAATCCCTTTGCTGGCTGAGGAAGAACTACAAAGAACAAAGAGTAAACATTAGTAGAGATGAGTGAGTTGGAAAGCTTTAACCAAAACGAAGTTACAGTAGGATAAACTCATTCTTACCATCACCCTCTTTAAAAACTGTTCAGCTCAGAGGATAGAGATGAAGATTGTCATCTGGTGCAAACTCTCAGTTGCCCGAGATAATGAAGCAATCATCTCCAGCACCATTGTTGGAATTTGGGAGGTCGGCTATTAGTTTGAAGGTGGTGGATCTGGGCTTAAGGTAGTATATGTAGCATTTTTCAGACTTAAGGTCACACATGGTATAACAGAATTGGATGTCGGCTAAGGTGATCCTAACTTTTTCTCGATGTGCTAGTTCAATTATGCCATTGATAACTCTATATGAATTGATGGCTAACTGCATGAGGTTAAGCTTATAGTAGTGAAGGACCTCCCTAAAGAAAATGTCTAGGGGAAACCGGAGTCCACACTTTATGAAGACGACTACTGGAAAGGGCATGGAGCCTCTATCAGACATGATGGAGTCCTCCTCGCCAACCAATCTGAGTTGAACATCTGCTGGAATGGAGAACTCTCGACAAAAATACTCTATTTTCTCTGGGGTATTCACTCTCCACCTGAACATACCCATGATGTCGGCTAGGACAAAATTTCATAAAAGAATGGTTGGTATGGGTGTAAAGGCCTCGGCTAAACCCTAGAAGGCACTGGGATAAAGATTTATGAAGATTTGAGGAGTTTGTTTCAGTTTTCTAAAGCAACAAGGTTCTAAGTCAAATCACAAAGCTAGGTCTATGCAGAAACGAAAATCACAGGCAAGAATCTGGAAACAAGTCAAAGAGAAACAGAAAAGAACATGATTCAGAGTCAAGAAAGCAATATTTTTCAAAAAAACACTGAATAGGTATAAGCGGATGTGCAAGGGCCAAGAGCAGTGGCAAAATTTGTTCAAATTTATGAACACTACGTAAATGTGTGTACGAGAATCACGAACAGAGTGCACAGATATAAGTATATGTTGAACAGTATGAATCACAAGCAAACTCAAGGTACAACAAAAGTTCAAAGAAACGGGAAATTGATTCATAATCAAAGAAGAAACGGGATACAATCATGCCAACGAATTCAATAGCAACAGAATAGACATGTGGTAAAGAAACGATATATTCAGAATAAGGGAAAGCTGAAACTAAAAACAAAGGAAATTAGGAACTCACCGGTTGGAGCCGAGATCGAGGACACCAGTTTGAGGTTCGCTGGAGTCAAACGGTAACGACGAGTGGAGCAGGATAGTAAATGCTTCGTCGGAGGAGGTAAACAGAGTGATTGCAGAAAGATTGAAAGAACGGTAATGGAGGTTTGAGGGAAATTTCGTAGAGAGAGAAAACTTCGAAAGAGAGCAGCAAGAATGCGAAGTGAAAGGACAGAGAGAGAGAAAGAGTTTTTGTTGAAACGCGAAAAGGCTGCAAAACATAATTAAACACCTTGGACGACGTGCTTGTCAGGCGGCGTGCGCAGAAGCAACACGACCTGATAGCGCGTGTCGAGTACGAATCAATAAGAGAAGGACACGTGGCGGAAACGATTGAGAAAACTGTGCATGACAGCTCATGCGCAGATGAAACTCTTGGAGTTCTTGATTTAATAAGGCAATAACCTCGGCTAGAGAAACGATCTCAGTTAGAGAGCTTGGTTCTTAGAAAAGTCGAACAGTAGAGTCCTGGGAACGCGAAGTCGAAGAGTAATGATCTTGGTCGTAGAAAGAAAGAGTGAACTCTGTCTGGCAAGACAATGTAGGTTCCATCACCTCAGATTGTTGAGCTAATAGAACCTAGGGGGTAGTTGTGAGGGCATATTTTGTGAATGACAGCACATGGCCAAGGTGACGTTGAAGTATCAGCTGAGGTGCCACGTGGCATGGTCCTGATACCGTGGTGATCTCGGCTAAACCGAGGTTATCTGCGAAGATACTAGAATCCGAGGTAAGTAGATAAGGGACAAGAGTCCTAGAATAGGAGGGGACCTCAGTCTAGATAAAGATAAAGCTCTTAGGGAGTTTATCTCTATCTGGCTGGGAGTCTAAGATGAGCATTGAGCCAAAGTCCATTGAAGCTAGGCTTCTACCGGGATCAGGTTCGTGCTGGCTATAAAAGTAAGGCACCATCGTGGGTCTAAGGTATGCTTTTTATATTCTGTCTAGTGAGTTAAGCACCATTGGTTATCTTTGAAAGATATTGATTACTGACTTGATCGTCAGAGTACCCCCTGGTGGACGAACCAACGCCGGATTCTTATTTTTCTGTAACAGGTTGTTCGGGCTTAATCTATTCTACCGGTGCTCTTCTACTGAGTTTCCCTATTTGGTTGTATGGTCAAAAATCAACACGCACAGCATTAATTAGTGGTGTACTTGCTTCAATTGTATTCAGGGGAGGGTTTTGGGAGGGAAATTTCTCCATTGCCTGATTGAATATACTCTTAACTAAGTTTGGGGCTTCTTCACTACTGTGGAGAAGTGGTTTGGAAATACTCTTCTGATCTTGGGGAGCGCTCGAGTTCCGATGATAGTCACCTGAAAAGGAATAAACACTCCGGTCGGGGGTGCCGGAATTAGCACTCCGACAGACAAGTCAGTCTCTACACTCAAGAATGCTTGTATTCTAAGCTAAGCACAATAATTCTCACATACCTGCTTCTGGCTGATGTCTCTTCTATTTATATCTTTTCTTCTTTGGGCCTCGGGATTAGGTCCATCCCCCACCTCATATTCGGCACATTTTATAATGGGCCGATCTTCACTCAGTCCCTCGCTTAATCGGTTATTTGGCCGAGTAGGGTTGGCTTTGAGCTTTCGAGCCAATTACCGAGTGCTTCGAACCTTGACTCTACCAGATTCGACTAGCCGGAATCTCTATGACTTCCGAATCTCAGCCCCCACAACTACCACTAGCATTCGGAATTGCTTGCCAAAAGATACCATTATGATCAAAGATCAAAGCCATTGCTACATGAATAGGTGTAAATTGTACGCGTCCGACAAACAAAGCCAGATCATGAGCCTCAACAATGGCCTCATTTGTGGTTTGGGTGAACTCAATAGGATTCATAGAACTCAATAGGAGTTTTAACCTCCTGTAACAACAAAAATGTGACGCCCCAAAAATCGCGAACTTCAGAGAATATATTATCAATTAAATACAGGGTTTATATAAGGTTAGGAGTCTAGGAAACGACACTAATGAGCCCTATGGCCAATAACCGAGTAAGATCCCAAATCACCGGAGGAGTCAAGTTAGCATCCCTTCTAAGTCCAACTTTCTTAGGCAGCACACTACCCTTTTGACAGATCTTAAAAGGCATTGACGCAAGGTCTCATAAGCAACGCAGAGATAGGCATAGGATTAAAAGGTAAATAATAATTACAGCATCTCAAATTTTAAATTTACAAAACGAGTTCCATTACTATTACAATCCAAAAAGAATAAATAAAGGCACAATTGAACTAATGATCAAAATGGTTCCAAACTTTCGCTAAGGAAAACTTAAGTCTTCAAATGTCTTTGACACTTAGTTGGCTTCATACGTCTCTTCGATACTTGGCATGAAACGCCATGAGCTTTGAATGCCCAGTAAACGCACACACAACCCATCCCTTTTTTCCAATTCAATACACCATCACAATTATAACAAGCAAGTAATGAAGCATGATAATCATTCAATAATAAAGGATTACAAAGTTAGATGTTAGAAATCTAGAAATCTCCCAAAGAGACTTCGTCCTCCCAACCACAAGAATCGGATGCGGATTATTCGGTATGCCCCCTCTTTTGCTGCTTTGTTGCAGAACTAACCTCGGATGCCTACCAACGGTTATATACTGCGCAGCGCCAACTGCAGAGCCTCAAAAAAGACGGTAATAATGGGCCTTGCCCAAATCTCTCCTTACACCAAATACCTAGGGTTCGAATACAACCGCTCCGTTCAAGGGTTCTGAAAACTACTTGCGCAAGATTTTAATTTCCAAATAGGGAACGTAACCCGTCAACCAATCAATATCTTAGTAATCTTGTCCAAAAATTTGCAACCCATTACCACCAATTAAGTTTCCCGTTTGAATTAGATAATTTAAGTCAGAGTTAGGACATGCTCTTAAAACAACATCTATTGCACAAGTTTGAACAACTAAATAGTACAAATAGAAGGAGATAAGGTTACAACACATGAGATTCACATATGAAGATAAGCACAAGTCGCTCTAGGCATATTCAAGTAGTTAAGGGAACAAATTCGCACATGAATATAATTTCCATATTTGCATAAGTGTGAGCACCATTGAAGGATTAAAATAAAATACATAAACCTATGACATGTGAAATATCATATCGAGACATGATCATAAATTAATAAGCATATTTATGAACACAAGAGCATAAAACACTAATGAAAATAGAATTTCCAGATTTAGTACTACCTAAAGATTATACTCAAAAGGGCTATTTCAGATTTTTCTAGAGCCCGGCCTTCCTATGGTTCGTAGGGAATTTTATCTATTTTTCAGAACATTTTTCGGAAATGGAATAGCTTTTCCAGATTTGTAGTTATTTCAGAAATACTCCAGCTCTGTCCAAATTCGTCGACCGTTATGAAAATCAAATTTTCTCACAAACCGCTCACTCGTTTTCAATGAAACCAATTTTCCTTGAAAGATAACTCCTTAAGAAAGATTTTGACATAAAATAGAGGTCCATAATATTTTTATACATTTTTCTACAATTTTCGTAAGGTGGCTGCAAAACAGATTTTTCTAGCACAGTTCTTGAAAATAGAAAGTTGGTGAGAAAAGAGGTCAGCGAGGGGAAATTTTCCACTTATCTTGTAATGAAAACATGCTAAATAATATGTATTAAACTCATAAATTTAAGGTGAAGGTGTGCCTTTGAAAATTTTGAGAGATTGATAGGGAAAAATGTAATCTTATACCGTTTAAGAGAAATAGAAGAAGGGTAGAATCAATGCTCAACTCCTTTCATTTTTGACACAAGAATACCATTATAACACATCTGAAAATACCATTTTAAACTTCTAATAACATGTATTTGAAAAAGGAAAATGGAAGAGAGAGTTGTGTTGTGGCTTACTTGAGGGTTGTTGGAATTGCTAGCAAACTTCTTCTCATATCTTCCACCAAGCTCACCCTCCTTCCTTTCTTCTCTCACTTCAATATAGTGTGTGTGTGTGGGGGGGGGGGGGGTGTGTATATGTGCTCAACAAATGGGGATGAGTGGTATATTTATGGAGAATTTGGTGTGAAAAGTCCCAAATGCCCATTGGTTCTAATTCAATTGAATAGTGTCTTGATTTAGTTTAAATGTAATGAAATGAGGGAGGATTAGAACCTTAATTATGTATTTAATTATGATCTAGTTAGGTTTAGGGCTAATTTAAATACCTTCTAGTTAGAAGTACACACATATATATAGCAAATCTTTATAAGTACCAAAGTCATTATTACTCCAAGATTTCAAGGAATTTGTTTGTACTAAAGTACAATAATTATAGCCTAGGAGGTATGATGGCTAGCCAGGTGATGGTGAATTGATGGACTTGTTTTATATATATATATTTTTTGTGTACAAATCTTGGAAATTGTAAAATATAATGTTAAAAAAAGATTTTAGGGTACAAGTGTATATATAAATATATAATGGTACTTGTTTAGGGTCAATTTGTGATTTAATAAAAATGTGAGGGCTTGGGCTCAATTAAAGTATCTATTTCAAGTGTAGAGTTAATAAATTAGTATTAGGAAAAATAATTCGGTTTGTATTATCTTGCTTTGAATTTAAAGGTAAATAACCGAACGAAGACTGTGAAAATCGGAAGTTAAGGTTTAGAGTGATTAATCTAAAATTTGAGAGTTAAATAATTAATATTAGAGTGTTAGAAATGATTTCTAAGCTTTCAGGGTCGATTAGGGTTTGTATGGGTTCATCCGTGATGCGTTTTCGATTCTAGGGTTTAATTTGCGAACAATCAACGAATTAAGGGCTTTATTATAATAACTCAAAATTTAGGGACCTAATAAGGTTTACAAAAGTTAGGGGTCTCACAAAAAATAATTTCAATCAAAAGTGTAGGTGGTGTTTATTTATGGGCAAAAGAAAGTAAGCACTTTTTCATAAATCTCTTTTTATCTATTTATGTTCTATTTAGTTTATATTATTTTTTTATATTCCAATAAGTTCTATGAGTGACATAATTATCAAAATACTCCTAATAATAATATTCACATTTATACTATGAATGTTCCGTGATGTGAATGTTCACACCATCAATGTGAATGTTAACATGTCAATGTGAACATTCACACGTCAATGTAAATATTCACATTGTAAAATATGAATATTCACATCACCAAATTGCTAACCTTTTAAAAAATATTTGTAAGGGTATAAATGTCCATAAAATACCTTAAATATGAGAATTAAGATTTATTGGATCAAATGTCCAAATAATGACTTATTATAATACAAGAATATCCTATGAACTAATTAGAATACAAATACTTGAAAAAGAATTTTCTAATAAATCTCCATTTTATTAGAAATAATTAAACATTACAAAGGGGAGAGAGAAACATACCCCCCAAAAAAAAAAATCACCCACCAACACACACCACAAGAAATCCCAACAACAATAATATATATTTTTCTGACTAAATACTAAAAATATTCACTTACTACCCTATACTTCCACTAAAATATTATTTTAATCTCTTTATTTTTAATTGTAACCGTTAGCTTCTTATATTTTTAAATCAAATGATAATCTATCCTTCCATCCATCTACCATTAACAAAGTCGGCAAAATTCATTATTTGAAGCATATGTGGCATTTTTGTTGTTTTATTAGCTCCCTTTCATTTTTATTAAAATCTCATTTTAGTTCTCACTCTTTCACCAAAATCTCACTTTAGTCTCTCCATTTTCAATTTCCTATAAAGGTGAGATTGAAACTTAATTTAAAGTGTGAGGGGTTTATTGTTACAATTGAAAGTAAAGGAATCAAAATAAAATTTTGGTGAAAGTATAAGGATACTAAATGTAATTTATCCACAAATAATAAATAAATAAATAAAATTACAATAGTACATAGTTTTGCACCATAAATGTGTTGAAATTTATTTTACATCCCACCAACGCAAACAGAAATACATTATGCACACAATCACAAAGAGAATTTACATCCTTTGGCACAACCTTACATCCATGTGAGAGAGAGATTCTATTATATGAACAAAATATAAAATACATATGACTCAACCTTGTGCTGAATAAATATTTATAAAAAATGTAAAAATATATGTATTTTTTAGTATTTAGTAAATATATATTCTTTAAAATTCACAAATTTTATATTTTTTAAGTGTATTTAAATTAAATGGATTTATGGGTTTGGCCAAGCAATAAGACTTGGGAATAAGATCCAAGATCTCGAGTTCGAGTCACCTTTGTGTTTGGTTCATGAATTTGGGAAGAAATTTGTAGAAGGAAAAGGCAAGGGTAGATGAAATGTGTGTGAAATATAATTAATTTTCACCTACATTTAGCACATTTTTTTTTTCTTCTCTTTCCAAATCCATGAACCAAAAACAACCTTAAGTGGCCATTGAAAGTTTGCATAGTCGTTAATTTCAATACCCCAGGTTAATCGAGATGCACACAAGTTGATCTAGACACTCAATTATCAAACAAAAATAAAATATCTAAAAATTAAAAAATAATAATTAAAATTTGGTCAAAACTCTCTTAAAGTTGAACTAGAAATTTTGCCTTTAGAATGTAGCACTTGTATTATGATAGAAGATGTGGGATGTAAAAATTCCTTCCCATGGTTGAAGTAACTAGATTCTCTATTAAGGAACCAGATTCTCATCACTATAGTGGACTAGACAGTGTTATTTGACTTTGTGGGGCTTATTATGGGCTCTACCTCAATAATCTAAGCTATTTATTTTTTAAATCATAACGTGCAGATTATCTAGATTATTTTCCGAGTAGCTTGATGGGTAAAATTTAACTCTGGCTTCTGGTTTTACAGTCCAAGATTTCCATCTACATATTCATGAGATTCAAAAGATCAAGTCTAAGAAGCGACACTCCTAAAGCTTTATTCCAGATTCAATTTAGTTTTATTGGTGTTGTATTTTTCCTTTTCTCTTTCTACCCCTTTTCTGCTCTGTTTTTCTAGTTTGGTAACTTGCCTTTTATTTTCTCTCTCTTTGTTCCTCTTTGCATTTGGGTCAACATATGATTGTGCTTGTTGTTTGTGTGCCAACTTAGTTGGGATCCTCTTCATCAAGCTATAATGCTATCCTCACTTTGCCCCTTGATGTATCTTTCATTATTGTATCTTCGTTGATATATCAATAAATTTTTCTTTTGCTGATCCAAAAAAAAAAGAAGAAAAAGATTATCTATGAAAAAAATAAATTGATCGGAAAGCTGTAATCACGTTAATGCATGACATTTATTTGAAAAAAAAGAAAAGAAAAAAGAAAATTAATAACAAATATAATTTGAAAACTATACCGTCTATGTTTTAAGAGAGAAATGCAATAAACAAACATGGCTACAATTGTTGAATCTACCTAACTTATCTACCAAAAATTAGACTCAATTTTCAAATCTAGTGATATGGCAATCAATTAGGATATTAAAGGTAACACACTCTCTTATATGTTCTCTAATTATCAACTAATCATGTCACTTATATATCATTAGGTTTATTCAATAAGTCTAAAAAATAGACTTGTACATCATTTTTCTAGTCTAAAAATTGAATAATTTAGATTATTGAAGTGAGACCCAATATGGGTACGATTCCACAAGTCCAAACAACATGGTCCACTAGATTGGAGAATATCTTGTTTCCTCTATTAATATTTGATCTATGATAATCGGAAGGGATTGTTTCTGTATGACACTCATGAGGTTCCTCATAAGCCTATTTTGATAATCTGAATTGTTCATAATGTAATATTAGATTATTCATTAAAAAAACTAAATTAATCGAATATTTATAATCCTATAATAAGATCATATTTTTTTGTAAGAAAATAAATGACTTCTAATTTTGGTGAAATTTTAAAAATAATTAGAACTAATCATGGGAGAGACATCCATGATCAGTTAAAAGTCAATCATTAAAAGTCATGTTTTGAAAGAGAGAGAGAGAGAGAGAGAGAGAGAGTTTTTACTTACCTTGTGGCTAATTTTGAAGGATGGGGTGTTGTGTGTGCTGTTTTCTGACCACACTGCCAAACAGGTACTCAGCTACAGAACACCGGCAGAATAGATTGCGCCTGAACGACCTGTCACAGAAAAATAAGACTCTAGCGGTGGTTCGTCTACCCGGGGGCACTCTGACGATCAAGTCAATACTCAGTTATTTCTCAGAGATAATAATTAGTGCTTAACTCACTAGCCAGAATACAAAAGCGTACCTTAAACCCACGAGGGTGCCTTACTTTTATAGCCAACACTGACCTGATCCATGTAGAAGCCTAGTTTTAATGGACTCTGGTTCAGTGCTTATCCTGGACTATCAAATAGATAGAAATAAACTCCCTAAGAGCTTTATCTTTATGCAGACTGAGGTCCTTCTCCATTCTAGGACTCTCATAACTTATCTGTTTATCTCGGATTCCGGTATCTTCGCAGTTAACCTCGGCCTAGCCAAGATTACCTCGGCATAAAGACAAGGACACGTGGCACCTCGGCTGGCACTTCAGTGCCATCTTCGCCACGTGTTGTCATTCAAAAAATATGTCCCCACAACTGCCCCCTAGGTTCTATTACCTCGGCATCCTAAGGTAATGGAACCTATATCATTTGAACCTATAGCACGTCGGCTAAACTTGCTCTATCCTTCATTACTGAGGTCATCATTCGTCGACTCCATATGACCAAGACTTATAGTCTGTTCAGAACCAAGGACCAAGTTTCTCAAGTTTCTTTAACTGAGATCGTTCCCTTAGCCGAGGTTTTTGCTTCATTAAATCAAGAACTCCAAGAGTTTCAACACTCATATGAGCTATCACGTACAGTAATTCAACCGTTTTCACCACGTGTCTCTTCCCTATTGAACCATACCTGACACGCGCCATCAAGTCGCGTAGCATTTGCATGCACCGCCTGACAGACACATCGTCCTAGGCGCACTAATTGCATTTTTGTCGCCTTTTCGTGTTTTGATTAAAAATACTTTCCTCTTTCTTTGCCGTTTCACTTTTGCATCTTCATCTTCTCCAAACTCTCTCTCTCTCTCTCTCTAGCACTCATCTCCCAAATCCTCCATTTTCATTCTCAAAGCTTTCTGCAACTACTTCATTCTTCCTCTTCGGCGAGGCTTTCAACGTTTTGCCACTCGTACCACCAGCGTTCAACTCCGGCGTACCTCACATCGGCGTCACTCCTTCTAGTAAGTCACTGCTTCCCTTCGTTTCAATTTTTTGTTTCACTTCAAACTGTTATGCTTGTACAATGCTACTGTGATTTTATTCGTGCTCTTAAATAGTTACTTGTGTGTTAAATTCCACCATTCATTATCTGTTTTATGATTCTGCTTTTGTACAATCTGTTGCTGGTATACACACACACACACATGTTGTTCATACACTTGACGTTCTTAATAGCTTGTCACTGTTCTTGATTTTGCTTTCTGGGTTTTGAACCAAATACATGTTATTCTGCCACTGTCCTTGGCTTTGTATATCTGTACATGTTTTGTAAAATGTTCTTGAATTCTTGTTTTGTCTTCTTGAGTCTGAATCATGTTCTTGTTTCTGTTTTCTTGTTGTATTTTGCCATATTCTTGCCTCCAATTTCCTATTTCCACATAGATTTTAGGCTTGGGTTTTGATAGAAGCCACTATCACTAGGAAAATTGGAACAAATTTCCCTAGGTCTTAAAAAGCCCTTGCCCTTGCTTTTGTTCTAAGTTTAAGCCGAGGTCCCTCAAACCTTAACAAACCACTTCCTTCTGAAATCCAACAACGTCCCCATTTAGCCGACATTATGGGTATGTTCAGGTGGAGGGTAGACACCCCAACAAAGCTAGCATACTTTAGGCAGGAATTTGCCATCCCTGCCGACGTTCACCTTAGGTTGGCTTGGGAGGAGGACTCCATCACGCCCAAAGACGACTCCATGCCATTCCTAGTAGTAGCCTTCATAAAGTGTGGACTTAGGTTTCCTCTTGACATCCTCTTTCGAGAAGTCCTTCACTATTATAAACTCAATCCAATGCAATTAGCCATTAACTCTTACAAAGTCATCAACGATATCATTGCCTTAGCTAGCCTAGAAAATGCTAGGGTAACTCTAGCCGACATCCAGTATTGCTACACCATGTGTGGCCTTTAGTCAGAAAAAGGCTACATTTATTATCTTAAGCTAAGGTCGACGGAATACAAACTCATCGCCGACCTCCCTGATTCAAACAAGGGCGCCGGAGACGATTATTTCATCGTCTCGGGCAACTGGGAGTTCCTTCCAGAGAATGACCTTCACCTCTACCCTTTAAGCCATACAGCGTTCAGAGAGGGAGATGGTAAGAGCCAAGTGTTACTTTTACTTGCTTTCAAGTCTTTTTTACTTTGATATTTTTGTATGCTCTAACGTCTGTTGGTTTTATTTTGCAGTTCTTCCTCAACCACCCAAAGACTTCCGCAAATCCTTCTATCCCAGCAAGGATTTCAAGAAGTTGTTTGGTTTGCCAGTTGACCAGCAGAAAGCCCCTCTGCTGCTCAACTATATCCCAACCTACAAGTGCATTTTACCCGACGTCCTGAAGAAGAACAAATCCCCTTATTCTGCTACAACTCTTGCTACAACTTCATCACCTCGGCCAGATCAGGGATCAACCTCTGCCCCAGCAGAACAACCATCTACTTCAGCTCCACAACTTATTCCACCCTCTCAGCGCCAACGCCGACGTCGAGTTTCTGCCAACACTTTTGCTAGTAGAACACGTTGCCGAAAACGCCGGACTGCTAAGGCGTCAGCTTATGACCCAGCAAATCCACCAATAGCTCTACCAGCAATCCACTTTGGTACAAGGGTCACAATCGCCGCCACTGCCAACGAGACGGGCCGAAAACCTGCAGTAGTCGAAGATTTGCTCACCAACCTTCCTGGCGTTGTCAACATCCAGTCTTCATCCTCCCCTCAGCCAACCCCTAAGCCAAAACGAGTGAAGAAGGCCAAGGCAAAGGCCACAGTGACCCAGATTGATTCTAAGGACACTGTGCCTATCTCAAAGTTAGCTGAAGCTGAGAAGAGCGCCCCTCCACCGAGAAGCATCATGCCGAGAACCCATCTTCCGAGGCCCCACATGCTAAAAAGCCGAGGTCAGACCACCAAGAGAGCAGCAGCTACTCTCGAGGTATGGTCTGGGCATTCGAGATCATGCTCGACGACAAACCTCTTACCGTCGGTGACAGTGCTGCCAATCTTGAGGTCGGCACAGCCCTGTCCACAGCAGTCCTTCTGTCCGAGGACATGAACCGTATGGCCGAACTTCATGAATATAGAGACTTTGCCTTCATGATGCAGCATTCGGTTTTGGTAAGTATTCTCCTTTCCACTTTGACAATCTTTCCACACTTAGTGAAATTTTGCTAACTTGTGCTACTTCTTTGCAGGCCATCAAGCACGCTCACTCCTACACCACAAAGACTGAGATGATGAAGAAGGACTTGGCGAAGAAGACAAAAGAAGCAGCCAAACTCCTGTCCTCCCTTAACAAAGCCGAGGCCAGCAACCGCGCCCTCATGGACTAGGCCAAGGACGCCAAGACTGCTCAAAGTCTAGCTGAGGAAAAGGCCAAGGAGGCAAAAAATGAAGCTGAGGCTGCAAGGGCCGACCTCAAAGCTGCCAATGTAAAAGTGGCTGATATGGAGGCCAAGCTTCAGGAGGCTCTTGCTAATAAAGAGGCCGAGATGGTGGCGGCCGATGAAAAGGCCTTTGAAGAGGGACAGGCCGCCGTATGTGACCAATACAAGTAACAAGTCAACTTGGCTTGTAACCGAGGTTACTACCTTGGTTGGACGGCGGCCCTCAACAAGTTGGCTGTTTCTCTAGACTCCGACCTTCGAGACATCAACCAGCTCGAGGTGCCTTTCCCTCCAGAGCCTGAGGAGGATGCCGAAGACGATAAAGCCGATGAAGTAGAGGATGAGGTTGCCGCTGATGCCAAGTCTCCCACCCTTAATGACCAAATTGATTTAACTCAGGATGAGGAGGATGACTTGGCCTCCAAGGGCGTTTCCCCCAAGCCAACCATTTCCGAGGCCGAGGTCCAGTGCCCTGAGAAGAGTCTGGATAAGACTTTACAAGAAATAGATGCTGAGATTGAAGCCGACAATAGTGTAACAACCCCATCTGATGAAACCAATCCTAACACTTAGGATTTTTCTGTTTTTTCTTGTATTCTTTTTTTGTTTCCTTCTTAGCTGTAATACTTTGTCTTTAAACAATGTTAGCTTTGTATTTGGCCGATGTGCCCTTTTGTAATCTGAACAGGTAATCCCTCTTATAGGCCGAAGTGCCATTTTTCTTCTTTTGAATGGAAGTACAACTCCTCCTTTCAAAATGTTTGAATGTTTGTTTTCTTTACTGTCTTGTATGATTTCATACTTAAAATAATTTGCATGTCTTCAAAGTATACCTTAACTGTGCAATTTCCTCGGGATAAAAATACTTTAGATATACCTGCTGAAAGTTTATCTCAGCCTTGTCTTAACACTTAAAAAACATTATAAGAAAGTTTTCACAAGTGTTTATCTTAAACTTGCCACTTCACTTTCAGTTATCAAGACTTCTGTCTTCCATTATTTTCCAAGTCTTGGCAACATGGTAATCTCGGCAAGTACGTAGATACTTCTTTCAACATAACCTTGGCTTAACTTCAACTTGTAAATTTTTCTTAAAATTTTAACAAGTGTTAAACCAACTTTAGCTTGTAAATTGCAACTCCCAAGCATTATTCTCCAGCTCTCTGCCCCCTAATGTGAACTTGAGTTTCACTTATGTTCACATTAAGCATGTACCTATGATCTTGTCGCCGAGATCAGATTCAAACAGAGACTGGCCGAGGTTATCAACCTTGGTCTCTCTGTTAATCTAACTGATATGTACTTAGTGTCATTCAAAGTTTTCATTCTGTTGACACAGCAAATCTAGGTTAATTCAACTTAGTTCAACTTGATTATATGTAAGTATAATTTCAACTCTACCATATAATGAGCCTAAGTTATTCGTCATGTTTCAATCAGAAACATCGCCAACTTAGTTCAACTCTATTATATGCAAGTATAATTCAACTCTGTCATATAATAAGTCTAAGTTATGTCATGTTTCAATCAGAAATATCGCCAACTTAGTTTAACTCTATTATATGCAAGTATAATTCAACTCTGTCATATAATAAGTCTAAGTTATTTGTCATGTTTCAATCAGAAACATCGCCAACTTAGTTCAACTCTATTATATGCAAGTATAATTCAACTCTGCCATATAATAAGTCTAAGTTATTCGTCATGTTTCAATCAAAAACATCGCCAAGTGACTTGTTAATCGTTTTACACAAGTTTGAAATCAAAAATTGAGCTAAAATTTTATTAATTACTTCGGTTAATAACAGAAAAATTTTTAAAAAACAAAAAATCTAATGATAGAAAAACTTCAGGTTGCAAGTATTCCAAGGTCTTGGCAACTCTTTGCCTTCACTCTCTTCAAGCCGATATGCACCATTGCCTAGGACCAAGATAATTCTATAAGGTCCCTCCTAATTTGGGCCAAGCTTGCCCTCTCTGGGATCCTTCTTGCTGCCGACAACTTTTCTCAGGACGAGGTCCCCAACTTGGAACTCTCGTGGGTTCACCTTCTTATTGTAAGCCCTAGCAAGTTGCTGTTGGTATGCCCCTAGCTGAATTGCTGCTTTCTCCATTCTTTCTTCCAATAGGTCCAGATCTCGGGTTAAAAATGCATCATTAGTCACATTCTCTACTCCCTGGGTTCTGATCCTTGGGATGCCGACCTCTAATGGGATTACTGCCTCTGTGCCATAAGCCATAGCAAATGGAGATTCCCCAGTTGATCTTCTCGGCGTAGTTCGATATGCCCAAAGTACACTGGGCAACTCATCCACCCACTTACCCTTTGTTGCTTCTAGTCTCTTCTTAATTCAATCCAAGATAGTTTTGTTGGATGCTTCTGCTTATCCATTGCTTTGAGGGAAGCTTGGAGTAGAGTAATAATTCTTGATTTTGTACTTTGCACAGAAACTTTTGATCAGCTTGCTGTCAAACTGTGTTCCATTGTCTGCTATTATTGCCCTTGGGATCCCAAACCTGGTGATGATGTTCTTCCATATGAAGCTCTTCACATCAACATCTTGTATTTTTGCAAAGGGTTCAGCTTCCACCCACTTGGTGAAGTAATCTGTTGTTACTAGCAGGAACTTCCTTTGTCTAGTCGCTTGAGGCAGCTGCCCAACAAGATCTATGCCCCATTGGGCAAATGGCCAAGGGCTGGACACTGGGTTCAAATCTGTTGCTAATTGGTGTATCAAAGGTGCGAACCTCTGACACTTCTCACACTTTCTAACATAAGCTTCAGCATCTTTCTGCATGTAAGGCCACCAGTACCCCTAAGTAATGGCCCAATGAGCAAGTGACCTGCCCCCAGTGTGGCTTCCACATACTCCTTCATGTATTTCATACAAGAATCTTCAACTTGTGAAGGATGCACACACCTCAAAAGGGGACCAGTAAAAGATCTTATGTAGAGATGTCCTTCTGTTGTCAGACTGAATCTTGCCGACTTCAGTCTGATCTTATGTACTTCTTTATGATCATCTGGCAGTTTTCCCTCTCTAAGGAATACTATTATTGCATCCATCCAGCTTGGTCTCATCTCCACACACATTGCCTCATGCTCTGTGTTCAGTGGTTCTACACTTGGACCTGACAAGTAGTCAACCATTATTGTCGTTGCCTCTCTTGGTTTCATTGCACTAGCTAGGTTGGCTAAGGCATCAGCATGGTTGTTGTCATCTCGACTAACTTGCTGTAGTCGGCAATTTTGGAACACTGCCATCAGTCTGCCCACCTCCTTTACATAGGCCACCATCCTTTCATCTCGGGCTGCGTATTTGTCTGTTGCCTGGTTGACGATAAGTTGAGAGCTATAAAAGACCATTACCTCGTCGGCTTCCATTGCTGCTGCCAACTTTAATCCTGCGATCAGTGCTTTATACTCTGGTTCATTGTTTGAGACCTTAAACCCCAAATGAATGGATTGTTTCAGCATCTGTCCATCCGGTGATACTAGCACTACTCCTGCCCCCGCTCCTTGTCGGTTTGAACTTCCATCAACAAACAGGCGGAAAGAGTCGTCAACGTAAATACTAACGGGCCTAAGTTTCTCTTCTTTCCTCTGTTCTGCTATCCCCAGCTGGGTTTCTCTTTGTTCACCTGGACATCGTGTACCCCAGCTCAACGGAGCCCGATGTATGATGGCGCCTAGTGTGAACTCGGCCAAAACTTGGCCTTTGATTGCTATTCTGGATCTAAATTCCAGGTCATATTGGCATAACACCACTGCCCATCTGACTATCCTACCTGTCAGATCTCTTTGTTGTAACAGGGACTTCAAAGGATGCTCAGTTAACACCACAATCTTGTGGGCTTGAAAGTAATGATTCAGCTTCTTGGAGGCCATTACTAAAGCCAGTATCAGCTTCTCCAAGGGTAGGTATCTAGTCTCTGCATCTACTAGGGTTTTACTCACGTAGTAAACTGCCATTTGTTCTCATTTTTGTTCCCTGACTACCACTGCACTTACTGTATGCTCTGAAACAGCCAAGTATAAGAACAGCTCCTCTCCAGGTATTGGATTTTAGATAACTGGAGCGGTGGTCAAGTATTTCATCAAGTCAGCTAAGGCGACTTCGCACTCCTCTGTCCATAAGAAGTCTGTGGCTTTCTTTACTAAATTGAAGAAAGGTTTGCATTTATCAGAACTTCTGCTTATGAATCTGTTTAGGGCTGCAGCCCTTTCAGTCAACATCTGCACTTGTTTTGCTGACGTTGGGCTCTTTAACTCCAAGGTGGCCTGGCCTTGATTTGATCCGGGCTTGCCTCAATGCCCTTTCTGGTGACCAAGTATCCCAGGAACTTCCCTGACCCAACTCCAAATGCGTACTTCGATGTATTAAGTCGGAGCCGAAATGTCTTTAAAATATCAAAGACTGTCTTTAGGTCGGCCAGATGATCCTCAGGTTCCTTGGTCTTCACGACCATGTCATCAATGTATACCTCCGCTGTTTTACCTATTAGATGTCTAAACATCTTAGTCACCAATCTCTGGTAAGTTGCTCCTGCATTTTTCAACCCGAAAGGCATCACTCTGTAGTAATACAACCCTTTTGGGGTGATAAATGCAGTCTTCTTCTCATCTAGGGGGTACATGGCTATCTGATGGTACCCCCTGTAAACGTTCAGGAAGCTCATCCTTCCATGCCCTGAAGTGGCATCCACCAATTGGTCAATCTTGGGTAGTGGGAAACTGTCTTTGGGACAAGCCTTGTTCAGGCTGGTGAAGTCCACGCAAACCCTCCACTTTCTATTCTTTTTCTTCACAACAACCGTGTTTGATAACCATGTCGGGTAATTTACCTCTCGAATGGCTCTGGCCTCCAGAAGTTTACCGACTTCCTCTTCTACTGCCTTAACATGCATCAATGTAGGCCTCCTTGCTCGCTGGATGACAGGTTTGGCCGACCTGTCCACATTCAGTTTATGGCAAGTGACCTCGGGGTCAATGCCAGGTATCTCGTATGGAGTCCAGGCAAACACCTCAAGGTTTGCTCTCAAGAGCGCCTCTAATTCATTTTCCTCATCCTCGGCCGAGGCTGAGCCGAGAAGGAAGAAGTGCACTTCATCCTCTTGCTGGACCAAGACCTTCTTCAGGGCTTCCTCACTTTTCTCGGCTGGTTCTTTGCCAACGTCCTCAGGGACCTCCATGTCTTCATCTTCAATCTCTGCTGCTACTGCTTCTGCTTCTTGTATATTGTAGGTGGATTTCATTACTGCTATGGAGCAATTCTTTGCCTGCACCTGATCCCCTCTAACCTCCTCAATTCCATGCTCTATTGGGAACCGCAATAGCTAGTGCAATGTTGAGGGAACAGCCCCCATTGCATGCAGTCATGGCCTTCCCAAGATAGCATTGTAAGGGGAGAGAGTATCAATTATTGTGAACTCAGTTTTTACCTTTTTGGTGCCAGCCTGCACCTCCAAACTTACTGCTCCCAGGGGCCACGTCGGCATTCCATTGAACCCAACCATTGGACGATTGGATTGTTCTAGATCATCTTGATGAAGGTCAAACAGAATTCGCTTTACCTGGCATTCTCCAATCTGGAGGGATATTACCAAGGCATCAATGTGTGGATGCTATACCATCTCCAAGTCGTCTTCAGTAAAGGACACCGTTGGTCTCTGGCACTCGTCTGCCCTAGGTCTCTTCTGTCAGACCTGATACACATGCTGTAAGTGTTTTACTTTTTGAGTTTCTCCAAAAATCTAGTTCTCATTGACCTTCGAGTGAATCACATTGATCACTCGAGGTCCGCCTGCTTGCGGTTGTGATGCTGGTGAAGGTGGTGCTGCCGATGCCTGAGGCAGTCTCGCTTGCTCTTCCTTTATCCTGGTCTCATCTACCAGGTCCCTTAGATGACCTTGTCTTACCAGGTCTTCCAAATGTGCCTTTAGGGCTCTGCACCCTTGAGTTAGATGCCCATCCTCATTGTGGTAAGCACAGTGTTTCCCTAGACTTCTTCCCATAAATTCACTAGGAATCTTATCTGGTGCTCAATAGTAGGGCTGATTCCGGATTCTTTCCAAGACTTTGTAAACCGGAATCCGGAATACAGTGATGACTGCCTGTGCAGCCCTCAGTCCTGTCTCTTGCTTATTGTATCCATTATTACTTCAGCCTCACTTCGGCGAGCCATTTCTCTTCTCTTGTTTTGACGCATTTGTCCCTGGCATATCATCCTCGGCTCTGGCATACTTCTCTATTCTGGCCATTAATTCTTCCATACTTTATGGCAGTGTTTTTACAAGTGATTTTCGAAGCAAACAATCATCGTTCAGGCCGTTCTTAAAAAACACGACCGCCACCTCTTGGTTTCATCCTGGTATTCGGTTGAACACCTCATAATACCTTTTGGCATAGGCCCTAAGGCTTTCATCCTCGCCAATTCTTAGAGCCATCAGGGAGTCCACCCACAATGGCTGTAGTTTGTTTGTCACAAATCTAGCCACGAACATCTCAGCTAGGCCTTCCCAGCTTTTCACAGTTCCTTTCAGCAACTTGTGAAACCAGTCTGATGCGATTTCCCCAAAGGATGAAGGAAACACTTTGCAGAGCAACAGCTCATTCCCGGTGTACAGTGCCATTGAGTTCAGGTACAAGCTGACGTGAAAGTTAGGGTCAGACTTACCGTCGTATATCTGGAACCTCGGCATGTGGAACCTTTTCGGGGCCTTAAATTTGTCTAACTCCACCAAGAACGGCGTTCTTCACTTGATTGGAGAGGTTACATCGGCATCTTGTCTCTTCCTCTGGAGGTAATCCCTCAGATCCTCCTTGGTCCGTCCAGGAGCTCGACTATCAACGAATTTCAGCCTTTTTAGCGCGCTACTCCCGGTGTCGTTATAGGTCCTCTTGGACCTCCCTCCATTGGTCGTGTCGAAACAAAGTTCCTTCCTTTGAACATGCCAATGTTCTTTGGGATCAGCTTCTTTGGTACGATGTGTCCTCCTAGAATCTTCCTTTACTGACTCTCCTCGCCCGACCTCCCTTGAAGGCCGGTGAGAGAGTTCCTTGGTCCTAGTGTGTTGGGGGATTGGAGAAATTGTTTTCTGCCCTTCTTTCTGGGCATCTTTTTTGGCCATTGGAATCGGCGTATCTTGTAATGGAAACGGTGGCTGCATGACGTTGTTCTGCATCATGAAATTAACGACCGATTGCAGGTCTGCCAATTTGTTCGCCATTCCCTTTATCTCGCCGTCCCTTCGCAGGCATCTATCTTTCCATACCTGGAAGTCGTCCTCGTTATAAAACCCGCCTCGGTCTGACTTCTTTGATATGTCGCCCTCCTAGCCGACGTCTTTCTCTCTGGGATTATGATCCCGAGTTTCTTCGTTGCAGTTATCCTCCTCTACGTTAGGATCAAAGTGTTTACCACTTCCAGTAGGGATGTCGTCCCCAATCTTCTCTTTCTGTCCGTCGTTGGCCATCTATTCTCCTTTCTTTCCCACAGACAGCGCCAAATTGTGTGTGCTGTTTTTTGACCACACTGCCAAACAGATACTCAGCTGGAGAACACCGGCAGAATATATTGCGCCTGAACGACCTGTCATAGAAAGATAAGACTCTGGCAGTGGTTCGTCCACCCGGGGGCACTCCGACGATCAAGTCAATACTCAGTTATCCCTCAAAGATAATAATTAGTGCTTAACTCACTAGCCAGAATACAAAAGCGTACCTTAGACCCATGAGGGTGCCTTACTTTTATAGCCAACACTGACCTGATCCCTGTAAAAGCCTAGCTTCAATGGACTCTGGCTCAGTGCTTATCCTGGACTCTCAAATAGATAGAGATAAACTCCCTAAGAGCTTTATCTTTATCCAGACTGAGGTCCTCCCCCATTTTAGGACTTTTAAAACTTATCCGTTTATCTCGGATTCCGGTATCTTCGCAGGTAACCTCAGCCTAGCCGAGATTACCTCGGCATGAAGACAAGGACACATGGCACCTCGGCTGGCACTTCGGTGCCATCTTGGCCACGTGTTGTCATTCAAAAAATATGTCCCCACAGGTGTGATTGCTGTGTGATCGGTTCTGCTTTGTTGTTGATGTTGGTGTTTGTGTTAACGCAGACAGTGATTGAAGAGAATTGTTGTTGAAGTTGGGTTTTGTGTAGTAGAAGAGTGGGAGAGATTTGGTGTAAATACAAGGACTATGGCACCACCTTATATAAAAAGGGTCCCCATGAACTTTTCCACCTATGCCTAGAGCTAATGCAAGCCGTGATGAGGAATGACTTTGAGGTGGACTTGTTTGGTTGACTTGACTTGAGTTTGAGGTTGGAGTTGTTTGGTTGATTTGTCTTCGCCGATGTGGAACTGGAGAGGTTGTTTTCACTATGTCACAGTAGTGATTTATTGTGAGTATATGGAGGTTTTTTTCGAGTCTTTTTTGATAATTCGAACAGTTCATATTGTAGGGCTCGTCAAGTATATCATTCATATAAAAATCAAGTTAATTAGAAATCCGTAACCCCATGATCAAATTCAAATTGTTTTACAAAAATTATCAAGATAATGTCAACCGTTTATTTTTTTAAAAACATAAAGTTATAGATTTCCAATCAATTTGATTTTTTGCATGAATGATCTATTTAACAAACCCTATAATATGACGGTTTAGATTATTAAAAAATTAAAAAAAAAACCTCTACAAACTCACAGCAGATCGTCACAGCAGCATCCCCATATCCTATGGATGTGGTGGGTTTAAGAGTTAGTGGATGTCTTGGATTTAAAAGTTCTGTAGTGGCTTTTACAACAATATCGTTTTAAATTTTTTATTTTATTTATTTATTTTTTTAATTTCAATCTCTTACTTACATTATATCATCTCTAATCTTATTAGGCATTTTACCTATTTAAAAGTTGGGTAAATTACACTTTGCACTCCTGTATTTTGTACCAATTCTCACTTTGACCCATACATATGAAATCATGACAGTTAATCTCCTGCACTTTTAGTCAATTCTCACTTTAGTCCCTACACATGAAATCGTAACAGTCAATCTCCTGCACTTTTAGTCAAATCTCACTTTAGTCCCTACACATTAAATCGTAACAGTCAATCCCTATACTTTTATGCAAATCCCATTTTGGTCCCACGTAAGTGTCAATATCCCTCTTCTGTTATCTCATTTTTAAATCTTTAACAAAATTCAGTCATGTGACAAAAATGTGACTATGAAATGAGGGTAAGAAAGAAAAATCATCAATATTTTCCACCAATACACTTTGTCTTACATGATAAGCGCATGAGAGTTATATAATACAATATATATATATATATATATGTGTGTGTGTGTGTGTGTGTGTGTGTGTGTGTTCATATGGTAAAAATTGGGACGAAAATACAAAAAAAGTAGAGCTTTTGGAATATAAAAAACGCAACAAAGAAATCAATGAGAAAGAAAGATGAATAGATAGAAAATCATGTTACCATGAAAAATAGAATTTCATAATTCTAATTTATGCAAAATCTTAGTTCATCTTCTTAATTATTCACAATTTGCATTTTGTTTTAGCCTAATACAGTCATATTTTAATATAAATTTTGGGATAAAGTGTGTATTGGTGGAAAAAGTAAATAATTTTCATTTCTTATCCTCATGTCGTAGTCGCATTCTTATCACATGATTAGATTTAGTTAAAGATTTAAACAATTTAGTAACAGATAGGGGACATTGACACTTGTGTAGGGACCAAAGTGAGATTTTACCAAAAGTACAGGGGGTTGACTTTCACAATTTTATATGCAGGGACCAAAGTGAGATTTGACCATAAGTGTAGGGAGGTTGACTGTTATAATTTCATATGTAAAAGCCAAAGTGAGGTTTGATATAAAATGTAGAAGCACAAAGTATAATTTACCCTTAAAAGTTATTATAATGTATATATTTTATTTTGCCAATCCACTTTTCATGTTTTCATTCCAACCATATGCTTTTTATTTTAACAATTAATTTAAATAATATTCACTTTATGGAATGACACATCAACAAATAAGTATCAAATAAATTTTTCCTAACCTTTAAAAACAAGTTACATTTAACTAATGAATATGAGTTGAAATAAAATATTTAATCATATATCTAGTCCATTAAAATTAAAAATAAAAAAAAATTATATTAAGTTTTTAAACTAAAATATCGTCTTTCTTCCCTTCATCTCAACCTTGTTACTTCCTCTCCTCTTCCTTTGTCTCTCCAATTCCAAACCTGAACTCAAAGAGAGACAAATGTGAGTAAAAACAGAAAAAAGAGAATACATATATCCAAGGCCTCATCTCCACCGTCCATTTATCACACTTTTGATGTGGTACACTCTCAGTAAAAGAATTACAAATTACAGAAACACATATCCTCCTTTGAGTTGATATTTTCTCCCGAGATTAGGTGGTCTCTAATTCATTAATTAGATTGAACAACTTTGTTTAAAAACAGTAAAAAAAAAATTAAAAGACTACTAAAAAAGATAATTCCTAAACTAACCCCACCACATTATATGTACCATATATTACATTTTCAAAATACTCTTCAAACGTGTCCTTCCTAGAGTTGATATTTTCTCCTGGGATTGTGTTGTTTCCGGTCCATTAATTGGATTGAACAATTTTGTTTGGGTCCATAAGCCTTATCATGTATTTTGTTTTGATCATTTCAAGTTGCTCATATTTTAGGTTACTCTGTGTAGATTATTCTTAAAAAAAAAATTAAATCGATCCAATATTCATAACTATATAATTTTATTATATTTTTTCCGAAAAAATGTACGGTCTATTTTTTAAATCATTATTGTCATTTATTTTTTAGAGACAAATATAATAAAATTATATAGATACATATATCGGATCGACTTGATTTTTTATATAAATAATCTACACAAATTAACCTAAAAAATAAACAACTCAAATAATCAAAATGAGACTCATAATAAACCTAACAATCCAAACAGCGCCGTACGCCATTCCCAATTCTTTCTTGCATTTGAAATAGTACCCCATAGGGACAGAAATAAGTAGGGATGCATTTTCTTTTCCTTTTCTGTTTTTTCATCAAGAAGTAGAAGTGTAATTTGGACAGATTCCACCCGACCAACTTGTGTCTAACCTGAAATTTTTTAAGATTTGAGCAACTTATTTTTCAATTTGGTGAGGATTTAGACAAAAATTTAGAAGTTCGAATTAAATTTTAATCGAGTTTGGATGGAAACACCAAACAATTCGAGTAATTCAAAATCAGAATTATATATATAAATATTAAGACCTCGTTTGAGAACAAATTATTTTAATAACTTTTTAATTTTTTACGAAAAAATGTATAGAAAAGTAAAAAGAGTGATGTGTCAACTTATAGTGACTTTTTAATTTTTTAACTACTCCCTTAAATATACATATAAATTATTAGCCATTATGTGATATTAAAATAATTTGAATCGTCACATCATATATATATATATATATACACATATTATCTACACAAATAATACAGTACAAAACTTTAGCCTTTTTCTTTTTACTTCGAAGTGAAAAAGACCATCATAACGGCATATCAATTCTTCAATTAATCAATTGAACTTGCCTGACTTCAAGGAAGGAAGTCCCCTATTGACAAGTTCTTTTGTGGGGAGTAAAATCTAAGTGCAACAGTGACATTACATTATTAATGATACATGATATTATCATTCAATAATAAACAACCATATAAGAGGTAAACCCTACAACGTAAATGTAATTGTCATTCCAACTCATCCTAACCTAGCACATTTACTGTGTGTGTCAAGTTCTGACCACACTGCCAAACTGGTACTCAGCTAGAGAATACTGGCAGAATAGATTGCCCGAACGACCTGTCACATAAAAGAAGAGATTCCAGCGGTAATTCGTCCACTCGGGGGCACTCCGACGATCAAGTCAGTTATCTCTCAAAGATAGCAAAAGTACTTAACTCACTATTCAGAACATAAAAAGCATACCTTAAACCCATGAGGGTGCCTCTCTTTTATAGCCAACACAAACCTAGTCCCAATAGACGCCTAGCTTCAACGGACTTAGGATTACTGCTAATCTTGGACTCCCAGTAGGATTGGAATAAACTCTCTAAAAGTCTTATCTTTACCCAAACTGAAGTCCTCTCCCATTCTAGGACTCTTGTCCCTTATCCACTTATCCCAGATTCCGGTTTCTTCGCAGATAACCTCGGCCTAGCCGAGATCATCTCGGCGTCATGACCAAGACACGTGGCACCTCGGCTGGCACTTCGGTGACACTTTGGCCACGTGTTGTCATTCAAAAATTATGTCCCTACATTTACAATTTATAATTTACTTACATAATGAATTATGATTAAATAATAATATTGTGTCAATGCTGACATAATAGATGAATTTCTACATAATGAATCACGATTCAATGCTGACGTGATAAATGATTTGTCTACACGTTTGTTCTCTTTTTTCTCCCCTTTGTCTATATATTTGTTCTTTTTTTCTCAAAATTTGCGGTTTTATTTTTTCTCAAAATGGTCCCACAACATAATAATTATAATAAAATTGTAAGAGGGATTAATTTGAGGACACTAATTAATTGGGCCCAATTGAAGCCCAAAAATTGGTGAGCTTAGAGAAATTATTGCCAAATCAAGTGAATTCTATTAAACAAGCCCACAAGAAAACCAAAAAATTGGGTCAAGGAAGACCCATCAAGCATATATCTCTAAAGAAAGTCCAACAAGCCCATCCGAGGAAGCTCAGATCATATGGGCGTCTGAGAAGGTTAACTATTGCTTTCGAGATCCATTCTCTGAGGTATTGGCTTAGTCTTGAAAGGGTTCGGAATCATGAACCTAGAGACCTATTTGAGCTTGAACTTGAAAGGGTCACGAACCTAGAGATCCAAAGCGCTTGGCTTCGAACGGATTCGAATGCAATCTAGAAGTCGCTCCGTTAATGAGTCTCAGAACACTTGCGGGTTCGAAACTTTCCGGGATCTACGCACCAGAACCATAAGCGTGACGAAATCCGAACAAAGGACCCAATCCTGAGGACGGTGAGTGTAGATAAATTCACTTTTTGGTTAAACTAGCCTATACCCGAGTCGAGGTGGCACAATCTATGGGGTCCCTGAGACTCGGCAATATTTGCGGCAGGGCATTCTCTTGAACTATCCCTGACCTTTCTGCTGCACGACGTCCTCTTGGACTACTCTTGACCCTTTGGGATGATTTGGAGATCATTTGTTAGGTGTGGTTAAGAAGAAGGGTTCGCCGAGAGCTTGATCTCCTATTCGGGGTTTTCCTTACCCTCGAAGAGGTCACCTCCTCGGACAAGGTAGTTAGAGGGAATATTTCTCATATACCTTGCACATGGGCTCCATCCTACATCATGAGGTGCCTATAAATAGCACCCACCCATAGCCTTACAATGGATGAATTTTGGAGAGACAACTCTTAGGAAAAAACTGATTTCCCTTTTCTATTATCTACCTTGAGAGTGAAAATGAGAGATCCATAGGAGAGCCTTACCATTATTCTCTCTCTAACTACTTTGCCTTCTTCTTCACCCGATCTCTTATCTCCATCATCTCTTTGCTATTGTGTTCTCAGTTGTGACTATTGAAGAATTTAAACCTCTCATCATTTCTAGAGAATTCGAGTCTTCTTCAAAGATCTTCGAATTTTCCGACAATGTTCTTGAATCCTCTCATACATAAGGATTTGATGAGAGAAATGCAGAAGGAAGTAGAAATATAATCTCACGTTTTGTTTGATTATAATGGAAAATACAGGGAAAAGAAAGTGAATGGGAAATGCAATCTCACTTTTTTTCTTTTGGTTTGCTTAGGCCCTTTTCTTTGTCTATTTTCCAACTTAACCAAACATAATTTGGAATTTAAATCCTATTAATTCTTTCTCATTTTCTTTCTATTTATCTTTCTTTTTCTATTTCCCTCATCAAATCCTCTAACCAATTACAGCCTAGTAAAACCATAATATAAAAGTTGGGATTATATTTCCCTCTCACTTTTTCCTTCTCTGTTTATAACAAAACAAAAAGTAGATTTGATTTCCTTTTTCCTTTCCATTTCTCTTATCAAATCTTCTAACCAAACACAACATTAGACTCTTTTCTTTCTCCATTTCCCAATTTAACCTAACGTAGTTTAAAATTCTTTTTCATTTTTCTTTCTATTTCTCTCATCAAATCTTTCAACTAAATACAATCCAAGAGTTTGATTTGTTTTTGGGGTGAATTACACTAATGGTCCCTATGTTTGGGACTTATGTCACTTTGGTTTCCGACTTTTCAATTGTGACACATTTGACCCTGAATTTTGAATCTTGTTCCAAATAAAGACAATTGAATATATCATTACTCAATTTCAAGAGCAAAATTGTCAATTTGATAAAACATAAACGAATTTAACAAAAATAAATATCAAAAAAATATTTTTGAATTTTTAAAAATTATTTCTACCCACCAAAGATAAAATTATGTAAAATTGATAAATTTTTTGCACATTTATTTATTTTTTTTACCAAATTAATTTTTATTATGTGTTTGGATGATGATTATGTAATGGGTGGTTGTTAGGCTTTTAATGTGTAATTGATATACAATATTTAATATATGAAATATTTTTAGTTTTGGATTTAATGGATTAGTTTAGTAATGATATCAAAGTTGTCGCCATATTTGACTTTTAAAAAAATATAAACTAATTTAATGAAAATAAAAATAAACACCCATTACATGATCATCATCCAAACACATAATAAAAATTAATTTGGTAAAAAAAATGTGTAAAAGATTTATTAATTTTATCTTTGGTGAGTATAAATAATTTTTAAAAATTTAAAAAAAAAATTTGACATTTATTTTTATCAAATGAGTTTATTTTATCAAATTGATGATTTTACCTTTGAAATTGATCAACGGTATCTTCAATTATCTTTATTTGGAACAAAATTCAAAATTCAGGGTCAAATGTGTTACAATTAAAAAATCAAAAACCAAAATGATATGAATCCTAAATTATAGAACGGAACTGCTACGTAGCTCGAATTGTCGAGCTCGAAATTGGCTCGAATCCAATTTCAGAAGCAGAGAAGGAGAAGAGAAGGAAGGAGGAGGAAGAAGGAGAAAGGGGAGGGGCTCGGCCGACGGCAGTGGTGCTGCGACGAAGGGGAGGGGCTTGGCAGGACCGGAGGCGACGACGGTGGTGCTGCGACGATCGCTGGTGCTGCGACGAAGCGGAGGGGCTCGGCCGACGGCAGAAGCGGAGGGGCCCTCTCTTCTCTCCATTCCCTCTTCCCTTCCTCTTTCTCTTCTCCTCTCTTCTTCCTCTCTTCTCTCTCTCTTTCTCCTCTGTTTCAGACCACCCAAAACGCCCAAAACGACATTCGAGCCAATTTCGAGCCAAGGTTTTTGAGCTACGGCTCATTTTCCATTATAGAAACTGGTAATATAATTCGCCATTGTTTTTATGTGATGGCAACATCAAAGGGTTGATTGACTGCAAGGGTTGATATGTTTTTATGTGATGGCAATATCAAAGAGAAAGTCTGAATTTTCCACACAAGTAAGTCAGGTCGAAATATTTGATTTTAGGTGTATTTTTCTCTAGAAAATTATAATTTTGAGTACAATCAGACCACTATCAATATATATTATCTTTTTAAAAATATTGTTAAATATCTATCTGTCTTTTGTTTTTATAAAATGTAAGAAACTTACCAATCAGTTTTATTAACTAAATTTATTTACCTGCAAGTTTTGATTGATAAATATATTCATAAAATAAGAGAAACTGAAAAATTTATCAATAGAACTTAATAGGTAATAAATATTAAAAGTAGGACCTATTGGTAATTTATCCTAAAATTTACTCATTAAAATTATTAAACAAGATTAATATTGTTTAAAAAATGAAATTTTATAATTTCTCAACTAAATTTCACAATTTCTTTATTCGGGAAGATATTTTAATTTTTTTTCTTAAATTCTATATTGAATATAAATCGTGTTTGACAAATCCCTCAGAATAAATTATGAAAAATACATGTCAATTTAGCTTCATTTGGGAACGTGGTTGGCTTTTTCGTTATTTTAGCCTAGGACTAAAATGTTTCGTTTGGGTTGGCTTTTTGATTTTTTTTTACTTTTGTGAGAGAAAAAGTGAAATGATTATAGATTGAATATGACATTTTATCTTATTAATTTTTTTAACTTATTTTGTCTTTTTGTGACTAATTTAGCTAAAAAGCCAAAAAAATCTTTCATGCCAAATGATGACTTTGACTATAAAACATATGCACATCTTACGCGTTTTACTTAAACTTTTGTAGTTGTTTTTTTTTTTTTTTTGGCAGGGGGGTGAGAGAGTTCGCTTTTTATAATTTAAAGGGTTTAAATCCTAAATGACAATTATTTTGTCTACTTATCAAACAATTAATGGGATAGGGCAGTTGGCCATATAGTTGTCCTGTGAGACAGTAAGAAAGTCAAAAGTTAGGGTTCGAATCGATGGAGCGTTCACGATCCTTTCAT
Source organism: Camellia japonica (assembly GCA_030407325.1). NCBI lineage: Eukaryota > Viridiplantae > Streptophyta > Magnoliopsida > Ericales > Theaceae > Camellia > Camellia japonica. Next base: position 104,215,391 of record JAPPVO010000059.1, read on the forward strand.
TGTAATCTAACTTACTAACCCCATAACATCCTGTTAAAGCATCCAACTCAAAATCAATTGACAATGAGTGGAGAGACTCTTGCATTATATTAACGAAACTTGGGTGGCTTAGTCAAAAGTTCAGAGTTCGAGTCGATGGAGCGTTTGCGACTCTTTTGTTGTAATCTAACTTACTAACCCCCCCTCCCCTAACATCCTGTTAAAGCATCTAACTCAAAACTAATTGGCAATAAGTGGAGAGGCTCTTGCATTATATTAATCAAGCTTTGGTAGCTTAGATTGGCAATATGAGTTTAAGTCTAACACTCCCCTTCTCTTTCGTTGTAATCTAATTTACTAACTCCTTATCATCCTATTGAAACATCCAACTCAAAATTAGTTGGCAATGAGTGGAGAGGCTCTTGCATTATATTAACTAAGCTTAGGTGGCTTAGTCAAAAGTTCAGAGTTCAAGTTGATGGAGCTTTTGTGACTTTTTTGTTATAATCTAACTTACTAACCCCTAACATCCTGTTAAATCATCCAATTCAAAACTAATTGGCAATGAGTGCAGAGACTCTTGCATTATATTAACCAGGATTGGGTGGCTTAGATTGGCGATATGAGTTTAAGTCTAACACTTTCTCTCACATTCTACCCGATAGCACGTAATTAAGCTTGGATGGCTTAGATTGGCGATATGAGTTTAAGTCTAACACTTCCTGTCATATGCTATTCGATAGCATGTGAAGATGATTGAGAAGTCCGATTGAAAGAAGGCTTCAGAGAACTTTGTATCCCGACAACCAGGAGTATCCTGATTGTTTTCAAATCAACATATTGAATCGAGGCTTTGTGATCAATTTAAGCTCTTCAATGAAGTGCTTCAACCATACTGCTTCCTGTGTGGCACTGCAACAAGCGATGTACTCGGCTTCCATGGATGCCCCTCTCTCTTAAAGGTCACAGACGTCTGTTTATTACTGCTCCATGAAACAACTCCACCTCAAAGCATGAACACGTGGCGTGGCCTGAAGTGGATTTCCTATGATCCGAGTCACCTCCCCAAATTTGATTATTCTTCAGAATACGCCTTGCAATTTCATGTCAGTGCCTGGGTAACACAACATTAAGTATTTACTACCTTTCATGTACCTAAGTACCCCTTGAACTACCTGCCAATGAGCTTGTCTGGGGTGACTTTGGTATCAGCAACATAGTTAGTTAGCACTTCACTCCCAACCAAAAAAAACCTAACGCACTACAGCATGAGAGCCACAGGGGATTAAGCTGTAAAAGGAAGCTCGAATATTTGGATTGTGCTAAAGATCTAAAAATCCCATTTTCATCTTCTTCTTTTTTTTTTATAAAAAAAGATGCAATAAAAAAAATCCAACGGATTTAAAACTTATTTTTTAGTAAATCTATTGCAAAATGCTTTTCTAGAATGCCCAATATCTGGTTTACATCTTCTATGCGAAAATGTTCAATTTTCATAAGATCTTCTTGGGTGTTATTCATTTGTACCATATGATGTAAGAGGCCACTCAAACCCAACTCTAATACCATGTTAAAGTATCTAACTCAAAATCAATTGGTAATGAATGGAGAGACTCTTGCATTATATTAATCAAATTTGGCTGGCTTAGATTGGTAATATAGACTTAAGTCTAACACTATCATATGCAAAAATAAAAAATAATAAAAGTCAAGTAATCAAGCAGTTAATGGTATTTCAAAGGAAAGTGAACGCAATTTATTATTGGAAAATAATTTTAAAAGAGAGAGAAAGAGAAATAGAAAAATTAATACAAAATGTAAGAAATAAAAAATAATTACAAAAAAGAGAGTTGGAATTCAACTGTGAAATGACATAATGCCCCTCCCGACACCGCCATCCTCCCCACTCCCAAATCCCCTCCCTACATTGATCATATTGGGCTTGAATGTAACTATCATCTTGTTATTTTATGAATTCTTCTGGCTTTAGAACTGAATAGATTGGCAGTCTATTTTTGGTGATTTTGGTAAATTTATTATTAATTTTAGCATTTTCATTAAAGTTAGAATTTTCTACAATTTTTATTTTTTTTTCAAAAACAGGAAGAGCAATTATATTTAAATAAAACAAATAACATACAAGATTAAAATAAAAACCACAAGACCTTAGAGGGCCAAATATACACAAACTACAAACAATAAAAAGAAATCCCCAAAAAAACAATTACGATTCAGTGAAAACTACCAATCTTCTCATAGATGTGGTTTGGAAAGTAAGATCGGCATCAAACCAAGTAAGATTTTCATCAACACGCACTATCGCTGTTGATGTCCTATCACTACTGTCCAACTCCACCACCACCGTTGCCGAACTTCAGACACCGCTAGAAGCTAGAGTTGAAGAGGAAAAATACCCACAATAGTATGGGAGAAGGCTTGATAAAGGGAATCATTGTGGGTATCGAAAATTTAAAAATCTATGTCAAAATTGGGAGAAAAAACTCAAAATCCCTATTTCAAACATAAAAAACCCATATTTACACTAGTAAGAGGAGTGTAGATCTACATTTTAGAAATGTAAAAGAGATCACCGGAGTGTTACCGGAGTTTTGCCAAAGCACCATCAGAAATCTCTAGAGAGAAGCTCTACTCGCATTACTCCTAAATATTTACCTTGATATATATATATATATATATATATTTATCTTGATAAACATCACTCAATACTATCTAACATCTTTCTAGAAACAAAATCTCCAAAAGTTGCTTCACAAATGTGGGGTTATGATTTACTTACACTCTTCATTAACTTCTTACTACAACTATAAAAATAGAGACCTAAAAAAAATTAAAGAGAGCTAACTCCTACTATAGAAACTTATCTAACATCTTTCTAGAACAAAATCTCAACAAGTTGCTTCACAGGTTATGATTTACTTACACTCTTCATTATCTTCTTATTATAACTATAAATAGAGAATGTTAATAGCACCCATGTCCCCTTCGACTCGACTAGCACCAAGGAAGAGAACGTGTATTTCATCGATGAAGAGAATAACTTCTTCCTCGGATATTTCTATTTTGTCCAAGGCGAATTGCAGCCTTTCTTCAAGGACTCCCCTATCATTCAATCCGGCAACCAAATATTCAACATTAATTGGAATAAGTCGCATATCAGAAAGTCTCTCAAGAACACCCCCACTTAAAACTATTAAGCTAAGCCGTCTAAAATTGTCGTCTTGCCGACCTCGAGCTCTCAAACAAGAATGGGGTTATTCTCCTTTTTTCTTTTTTTCTTTTTTTTTGAACAAAATGTTAATAAGCCTCCCAATTTCTTTTTCCCTACCAAAGACATGGTCAAGCTCTCTCTCTCTACAAGGTTAGAACCAAAAAAAATTTAGTCTGCATCTCCATAAGCACATTCTACATTTCTTTTCGTAAGACAAGATTTTTGGATAGCCATGTTCATTAATACAATACTAACCCCAGCTTAGAAGTCTAAGACTTAGTTGATGAATTCCTAAAAGGGTGTCACCCCCAGACTTCTAGAAGGTTTTGGCCTTTTCAATCACCTTAAGTAGTTCAACCCTTGCCTGAAATTTGATGGAATAAAGAGTGACCACACCATAATTTGGTGTGACTCACTTCACTCAATCTTCTCTTCAGTAAAATCCACGAACATCTCTTTATTTTGCACAATATGTCTAGTTGCAGCAGAATCAATCCATCATGAATTTGATGAAGGCTCAAGCACCATTGTTTCAGAAATTGTCATGGCAACAAGGTTATTATCCATTTTCTGCTTTTTCTGAGGGCAATTGGCTTTGATATGACCTTTTTGACCGCACTTGTAACATGGACCTGTAGACGCGCCCGAACGTCCCGGGAGAAATCCCGTTTTGTTCATTGGGCTTACTACAGTTCGAACTCAATGTCACGGTTCTTAATCTGATCTCGCAAAGTGCAATATGAGATTGATAAATCACCAAAGAGTCCAAATCCGGCAAATCGTTTTGAAAATTGATTTTTTAGAAAGAAGTGCCAAACATGGACTGCTTTGCCAGATACAAAGTCGCCACCTAAATATTTTATTTTGGGGGAATTTAGGAAACCCTGACTCGTGCCTAAAGCTATATGTCCGTCATTACCAAAGTTGCCTCGGCTCGGGAACTTGAGTACGACTGGGGAAGGTCATGCAATGAGCACCCTCGCTCGCCCGATCAAAGCTCGGCCACTACTAAACATGATATCGAGTTTTTGAAAACACATGCGTTCTTATTCCGGTTTATTAGCCTAGGATTATTATGTGATGCACACAGCATATAAGTATAGACTAGATCGCCTGAGTTAGAACAAAACATTTCATGTTTGTTTATTTGAAAAGGGTTTGATGGTGCTACTCGCAAGTAGGCTAAGACGTGGATTTGCCACTCTCAGGTGGGCTTAGAAAACATGGTGATTTGCCACTCTCAAGTGGGCTTAAAACTCGCAATCAATGCATTGTTCCAATTCAAGTAATCCAACCTTCACCCACAGGCATTTAGGCAGGTATATCACATAAGCACATAGCCTCATGGTAAGCATGCTATCATGGCAGTCACTCACACGCATGCAAGGATGCTAAAGCATAAACACTTACCGAGTACTCCGAGCCAAAGAAAGAAGCTAATTAGAAATCATGCATGAATCCTATCTATGCTAAGAATGCCTAATGCAATGCATGCAAAAATGCAACTACAATAGGCTCGACTATTCTAAGATGGCATATGAGATGCAACAATCGATACATGTATTCAACTTGGAATTGAAATACAATGCAGTTAGCATGATGCGCCGAGCCCGGTGCATGCAATACAGATGAATGAATGCAAACATGCGAACATATAGATGCTAATTGAAACATGCCCTAAAACTAACCATCATAAGCTAGTAAATAAAATGGAGAAAGACGTGGTGTTGGAAGACATGCATCACACACACGCACACTTATTACAAAGTTCGCCCTCTCGTGGAGGGTCCGAATGAATAGTACAGAATAAACTAGCTAATCTAAGCTAATTAAACTAATTATTACACAACATTAATTAATTAACGAATTAACTAAGTAAGTAAGGAAACTAGCATGCAAATTAAACAAAATGGACTGCCTCAGCTCTGTTCCGAATGATAGGGATGCATGCATGCTCAAGTCGCCTTGTCGGGAAATCCATCGCAATGCCCCGATTTGCCTCTGTTTGCAACTGGTCCCAGAACACTGTACAAAGCTCCAGAAGGCTGCTAACCAGTTTTTGTTGCTGGTTTCCGGTTTGCTGCAACAAAGAGCGAGAAAGGGGCATGGCAAAGTATTTTCAACATATGTGTGCATGACCACTCTCCCCATCATTGCACAAGCTCCAGGGAGTGTAGTCCTCGATCCTTGTGCCACCAATCACGCATCTCGATGCATGATGGCCGAGGAGTCGGATTGCACGACTCGATGTAAAATGAATGCACATATAAACACAACAAGGCCTAAACTCCATCATGGGTAATCCGGAGTGTCGGCGACCGAGAATCGAGGCACGTTTCGTCACTTGGAGTATGAAATGTCCCTCGTTTGCCGTGTTTGGACTAAACCCTATTCCAAACACAATGCAATATACATGGCATACACAATACGACTAGCGTGCAACCCTAAACGCAACGCAACCTAATCATGCTAGCATACGAGGGATGATATGCAAACATGCAACTAGCATACACAATGCTATGAACTAAGAATGGCATACTCAATGCACATGGACTATATGGCATACGCAATGCACATACGAAGATGGGCATACACGAAGACATGAACAAGGCATACACAATACGATGATCAAGCATGCGACAACATGGATATGGCATACATAATGCAAGATGGACTTAAACTAAAATGAATGGGCCTCAGCCACACTCAAATCAGTGGCCATACATGATGAAAATGAAGCAACAACACACATGCAAACATGCACAAATGCAAGGGACCAAACCTAAGACACAAAGTGCAACTCCACCAAAGCATGGTAAGCATGAAATATGGCATACAATCACATATTTTCTAGCTCTGAAATGACATGCAAGATGGTCCCGAATCATGCAAGCACCTCACACAATGCATGCTAGATGGCCCAAATACCGAAACTAGTGAAGTGGATTACACTATAGGCATGCAAAGCAATACTCAAATGGCCAAACCAGCCCCAAACAGTCCCTATGCAGGCCAAAACAGTAGCAAATATGGACTAAAATGATGACTTGCAAAGCGTGGAAATGAAGCTCATGCAATGGTCCAAAAATGAGGTATTCATGCATAACTCTCAAACACATTTAAAGAGTGGAAAACATAGGAATATGGCATACATATAAGCTCTGAAATATGATTCACAATGATGTCAAAACATGGAAACACCTCAAAATAAGCATGCAATAGGCTTCAAAACTCAAAGCTAGGCAATGGTATTAAACTACAACCATGCATAGAAAACATCATTCAACCATGAGGCCCAAAAACAGAGCTAAGGCAGTCCAAAACATGCACAAAATCAGTTTAAGGCATGGCCAAAAAGTGCTAGAATCAAAGGCCAAAATAGCATGCAATGTAAGCTAGTAAAGAGGATTTGCACTACAAGCATGTGAGGCAATCAAGAGGTCACTAAACCAGCAAAAGTTAGAGGTATGAAATGCCAAATAAAGCCCAAAAACCCACTGAAACATGGTTAATGCATGCAAGAATGAGATGCTCCTTTGATATGCTATGAAGAGGGTTATTCTACACATACAAGATGGACATCCAATACGGAAAAAAAAAGCTCTGGACAGGTCCTAAAACTCATCAAAAATGGCCTGAAACATGGTTTGGAAGCATGCAAATAAGGGCTCCTTTGTAAGGCCAAAAATGCTAGAAAACAAAACAAGGAGAGAAACGGTCACCCCTCTCTGATTTTGGCACTCAAAACAGCATCCTAGCCACTGAAAATCCACTGGATTTCAGTGGCTAAAAGGCCAAACAAAGGCCAACACAAATGCTCTAAGGCATGGCTCAAAACAAGGTAAAATGAAGCATGAGACGACCCCTAACAGAAAAATGATCTTAAACAAACATGTTAAGGGCCTCAAAATAAGAATTTATTAGTGTACACCAAAGCTCAAATATGCTTGCAAGTATAGCAAAAAGATGAAGCAAAATAAAGCCTTAAAAGGGAGAAAGTGTGTTACCCTTGTAGCACAAAAGGACCAACAACCTCTGGACCACAAAGACAGCCTCTCAACCTCTGAAAATGGCCTCCAAGATGCTTAGAGTGATGGTGGAGGGGTTAGGCTGGGAGATGGTCTGCAAAAGTGCAAGAACCATGCACTTTTTTAGCTTGGATGTAGAGATATAGAGGGAGAAGTCTTGTATGCCTTAGACAATTTTTTTTTTTTTGGACCTCTCTAAAGAAAAGAGAGGGCCTCTCTTATAGAGAAACAAGAGGGTTCAAGCTTCTTGGAGAAGCTAGGGCAAAGGTTCAAGCTTCTTGGAGAAGTTAGAGCAAGGGTTCAAAAGGTTCAAGCTTCCTCAAGAAGCTAAAACAAGGGTTCAAAAGGTTCAAGCTTCCTCAAGAAGCTAAAACAAGGGTGCGAATCCTCCATACACGTGTATGGAGGGCAGGGTCTGTGCTTACCAGCTGGCACAGCTGGCATGCATAATGCCTAAAAAAAAAGGCAAAGAAAAGGTCTCGGCCAAAAAAAGTGACCGATCGACCAAAATAATGGCCGGCCGACCAAGAACATTGCCGACTAGCCAACACTTTTGGCCGGTAGCAATAAAACAAGGCCGGTGGCAACATGCCAAGGCCAGTGGGGTGTGGGGATGGCCAACAAGCCATTCCCTACCCTTAGAAGCAAAAGCAGTAGTGTTTGGTCCACAACCAAGCACAAAACAAACAAGTCGAGAGGTCTTGAGGCAAGGCATGCAACCGAGACCTCCGAGAACTCAAAACGAACATAAAAATGGATGATCATCGAGTGTTCAAACGATGACGTCCAAGTCTTGAGGACGGTCAAAAATGGGGTGTCTACAGTTGCCCCTCTTTGACAGAACTCGAAAGTCATAACAATGACGGAAGTGAATGTCAAAGCCCAGAGACGACCCATTTTTGACAAGGCTGAAGACTTAGACAAAGCAAACAAAATAATATAGATGTGCCCGCAGACTGGGGCAAAATGCAAATGACATGCATGATGCAAGAGCATAACTTATGATTATGCAAGGAGGGCTGTAATGAAACAATTATGCAAAATAAATACAACATTTTAAGCGAATGCTATGCAAGCAAGTAAACACAAACCAAACTACATCTCATGCAGAAAGGATGTAAGAAAATTATGCAATCTTAACCACGCACCACGTAGGAAAGACTAAGAGCGACCATTGGGACACCCGAGGTCTCAAACAAGTTTCCGACACGTTGCACGCAAAAGGAAAAATAGTGGCACAAGCATTGGAACATGTTTCAAATGCTCTTAACCAAAGAGAAACATAGGGACATATCCCGGTGTTTCGGAAAGGTATAAACATTGGAACGTATTCCAAATGCTCTTAACCAAAAAGGGAGAAACATAGGGAGGTATCCCGGTGTTTCAGAAAAAGAAGGAAAAACATAGGGACGTATCCCGGTGTTTCGGAAAGGTATAAGCATTAGAACGTATTCCAAATGCTCTTAACCAAAGAGGGAGAAGCATAGGGACGTATCCCGGTGTTTCGGAAAGGTATAAGTATTGGAACATAGTCCAAATGCTCTTAACCAAAGAGGGAGAAACATACGGACGTATCCCTGTGTTTCGAAAAAAGAAGGAGAAACATAGGGATGTATCCCGGTGTTTCGGAACAAGGAGAAGAACATAGGGACGTATCCCGGTGTTTCAGAAAGAAGGAGAAACATAGGGACGTATCCCGGTGTTTCGGAAAAAGAAGGAGAAACATAGGGACGTATCCCGGTGTTTCAGAAAGAAGGAGAAGAAACATAGGGACGTATCCCGGTGTTTCGGAAAATGAGAAGAAACATAGGGACGTATCCCGGTGTTTCGAAAAAAGGGAAGAAACATAGGGACGTATCTCGGTGTTTCGGAATGGCTCAAGCATTGGAACGTATTCCAAATGCTCTTAACCGAAAAGGAAGAAACATAGGGATGTATCCCGGTGTTTCAAAAAGAAGGGGAAACATAGGGACGTATCCCGGTGTTTCAGAGAGGGAGAAGCATAGGGACATATCCCGGTGTTTCAGAAAGAATGAGAAGAAACATAGAGACGTATCTCGGTGTTTCGGAAAAGGAGAAGAAACATAGGACGTATCCCGGTGTTTCAGAAAATGGGAAGAAACATAGGGACGTATCCCGGTGTTTCAGAATGGCTCAAGCATTGAAACGTATTCCAAATGCTCTTAACCGAAAAGGAAGAAACATAGGGACGTATCCCGGTGTTTCAGAAAGAATGAGAAACATAGGGACGTATCCCGGTGTTTCAGAGAGGAAGGAGAAACATAGGGACATATCCTGGTGTTTCAGAAAGAAGGAAAAACATAGGACGTATCCCGGTGTTTCAGAAAGAAGGAGAAACATAGGGACGTATCCCAGTGTTTCAGAGAGGAAAGGAGAAACATAGGGATATATCCCGGTGTTTCAGAAAGAAGGAGAAACATAGGGACGTATCCCGGTGTTTCGGAAAGAATGAGAAGAAACATAGGGACGTATCCCGGTGTTTCAGAAAAGGAGAAGAAACATAGGGACGTATCCCGGTGTTTCAGAAAGGTATAAGCATTGGAACGTATTCCAAATGCTCTTAACCAAAGAGGGAGAAACATACGGACATATCCCGGTGTTTCGGAAAAAGAAGGAGAAACATAGGACATATCCTTGTGTTTCGCAACAAGGAGAAGAAACATAGGGACATATCTCGGTGTTTCAGAAAGAAGGAGAAACATAGGGACGTATCCCGGTGTTTCGGAAAAAGAAGGAGAAACATAGGGACGTATCCTAGTGTTTCAGAAAGAAGGAGAAGAAACATAGGGACGTATCCTGGTGTTTCGGAAAAGGGGAAGAAACATAGGGACGTATCCCGGTGTTTCGGAAAAAGGGAAGAAACATAAGGACGTATCCCGGTGTTTCGAAATGGCTCAAGCATTGGAACGTATTCCAAATGCTCTTAACCGAAAAGGAAGAAACATATGTATCCCAGTGTTTCAGAAAGAAGGGGAAACATAGGGACGTATCCCGGTGTTTCAGAGAGGGAGAAACATAGGGACATATCCCGGTGTTTCAGAAAGAAGGAGAAGAAACATAGGGACGTATCCCGGTGTTTCGGAATGGCTCAAGCATTGGAACGTATTCCAAATGCTCTTAACCGAAAAGGAAGAAACATAGGGACGTATCCCGATGTTTCAGAAAGAATGAGAAACATAGGGACGTATCCCGGTGTTTCAGAGAGGGAAGGAGAAACATAGGGACATATCCCGGTGTTTCAGAAAGAATGAGAAACATAGGGACGTATCCCGGTGTTTCAGAACGAAGGAGAAACATAGGGACATATCCCGAAGTTTCAGAAAGAAGGAGAAACATAAGGACGTATCCCGATGTTTCGGAAAAAGAAGGAGAAACATAGGGACGTATCCCGGTGTTTTGGAACAAGGAGAAGAAACATAGGGATGTATCCCGATGTTTCGGAAAAGGAGAAGAAACATAGGGACATATCCCGAGGTTTCAGAAAGAAAGAGAAACATAGGGACGTATCCCGGTGTTTCAGAGAAGGAAGGAGAAACATAGGGACATATCCCGGTGTTTCAGAAAGAAGGAGAAACACAGGGACGTATCCCGGTGTTTCGGAAAAAGAAGAAGAAACATAGGGATGTATCCCGGTGTTTCAGAAAGAAGGAGAAGAAACATAGGGACGTATCCCGATGTTTCGGAAAAGGAGAAGCATAGGGACGTATCCCGGTGTTTCAAAGAAGGAAGGTGCAAAACAATGCAAGTGGAAAGTGCGTGACAACGTAAGTGTGGAGGTGTGCAGAACAATGCAGGTATAGTGCATAATAATGCAACTGAAAGAGTACATAGCAATGCAGGCAGAGTGTGCATAACAATGCAAAGAGAACGGTGCATAACAATGCATTTTCAATGCAACATCAACAGCATGTTTGAAGTAAACTATTGAATAAGGAAATACATGCCTTAACGAGACCAATTCAAACGCAACCTCCGATTTACCTCTCGGAGGACTTGGCAACACGCTCAGCTCAAAAGGGTATACCCTGTTCATATTGGCGAGAGATAACATATGTATGTGAAACCCTCAGGTGCTGTCTGAACTGCCATTCTGACTTGAAGCAAGCTTACACTTGGGGTTGAGATACACTCATACTCCAGAGAGACGGCGAGGCCTGAGAAGGTGCACCTGGAATGCAGTCTCGAAATTCGCTGGAGTTAAAACACACTAAGATGCTCCATATTTTCCCTCTTTTCTTTTGCTTTGCAGTCTGGAACCTATATAGCTTCAGATAGGTCCTGGTTTTACTGTCCCGCATGACCTGGGTTGAACCTGTGGTTTTACGAAAGAACGAATCTTGTTTTGCACAGATGTGGAGAACGGCACGGCACTCGGAGCGCAAAACGACTTTTTTGAAATTGAAATGGAGAATGAGTTTTTGATCGAGTATTGAGCCTACGACTGACCACAGCAAAAACAACTCAACAATGGAAGACAAAAGGTAAACAACCTAAACACATCGAGTAACACTCGAAACGACTCGAAACAAGAATCGAGACAAAACAAAAAGACACGACACTCAGACGTGCACAGGGAGCCTGTTTCTCTGGGTATTGTTTCCCACCCTTTCTCATTTGTGATTCTCACATCACTCGGCCCTCAGGCTCTATTTTTCTGAAAAAGCCATTTTCTCACTTTTTCTCTCATCGCACATCTCTCTATTCTTCAATCTCTCATTTTTTATCCCTCCCCTGGGTGATTGATGGATAAACAGGAGGTTGCAGGCTCTTGCCCCTAGCATTCCGTTAGATTCTTCTTCTTCTTCTGCTCACAGCAGTGAACTTTCCCACAGATGGGTTGCGCTACAATTGGGTGTATAGCAAATCTGCAGCTGACATCGGTTGACGATACTCTGCTGGGGAGTTTGGACGTGATCAGATCTATCCAGATGAGGGAGTGGAATATCTTGATCCATTCCAGTTCGTGCTTCGCACTTGGCTCGATACCTCGCTGCTTGGAGGATGAGAGAGCTTTCTGCCTTTTTGCGGTTAGCTTCAGTTGTGCCCTTTTCCGGCAGGTATGATGCCCTTTCTGGCAAGTGCGTTGATAAAGGGGAAAAGACAGAAAACCTGACTCAACTGTGCCCCTAGTTCATCATTTTGACCATTTTTTGTTTTTGGCTTTCTACTAAAACAATTTTGACCAAAAATGAGAGTTAGATTAACGCGTTTGTTCGACTTTCTGATTTGAAATCATGCAAGTCAGGTTATGAGCACTGAAAATTTTCCTTTTTTTTGGTCCAAGAAATGGTCCAGTTTTGGAAAAGATGGAATAATTTTCGAGAGAATATTAGTCAACCTCATTAAAAATTCTCAAAAACTATTTTTGCAAACGGCCACTGCTCAACGAGCATGGAACCCACTCATGTGATGTACAACCTCAGATCCATAACAATAGAAAATTGCATCTTGTCTGAACGGCACTACATGGCAACTGAAAGTTGCCCTTAGTCTGAATAGTACCGCAGCACTGTACAGCAACGGAAAGTTGCCCCTAGTCTGAATAGCGCCGCAGCACGTGGCAACCAATCCTCACAGTGACAATTATAACCAAATTCTCGGATACAAAGAAGACAAAGATGACCAGAACCATCACATGTACACAGTCAAATTTGAAGTGTTTTACGGCTGGACTTCAAAATGAAGTTGCCTACGTATCCCAAAGATGGGAATCAAGCCTTACGTAGTTCGGGGTAAGGTACACTCGGGTATTAACCTCTCCTTTTGCGCTCTAACTTTTGCCAAGGCTGCCCTTCCGGGTTTTGAACCTTGCGAGCTATGTTTTTCTTTTCTATTCTATTCTTTTCATTTCTTTTCTTCTTTTTTCATTTTCTTCATTTTTCTTCTTTTCTTCTTTTTTTTTTCAATCTTGCAACTTTTGCCTGGGTCGCCCTTCCAGGTTTTCGGCTCAGCGAGCCTCTCAAGGGTAAAAGTGTAGCTTTGTCCATGCCAAATGGTTTTAGGGTCTCGAAGCCATCCGAATCCAGGAGAATGGCTGCTGTCTACTGATGATGTAGAAGTCCATCCAATGGGGGCTGAATTTGCCCCTAGTGCTGTGGATAAGAACTCGGTTGTTCTTCAACAAAACTTTCTTCTTTCTTCCCTTCTGGGATTTGGCATTCTTGCTAGTCTTCCCTGGTTTGCAGAAAAGACTTATCTTTGACTCTTCGAGCGCATCTGACATTTTTGCCCCTAGTTCGAGGGGTGCTTCTGATCTGGCCATACAAGCCTCATATTGTGGTTGACCGTTGAACATTCTGAACCGAAGTTCAAGGTTTTGAGAGCAAAGGGGTTGAATCTCGAGGCTGAGAGCGATCCTAGGCTGCACAATTTCAAGAGTGATTCCACACAGGTCTTCGCAGGACCGCACAAAACATTTTTTGAAATCTTTTAAGAAAACGACAAATCGCTCGCGCTGAAGACAATGCAGAACCAATCTGGATCAAGCCAGGATCCTTCTCAGTACTCATATTAACAAACATGATCTCAATCATTAAGGGCTTAGCATGCCTCCCTTTCTCTCAATTGATCAAATTTTTGCAAATCCCGAGGAATTCCTTCCTCTTTGTTTTCAACACAATATTCGAAAAGTTTTGAAAAACTGAGGTCAAATGCAACGATTTCAAGGCACAGAAGAGCAGGTGGAATGTACTGCCGTTTCATTCAAATCTTCTGGCACAACTGATTCAAGGCAGAAACAAACACAAAAGCATAAAAACCACTGCTGTTTCATTCAGATCTTCTGATGTAACTAGCTCCACAGCAGAAACAGACTCAAAAGAGTGTAAAAGACAAACACCAAAACAAGCAAGTGATGTCTGAGGTAACACCCCCAAAATCACCTGACTCTAATAAAACAGGACTGACTCGATACAACAAGACAGACCCAACTGACTCAGTATGAAAAGACTGACTCAATACAACATAACAGAACTGACTCAATACCTAAGTCTCAATACCCAAGTTAGAAAGCACAAAAACTAACATTTGCACAATGCTCAAAACAGTGCGGGCCATCCGCAACATCTGGAATAAACTGAGCACCGCCCGCAGGTGGTTCATCCCCCCGATCACATCACATTATCCCCCCAAGCTCATCGATCCAGTACCGATAGACTTTGCGAGGCTGGTGCGGCGATGACCTTGTTGTCAATCAAATTTTGTATCTCGTGGCGAAGACGGGCGCAACTATCAGTGTCATGACCGGTTTGTTGATGGAAAGCACAGTACTTAGCCAGGTCATGCTTTGGAGGGAGAGGATCGGGTAGAGGCCGTTGTTCTAACGGTTTCAGATGTCCTTTCCTGAGTAGGACCCCTAGAGCTTTAGACAAAGGCATATAAAGTGGGGTGAAATCCCTCTTGCCTCGGGGTAGATAGTCCGAAGTTCGGGGGTTTGGATTGGATGTACCAACAAAGGGGGTGGCTTTTTTCGAAGTGGTGGTGACCATTCCAACTTCAGAAGATCTTGCAGCTGCGTCACCACTGACGGTCGCATTCGAACTGCGTGTGTAACCCTTCTTAGGTGACTCCCTTTCGTGGTCAATCAGACCTTGTTTCATTGCGTCTTCAATCTGTACCCCAATCTCGTGTAGGTCCGCAAAGGTGGGAAGGGGTAAGACGATCATCTTTTGCATCAACTTGGGCTGGAGGTTGTGCACAACCATCCGTATCTGATCCTTGTCGGAAGGCCTTGTAGTCATCATCGAGGCCTTTGCTCTCCATCTCGTCACAAACTCTGAAAACTCTCATTTGGCTCTTGGCGGGTGACTTCAAGATCATGAGTTGTGACCTCGATCTGTGTGTTGTAGGAGTATTGAGCAACGAAGGCCTCAACCATCTCTTCCCAGTTCTGTTTCACAGAGTTCTCCAATTTCGCATACCAGATTGCGGCTATCCCAGACATGGTTCGGCCGAATAATGACAGCTTATGGGCTGTGGTCAAGCCCATTGGCCTCAGGACATCAGAAAACAAGTGGAGGTGCACCATTGGGTCTCCAAAGCCATCGAAGCGGTCGATATGTGGCATCTTGAACCGATCCGACAGAGTCACGGCCGAATCAGTATATCCATCCTCTTTGTGTCACGACCCCATTCCGCCCCTAATAGAATGGTGCCATGATGGCCAGTAATCCGAGATTACCAAAGGCCAACTTACAAAGATTCACACACAAACAGGGTATACATATGAGGCTTACATGTGCGGAAGCAATAATTTAATTCTAATTAGTCCATAAGAGCTGTGCATAAATCAAATGAAATGACATACATCATATCGGGGTCTTACAACTTGAATACAAATGAATAAGTACATAATACATCTTGATCAAAAGGCTTCTCAAGCCGACATATGCAAAATACAATGAATCACAAGCCAAGAAGCATAGTCTTCAATATGCTATCAAAAGTATGAATCCAAAACATCATGCCAAACGCATCTAGGCGTCACCGCTGTCCTGCTCATCACCTACATATATATAGAGAGGGTGAGCTTGGATACTCAGTGAATGATATAATCAATAAAGGGGTTTGCATGAATGATATCCGAGATCTTTATCAAGCCAAAACACATCATATCTTGTACAAAATCAAAGGACAAATCAAGTTCATCTAAAAATCTTTCAAGTCTCAAGGGATGCTTACTAGCATCAATAATACAAAGGATGACATAATCAAAGGTGCTACAAAAGTTTAGAGTCTCCTAGCACGTACGAACTTGTGTTACAAATGCTTATAGTCCCTTAGCACGTACGGACTTGTGCTACAAATGCTTATAGTCCCTTAGCACGTACGGACTTGTGCTACAAATGCTTATAGTCCCTTAGCACGTACGGACTTGTCAGGAATGTTATCAAAACCAAAGCTAATATTTGATACACAAAATAGGACAGTCATTCATGCTTAACAAATACTTTTCCAAAACAAGCAAGGCAAAGCTTTATCAAAACTTAATAACATAACTTTATTAAAAATACCACTCACATAGTTCTTTAAACGTCGAGGTCAAAGCAAGAGTCCCAGTTCTACAAACACATGGCAAAGTCTATTGAATGCACTCTCAAACAAGCTTTATATGAATGCAAATGATCTCGGCATTCCTTCAAAACTAAGTCGGACCAAAACAAAACACTGTCTCTCATCTCGGGAAAACATAATGGGCACCAACCAGGTCTTGGCCGAGGTCCCACACCTCCTTGCCGAGGTGTGCTCCCGATGGCGACATTCAAGGAAATGAAGTTGGAAAAATCTGGGTTTCCCTCTGCTGAAGAACATGAAGAACATGAAAAACATGAATGCTCAATCACAACTTGTTATTACGAAATCTGGGATTTCATGAGATGAGTTCGAAAACATGGACCTGGGTACCCATACTTGAAGATCTTAAGAAGACAAACACGAAAACATGAATCTTGATGCAAGCTTTCGGATCAAACAAGGCTTTTATTCAAGAACACATGAATATCACTTTCTCTTTCTAAAACCAAACTTTAAATCAATGCATGGCTTACAAATCGTGCTCAATCATGCAATGCAGCTAGATGAACAATAAGAACAACAAGAGTAGATCAAGAATCTAACCTCAAGACACGAATCTAACGGCTCAAGGTGTGAAGATCAAGCTTGGAAATCTATTCCCTCTCTAAGAACTCCTCCTTCTTCTTCTTAGAGCCTCTCTCTCTAAAAAACAAGGATATGATACAAAATGATGTGTTTCTCAACAGCTCACCGACTTAACCCTCTACTGGGACACGTGGCATCGGATGGTCAGCTCTTCTCAAAAAGGTGACTGAGTGAAAAGACAAGACTATGACAAAATGTGTTCAACAAGCAAGATGGCATAGGCACTCCGGTAGGTAATGATCTCGGCTAAGGACAAGGCTTCGGCAAGTAAGGTCTCAATGATCTCGGCTAGGAAGGACAACACTTGACTTAGCTATGCCACACCTCGGTTTAGGTCATACCAATCCAGGAACAAGATCACTAGGTGCAAGGGTAACATCTCGGCCTAGATAATACACATCTCGGCCTTGGTGATGAACACCTCGGCCTAGATAGTGACATCTCGGCCAATATGCCAAGGTGCGAGTGGAGGTTAACCAAAAGATTCCAAGATAGTCCTAGGTATAAGAGATTCAAAGGTGCGACCCAGGCTTAGGATGACCTCAGCTAAACTCACACCAAGCAAGGAACAAAGCATGTAGTAACACTTAAGCAAAACAAAGACAAGATTTGAAATGCAAGCTTAACAAGACAAAATCATATAAATACATGAGAGCATGACTAAGATGAAGTGAGGGTTGTTACATCCTACCCCCCTTAAAGAAGTTTGGTCCCCAAACTTGAGTTACCTTGTTCCGAAAACAATTCCGGATATCGGACTTTCATCTCTTCTTCCATTTCCCATGTAGCATCATTGCCGTAATGCTCCTTCCATTCGATTTTCACCATCGATATCGACTTGTTCCTTAACTGTTTCACTTGTCTATCAATCATTCTCATTGGCTTCTCCTCGTAGCCTAAATCTTCATTAACTCCAATCCCAGAATGATCAATCACATGCAATGGATCCCGAATATACCTCCTCAACATCGAAATGTGAAACACATTGTGGACTCGACTTAGTTCTGGCGGCAGAGCAAGTCTGTAAGCAACTGGGTTAACTCTTTCAAGGATTTCAAACGGTCCAATATAACGAGGTGCTAACTTACCTTTCTTCCCAAACCTTGAAACTCCCTTCGTCGGCAAAATTTTCAGGAATACATGATCCCTAACTTTAAATTCTAACTCTCTTCTCCTCTGGTCGACGTAACTCTTTTGTCGACTCTGAGCAGTCCTAATTCTTTGTCGGATAAGTTTAATCTTCTCAGTTGTCACTTGAATCAGTTCGGGACTGATTAAAGCTTTGTCTCCTACTTCGGTCCAACATATCGACGATCTGCACTTCCTTCCATACAGAGCTTCATACAGCGCCATGTCAGTGCTAGCTTCATAACTGTTGTTGTAAGCAAATTCTACCAATGGCAGATGCACTTCCCAACTTCCCCTGAAGTCCAACACACATAGTCTGAGCATATCTTCAAGCGTCTGAATTGTCCTCTCCGTTTGCCTATCGGTCTGGGGGTGAAAAGCTGTGCTAAACCTCAATTCGGTTCCCAAAGCTCCTTGTAGACTCTGCCAAAATCTGGAAACGAACTTCGGATCTCGGTCTGAAACTATGGACATCGGCACTCCGTGAAGTCTAACAATCTCGTTCATATACAATGAAGCAAGTCGATCGGCATGAAATGTAGTCTTAACAGGCAAAAAGTGTGCTGACTTGGTTAATCTATCAACTATAATCCAAATCGAATTCATACCCTTTTGCGTCCTCGGCAACCCGATTACAAAATCCATGGAGATGTGTTCCCATTTCCACTCAGGAATTGACAAAGGTTAAAGAAGTCCTGCTGGTCTCTGATGTTCTGCTTTCACTTGTTGACAATATAGGCACTGAGATACGAACTCGGCTATTTCTGTTTTCATTCTTGGCCACCAGAAGGTTTGTTTCACATCTTGGTACATCTTGGTATTTCCTGGATGAACGGAAAACTTGGAACCATGGGCCTCCTGTAAAATCTTCTTTTTCAACTCTGGGACGTCGGCTACGCACAATCTTCCTTCAAACTTGAGTACCTGATTCTCAATGGTATACCCTGACCTCGGCTTAGTGACAATCTCATCAATCACCTTTCTAAGGAATCTGTCTTCCATCTGTCTGGTCTTCACTTCCTCAATGATAGTCGGCTCCACTGAAATCATTGACAAATAAGCTGAATCCCCCACTAACTTCCTGCTCAACGCGTCGGCCACTGAGTTTGCTTTACCTGGATGATACTGAATTTGCATGTCGTAATCTTTCAATAATTCAAGCCATCTTCTCTGCCTCATGTTTAACTCCTTCTGAGTGAATAAGTGCTTCAAACTCTTGTGATCTGTGAAGACTTGGCAAGAAGCTCCATACAAGTAATGACGCCAAATCTTCAAAGCAAACACTACGGCTGCTAGTTCTAAATCATGGGTAGGATAATTCCTTTCATGAGGTTTCAATTGACGCGATGCATATGCTATGACTTTACCCCCTTGGATTAACACACATCCCAAACCCTTATAAGAAGCATCACTATAAATCTGGAATTCCTCATTACCTGTCGGCAGTACAAGAACTGGTTCTGTGACTAACCTCGTCTTTAGCTCCTAGAAGGCTGATTCCCTATCCTCGGTCCATTCATACGCCACTCCTTTCTGAGTTAGTTGCGTCAAAGGTATTGCAATCTTTGAAAAGTCCTTCACAAACTTTCTGTAATAACCTGCCAAACCCAGAAAACTATGGACCTCGGACACATTAGTCGGCCTCGGCCAATTCACAACGGCTTCAACTTTACTAGGATCAACCGAAATACCCTCTTCATTAATCACATGCCCCAAAAATGAAATGCTGGAAAGCCAAAACTCACACTTGCTAAGCTTGGCATATAATCTTCTATCTCTCAGAACCTGTAGGGCAAGTCTCAGGTGCTTCTCATGCTCAGCTTCACTCTTAGAGTAGATCAATATATCGTCGATGAAGACAACCACAAATTCGTCTAGGTAGGGCTTGAAGACTCTGTTCATCAAGTCCATGAATGCTGCGGGAGCATTAGTCACTCCAAAAGGCACCACCAAAAATTCGTAGTGGCCATATCTTGTTCGAAAAGCAGTTTTCTCAACGTCCTCGGCCTTAACCTTCAGCTAATGGTAGCCCGACCTGAGATCAATTTTTGAAAAGACTCGCGCTCCTTGTAATTGATCAAGCAGATCATCAATCCTCAACAATGGATACTTGTTCTTAATGGTCACCTTGTTCAGTTCTCGGTAATCAATACTGTAGACACCTCATTTTTGACCGTCCTCAAGACTTGGACGTCACCGCTTGAACACTCGGTGATCATCCTTGTTTGTGTTTGTCTTGAGTTCTCGGAGGTCTTGGCGACGCGCCTTGCCTCAAGATCTCTCGGCTCGACTGTTTTGTGTCTGGTTTTGCACCAAACACTTGTGCTTTGCCTTTGAGGGGCAGGGAATGGCTTGTTGACCATCCCCACACATCACCGGCCATGGCTTGAGGCCACCGGCCACTGGTTTGTTGCCATCGGCCAAATGTTTGGCCGACCGGCACTCTTTGTAGTCGACCGGCCATCTATTTTGGTAAAATTGCATTTTTGGCCGGCCGACCACTGTGCATCTGCTTTTGCAGATATTTTTATGCCAGCTGTGCTAGCTGGCATACACCTTTGCTCCCCTCCATACACGTGTATGGAGGGATCTCCTTCTTGACTAGCTTACTTGAGAAGCTTTGCAAGAGTGAGCTCTATAAGAGGGAGCCTCTTCTCCCTCCATTGGGGTTATACAAAATTTTCAGAGGAGCTCTGAGATTAGGGTTTGAGTTTGTATCCCATCTCTATATCTCTCTCTCTTTTTGCCTTGTGTGTGTGTTTAGTCTTACTATTGCACACAAACACCTAGTCCTACACCTTCTCTTGGTTGCTAAGGGACCAGAAGGCTATTCTTGGTGTTTTTGGGTGGTTTTGAGCTTGAAGAAGCTGCTGGAGCATCATTCTTGAAGAGGGTCAACAAGGGTAAGAACTTACTCCTTTTGTTCCCCATTCTTGCTTAGCTTTTTTGCCTACCTTGCACCTATTTTTGAGCTTAGTATATAACATATAAAAGTCTTGTTTTTACTTGCTTAAAATGGTTGGTTAAGGTTCCTTTGAGCTTTGGGGTTGTTTGACCCCTCATAGGCCTTGTTAGGCCCTATTTTTGTGCTATTTTGGTGAGCTCCGGGACCACCTTGTTTGGGCCTCCTCACCACTGAAATCTTGAGGGATTTCAGTGGTGAGGATGGTGCCTTAAGGTCCTAAGAAGGAGAAGGTCACCCCCTCTCCTTGTTGTCTTCAATAATGGCCATTTAAGCCTCATTAGTGAGCACCATGTTTAAGTGTATGTTGGCCATGCCTTAACTGTTTTTTATGCTTATCTTGCCATGATATAGCATTGTTGTGAGTTGGTTTAGATACACCATGCTTGCTTAGCATACATGTCTTGTAATGCCATGAATTGCCTTAACATGCCTTGTGCTTTGAGCCTTGTTTCTAGCATATTTTTGGCTTGGCTTGGCTTAGCTTTGTGAAGCTTTTATGCTTGTTTTAGCATGCTAAAGGTCTGTTTTTGGTCATTTGGGTTGTCCATGCTTTGCTTTGTATAGCTACCATATGACCTCTCTTGTATGCCTTAAGCATTGACCCCTCTAGCATGCCATCCTTGCATCATTTCAGTGGTTTGGAACCACTTGTCATGTCATTTCAGTCCTCATGATATGCTCGTATGCTTGCATTTGATGCCCCTTTCATGCTTTAAAAGGTTGGTGTTTCTTGCTCCATGTTTGTGCCATTGTGTATGCCTCTAGGATTAGATCATTTAGATGCCATCTAAGTGGTTTTTAGGGCTTACTTTTGCATGATTTAGGACTGTTTTAGTTCATTTTGGTCATTTGCTTCATATGTCATATGGCCATGGTTTAAGTCCTTGGGCTTGGTGGCATGCCTAGCTTGCATTGTAGATTGGTTTGGCACCTTCTCTAACATGATTTTCAGAGCTTATAATGCATGCCATTTGTCCATGTTTGCATCCTCTTAAGTGTGCTTGAGAGTTGTTTATATATGCCTAAGTGTTGGTCCTTGTGTTCATGCATGTTTGCATGTCATTTTGCCTTCATTCTTGAGCATGTTGGCCACTGTTTTGGGCTTAGTATAGAGCTGTCCAAATTAGTTTAAGTCCATAGTTCGCATGTTGTTGCATGCTCACCTTGTGTGTTGTTGCATACTTGTGTGTTGTCACATGTTTAGGTTGTTTAACATGTTTGCTCCATGTGTTGTGGCATGATTGAATGACGTCACATGCTTGCTTGCATGCTTGAACATCCCCATTGTGTTGGGCATACTTATTGGTTAGCATGATTGTCACATGCCTTGTATGCTTGTTCGCATTGCTCATGTTGCATACTAGCTCATATGTCTAGGTTGCATTGCATTGACATGCATGCTTAGCCTCTTGAATTGAGTATGATAGAGGTTGAGCTCCTTGTTTGTTTATGTGCATTTCATTTGAAATCAAAGTGCATAACTTGGTTTCTTGGGCCATCACGCATCGAAATGCTCGATTGGTGGTCCGAGAACCGAGAACCATGTCCCTTTGAGTCATAAACATGATAAGGGATGTGTTGGTGCACACATTTGCTTGGAATGCATTGCCATGCTTTGTTTTGCCCTCTGCTGCTGTCAAAATAGGATTCTGCAGGAAGATTTGGCCGGCCGGCCACTTGGAGTGCCGACCGACCAAATACAATTAGCCGGTGGCTCAACCAATGGTCGATGACCATTCCCTTCGGCCGGTGGTGTTCCCACTTGGTCGGTGATGCTCCCCAGTCTTTAGAGAAGCATCCTTGGGGCTTGTGCAAATTTTCAGAGGAGCAGGGCAGTGTAAACAAAGGCAACAGTGCTATGGCAGTAAGTTTCCGAGCGGGGCGAGTCAAGCATGCATCATTCGCGCATTCCGAGGCAGAGTTGCGGCAGTCTCTTTAGCTTCACATTTTAATTATTTTTGTGATTAATTTGTTAATTAATTAGAGGGTCTGTAATAATTAATTAGCTAGGATAGTTGATTCATTATTCGGACTGTATTATTCTTTCGGTCCCTCCGAGTGAGAGCGTATTTGTAATAAGTGTGGGTGCGTGTGTGCATGCCTTCCAACCCCCACTTCTTTCTCCCTTTTACTTACCTGCTTTGATGGTTAGTATTAGGACATATTTAAATTAGCATACCTTATGCTATGCATGCGTGCATCATTCATCAGTATTGCATGCACCGGGCTCGGCGCATTATGTTAACTGCATTGTATTTCAATTCCAAATTGAATACGTGATAGCTGTAACATCATCATATGCCATATTAGGATAGCCGAGCCTATTGTAGTTACATCTCGCATGTGTTGCATTAGCCATCTTAACATGAACTAGGATCATGCATATGATTACTAACTAGTTTCTGTTTTGGCTTGGAGTACTCGGTAAGCATTTATGTTTTAGCATCCTTGCACGCGTGTGAGTGTTGCCATGTCAGCATGCTTTACCATGAGGCTATGTGCTTAAATGATATAACTGCCTGAATGACTGTGGGTGAAGGTTGGATTGTTTAAGTTGGAACAACTCGTTGAAATCCGTGTTTTAGCCTACTTACAAGTAGCAAATTTCAAATCATCTTTCAAACGAGCAGATATGCAATGCTTTGTTCCAAATTAGGCGATCTAGTCTATACTTTTGTGTTGTGCGCATCACATAGTAAATCTAGGCTAATAATCGGAATAAGAGCACATAACGTTTTCAAAACAAGATATCATGGTTAGTAGAGGCTGATCTTCGGATCAGGCGAGAAGGGGTGCTCATAGCTGACCTTCCCCAATCGTACCCAAGTTCCCGAGCCGAGGCAACTTTGGTGATGACGGACACGTGGCCTTTGGCAAACAAGTCAGGGTTTCCTAAATTCCCCAAAATAAAATATTTAGGTCGCGACTCTGTATCTGGCAAAGCAGTCCATGTTTGGCACTTCTTTACAAAAAATCTGTTTTCAAAAACAATTTGCCGGATTTGGACTCTTTGGTTCAGATTAAAAACCGTGACAAATTGAGTCCGAACTGTAGCACTGAGGCCCTCACACGGGGCGCGTCTACAAATACAAAGACGAAGTGTACCATCCTTTTTCTTAACAAATAGGACTGGTGCTCCCCAAGGTGAAGTGCTCGGCCTAATGAAGCCCTTATCTAACAACTCTTGTAACTGCAGCTTCAACTCCTTAAGCTCGGCTGGGGCCATTCTATAAGGTGTTTTGGAGATAGGCTGGGTTCCTGACATGACGTCAACAGTAAACTCTATTTCTCTATCGACAAAGCAGCCAGGCAAGTCATTTGGAAAGACGTCAGGGAATTCCTTAACAACCGGGATGCCGGTCAATTCAACGTTTCCACTCAGATTGTTTAGTATACTACACAAATAACCTTGACACCCTTTTTGAATCAATTTGTAGGCCTTCATGGATGAGATCAAGTAAGGTGGGGATACTACTCCTTTACCCTGGAACATAACCTCGGCTAGGTTTGGGGGTTCCAATGTGACACTTTTGGAGACGCAGTTAATGGATGCATGATTCCCTACTAGCCAATCCATTCCCAAAATGACATCAAAGTGGGTTATGTTCAATGGCATTAAATCAACAAATAATTCTACGTCCTCAATCACAACAACACATGCCTTATAAACGGATGAAACAGTCATGGTTCTCCCAGATGGAGTAGATACAGATAACACATAATCAAGGGGTTCTAGTTCTCTATTCAACTTCTCGGAAAATTTAGCAGATACAAATGAATGCGTAGAGCCCGAATCAATTAATATGTATGCATCTTGAGAGCAAATGGGAAGGGTACCTGACACTACTGTCTCGGCACTCTGGGTGTCTCCTGGCACTAATGCAAAAACTCTGCCCTGCCTCGCCTATGTCCTTCCGACATTATTTCTCTGTGTAACGCCTGAAGTGCTCCTATTCTTCTTACCATCGTCAGCCTTTGTCTTCGGACAGTCTTTCACACGATGACCTACCTCACCACATTCAAAACAAGCTCCAGACGCCCAGCGACAAACTCCAGAATGTGGCTTCCCGCAGCTTGAACATGTCGGCCTAGTGCCACCTTCCTGTCTTGAGTTGCTTGAACTGCCTATGTTCGTCTTCTTCCAGGCATCAAATGCTCCTCTGCGATTGTCGTAATTTTGTCTCTTCTTCTGGCCCTCTCCTGAACTCTGGTATCGGTTTAGGTTAGCTTCTGCTAGGATGGCCTTGTCTAACACTCCGGCGTAAGTCGGCATGTTGAGCATGTTAACTCGATCCTGTATCGGTCCACGTAGCCCACTTTTAAACTTGCTAGCTTTTCTATATTCGTCATCGACCATATGGGGCGCATACCTCGCCAACTCGATAAAAGCACGGTCGTACTCTGCCACTGTCTTGTTGCCTTGTGTCAGAGTCTGGAATTCTGTGGTCTTGCGATCCCAGACACTAAGGGGAAAATGCTTGTTGTAGAACAACTCCAAAAAGCTAGCCCAAGTCAAACCTGGGTTGCCTTCTCGGACCATTATCCACCATCTTCGTGCGTCGTCGTCCAACGTGAATGCTACTAATGACACCTTCTGGGCATCGGTGTTGGGAAAAATCTCGAATAACTTCTCCATTTCCAAAACCCATGCCTCGGCTTTCATCGGCTCTATACCCCCTTGGAACCTCGGCGGTTTCATCTTTTTAAACTCTCTGATCAAGGCTATGGTGCCGTCCCATATAAAGCTTGCTGTTGAGGCACTTGCGGCACTAGAGGTGGATGTGGGACTGCATGTCGGCCGTTCGTCTGCTCGGCCTAGATAGAGGTAGTACTAGCATCCTGTGGCCTAGGCTGTCTCAACTCGCGGACCAAACCTTCGACCAACCTTTCTAGTCTGTCTAATCTGTCTTCAGAATGATCTCGGCCAACTGGAGGCCTACCCCTTCTCATGATGCTAGGAGTATGCAAAATATGGCTTTAAAACAAAATGAGCAAATAAACATGTATACAAGTAACAAATAGTTATGCCGAGATGATGCACACTTCGTCAAGTAGTAAGCAATATGATGCAATCCTAACATCATTCTAAGGGACATCCTATGCTCTTTAGGACTCAAAGTGTGTGAATAAACGTACTATAAGGAAATTTGTGCTCTGATACAACTCTGTCACGACCCCATTCCGCCTCTAGTAGAATGGTGCCATGATGGCCAGTAATCCGAGATTACCAAAGGCCAACTTACAAAGATTCACACACAAACAGAGTATACATATGAGGCTTACATGTGCGGAAGCAATAATTTAATTCTAATTAGTCCATAAGAGCTGTGCATAAATCAAATGAAATGACATACATCATATCGGGGTCTTACAACTTGAATACAAATGAATAAGTACATAATACATCTTGATCAAAAGGCTTCTCAAGCCGACATATGCAAAATACAATGAATCACAAGCCAAGAAGCATAGTCTTCAAGATGCTATCAAAAGTATAAATCCAAAACATCATGCCAAACGCATCTAGGTGTCATCGCCGTCCTGCTCATCACCTACATATATATAGAGAGGGTGAGCTTGGATACTCAGTGAATGATATAATCAATAAAGGAGTTTGCATGAATGATATCCGAGATCTTTATCAAGCCAAAACACATCATATCTTGTACGAAATCAAAGGACAAATCAAGTTCATCTAAAAATCTTTCAAGTCTCAAGGGATGCTTACTAGCATCAATAATACAAGGGATGACATAATCAAAGGTGCTACAAAAGTTTAGAGTCCCCTAGCACGTACAGACTTGTGCTACAAATGCTTATAGTGCCTTAACACGTACGGACTTGTGCTACAAATGCTTATAGTCCCTTAACATGTACAGACTTATGCTACAAATGCTTATAGTCCCTTAGCACGTACAGACTTGTCAGGAATGTTATCAAAACCAAAGCTAATATTTGATACACAAAATAGGGACAGTCATTCATGCTTAACAAATACTTTTCCAAAACAAGCAAGGCAAAGCTTTATCAAAACTTAATAACATAACTTTATTAAAAATACTACTCACATAGTTCTTCAAACGTCGGGGTCAAAGCAAGAGTCCCAGTCCTACAAACACATGGCAAAGTCTATTGAATACACTCTCAAACAAGCTTTATATGAATGCAAATGATCTCGGCATTCCTTCAAAACTAAGTCGGACCAAAACAAAACACTGTCTCTCATCTCGGGAAAACATAATGGGCACCAACCAGGTCTTGGCCGAGGTCCCACACCTCCTTGCCGAGGTGTGGTCCCGATGGCCACATTCAAGGAAATGAAGTCGGGAAAATCTGGGTTTCCCTCTGCTGAAGAACATGAAGAACATGAATATGAAGAACATGAAAAACATGAATGCTCAATCACAACTTGTTATTATGAAATCTGGGATTTCATGAGATGAGTTCGAAAACATAGACCTGGGTACCCATACTTGAAGATCTTAAGAAGACAAACACGAAAACATGAATCTTGATGCAAGCTTTCGGATCAAACAAGGCTTTTATTCAAGAACACATGAATATCACTTTCTCTTTCTAAAACCAAACTTTAAATCAATGCATGGCTTACAAATCATGCTCGATCATGCAATGCAGCTAGATGAACAATAAGAACAACAAGAGTAGATCAAGAATCTAACCTCAAGACACGAATCTAACGGCTCAAGGTGTGAAGATCAAGCTTGGAAATCTATTCCCTCTCTAAGAACTCTTCCTTCTTCTTCCTAGAGCCTCTCTCTCTAAAAGACAAGGATATGATACAAAATGTTGTGTTTCTCAACAGCTCACCGACTTAACCCTCTGCTGGGACACGTGGCATCGGCTGGTCGGCTCTTTTCAAAAAGGTGACTGAGTGAAAAGACAAGACTATGACAAAGTGTGTTCAACAAGCAAGATGGCATAGGCACTCCGGCAGGTAATGATCTCGGCTAAGGACAAGGCTTCGGCAAGTAAGGTCTCAATGATCTCGGCTAGGAAGGACAACACTTGACTTAGCTGTGCCACACCTCGGCCTAGATGTGCCACACCTCGGTCTAGGTCATACCAATCCAGGAACAAGATCACTAGGTGCAAGGGTAACATCTCGGCCTAGATAATACACATCTCGGCCTTGGTGATGAACACCTCGGCCTAGATAGTGACATCTCGGCCAATATGCCAAGGTGCGAGTGGAGGTTAACCAAAAGATTCCAAGATAGTCCTAGGTATAAGAGATTCAAAGGTGCGACCCAGGCTTAGGATGACCTCAGCTAAACTCATACCAAGCAAGGAACAAAGCATGCAGTAACACTTAAGCAAAACAAAGACAAGATTTAAAATGCAAGCTTAACAAGACAAAATCATATAAATGCATGAGAGCATGACTAAGATGAAGTAAGGGTTGTTACACTATGTCCGGAATGGATTTCACGCCTTGGGCCTTCTTGAACAGCTTTTCAAGCTTGCTCACTTTTAGCGCCGTTGGATCCACTTCGAACTCAAAGGGTGAATCCACTAGGTTGGTGGGCGCTTTGGACAACTGAGGTAGAATCGGGGGTGGAGGTGGCCCCGTTGGGATGTCTGTATCCTCCTGGACATTCTGGACATTTGTCGTCTCCCCGGGTATTGGGACTCTTGGTGGGGGAGGAACCTGGTGTGAAGTAGATGCTCCGGTTTGCTGTTGTAGCCTGGCAATTAACTCTACCTGTTGAGCCATGACCTCGACCTGTTGTTTAGCAAATTCGGCTTGACGAACAGCGTCCTGCTGCATGGTTTTCATACTTTCTTGGAGTTGACGCATCATCTCCTCCATTCCCGCCATACTGCCCTGATCTAACTGATCTATCGGTATATCTGTCTCCGTGGTAAAAGCAGATATCTCAACCCAACTACACACAGGTGAGATGGATAATGACTGCTGATCCGAAGACTGTTGAACTGATGATCTGTGTCTGACTGGCCTTTTTACCCTGCCTTTGGCGAAGGAACACTGATTTGCCCTTGAACTGAATTTCTGACCCGACAAAGTCTATCAGCACAAGCCCAATGTACCGGGGGATATCGGAGCCTTCTGAAGCTATAGTTCCACGGCTACCTTGCAAAAGAGAAAACAGATAGCATCTCAGCTTGATTTTACCAGAACAGGTATAAGCATAGCTGAACGACTGTGCTCTCTACTGAATTCTGCCCAAAACTCTGCCAGTAAACTGATACCCTCAGGTAAAACTGATTCTCTCAGGAAAAACTGATTCTCCCCAAAATACTGATGCCCTCAGGCCTGATACCCAGACTTGCGAACTGACACATGCATTCCTGTAGAGGCACACTCTAAAAGCACATAGCAAACAAGTGAGAGCCAAAACACCCCTATAGAGGGGTAGGGTTTCCCTGTCCTATTTTGTCAGGAGCTAGGGTTTCACTACGCACGCAGCGATTTCGAACAATCTACAATCGATTAAGCAACCTGTCCTAGTTTGGAATGGTCACTATGGATTCCGATATGCACTAGGTCGAATGGTCAAAAAGGGTGCCCTGGTAAAAAAATCGGGGTTTGTGTTCCCATCGTGGCAGAGCCCGTAACCGGTCAGCCTTATGGCACGCTTCTCAAAGCGAGCCTCCGGCAAATCGTTCAGGAATAGCAAATGGCAAACACGGTGTCCTAGGCACACCAATGCACATGCAATGCAAAGAAACAAATAAGTGTGAACAAAACAAGATATCATAAGTTCGAGTCAAGTTCTCTAACTCCCCAGCAGAGTCGCCAGAAACTATAAACGCGCCCAAACGTCCCGGGAAAATCCCGTTTTGTTCATTGGGCTTACTACAGTTCGGACTCAATGTCACGGTTCTTAATCTGATCTCGCAAAGTGCAATACGAGATTGATAAATCACCAAAGAGTCCAAATCCGACAAATCATTTTGAAAACTGATTTTTTAGAAAGAAGTGCCAAACATGGACTGCTTTGCCAGATACAGAGTCGCCACCTAAATATTTTATTTTGGGGGAATTTAAGAAACCCTGACTCGTGCCTAAGGCCACGTGTCCGTCATCACCAAAGTTGTCTCGGCTCGGGAACTTGGGTACAATTGGGGAAGGTCATGCAATGAGCACCCCCGCTCGCCCGATCAAAGATCGGCCACTACTAAACATGATATCGAGTTTTTGAAAACACATGCGTTCTTATTCTGGTTTATTAGCCTAGGATTATTATGTGATGCACACAGCATATAAGTATAGACTAGATCGCCTGAGTTAGAACAAAACATTTCATGTTTGTTTATTTGAAAATGGTTTGATGGTGCTACTCGCAAGTAGGCTAAGACGTGGATTTGTCACTCACAGGTGGGCTTAGAAAACATGGTGATTTGCCACTCTTAAGTGGGCTTAAAACTCGCAATCAATGCATTGTTCCAATTCAAGTAATCCAACCTTCACCCACAGGCATTCAGGCAGGTATATCACATAAGCACATAGCCTCATGGTAAGCATGCTATCATGGCAGTCACTCACACGCATGCAAGGATGCTAAAGCATAAACACTTACCGAGCACTCCGAGCCAAAGAAAGAAGCTAATTAGAAATCATGCATGAATCCTAACCATGCTAAGAATGCCTAATGCAACGCATGCAAAAATGCAACTACAATAGGCTCGGCTATTCTAAGATGGCATATGAGATGCAACAATCAATACATGTATTCAACTTGGAATTGAAATACAATGCAGTTAGCATGATGCGCCGAGCCCGGTGCATGCAATACAGATGAATGAATGCAAACATGCGAACATATAGATGCTAATTGAAACATGCCCTAAAACTAACCATCATAAGCTAGTGAATAAAATGGAAAAAGACGTAGGGTTGGAAGACATGCATCACACACACGCACACTTATTACAAAGTTCGCCCTCTCGCGGAGGGTCCGAATGAATAGTACAGAATAAACTAGCTAATTTAAGCTAATTAAACTAATTATTACACAACATTAATTAATTAACGAATTAACTAAGTAAGTAAGGAAACTAGCATGCAAATTAAACAAAATGAACTGCCTCAGCTCTGTTCCGAATGATAGGGATGCATGCATGCTCAAGTCGCCTTGTCGGGAAATCCATCGCAATGCCCCGATTTGCCTCTGTTTGCAACTGGTCCCAGAACACTGTACAAAGCTCCAGAAGGCTGCTGACCAGTTTTTGTTGCTGGTTTCCGGTTTGCTGCAACAAAGAGCGAGAAAGGGGCATGGCAAAGTAGTTTCAACATATGTGTGCATGACCACTCTCCCCATCATTGCACAAGCTCCAGGGAGTGTAGTCCTCGATCCTCGTGCCACCAATCACGCATCTCGATGCATGATGGCCGAGGAGTCGGATTGCACAACTCGATGTAAAATGAATGCACATATAAACACAACAAGGCCTAAACTCCATCATGGGTAATCCGGAGTGTCGGCGACCGAGAATCGAGGCACGTTTCGTCACTTGGAGTACGAAATGTCCCTCGTTTGCCGTGTTTGGACTAAACCCTATTCCAAACACAATGCAATATACATGGCATACACAATACGACTAGCATGCAACCCTAAACGCAATGCAACCTAATCGTGCTAGCATACGAGGGATGATATGCAAACATGCAACTAGCATACACAATGCTATGAACTAAGAATGGCATACTCAATGCACATAGACTATATGGCATACGCAATGCACATACGAAGATGGACATGCACGAAGACATGAACAAGGCATACACAATGCGACGATCAAGCATGCGACAACATGGATATGGCATACATAATGCAAGATGGACTTAAACTAAAATGAATGGGCCTCAGCCACACTCAAATCAGTGGCCATACATGATAAAAATGAAGCAACAACACACATGCAAACATGCACAAATGCAAAGGACCAAACCTAAGGCACAAAGTGCAACTCCACCAAAGCATGGTAAGCATGAAATATGGCATACAATCACATATTTTCTAGCTCTGAAATGACATGCAAGATGGTCCCGAATCATGCAAGCACCTCACACAATGCATGCTAGATGGCCCAAATACCGAAACTAGTGAAATGGATTACATTATAGGCATGCAAAGCAATACTCAAATGGCCAAACCAGCCCCAAACAGTCCCTATGCAGGCCAAAACAGTAGCAAATATGGACTAAAATGATGGCTCGCAAAGCGTGGAAATGAAGCTCATGCAATGGTCCAAAA
This sequence comes from Camellia japonica, assembly GCA_030407325.1. Classification (NCBI taxonomy): domain Eukaryota; kingdom Viridiplantae; phylum Streptophyta; class Magnoliopsida; order Ericales; family Theaceae; genus Camellia; species Camellia japonica. The sequence goes on from JAPPVO010000059.1 coordinate 104,247,638, forward strand.
ATGAGGTATTCATGCATAACTCTCAAACACATTTAAAGAGTGGAAAACATAGGAATATGGCATACATATAAGCTCTGAAATATGATTCACAATGATGCCAAAACATGGAAACACCTCAAAATACGCATGCAATAGGCTTCAAAACTCAAAGCTAGGCAATGGTATTGAACTACAACCATGCATAGAAAACATCATTCGACCATGAGGCCCAAAAATAGAGCTAAGGCAGTCCAAAATATGCACAAAATAAGTTTAAGGCATGGCCAAAAAGTGCTAGAATCAAAGGCCAAAATAGCATGCAATGTAAGCTAGTAAAGAGGATTTGCACTACAAGGATGTGAGGCAATCAAGAGACCACTAAACCAGCAAAAGTCAGAGGTATGAAATGCCAAATAAAGCCCAAAAACCCACTGAAACATGGTTAATGCATGCAAGAATGAGATGCTCCTTTGATATGCTATGAAGAGGGTTATTCAACACATGCAAGATGGACATCCAATATGGAAAGAAAAAAGCTTTGGAAAGAGCCTATGAAGGTCCTAAAACTCATCAAAAATGGTCTGAAACATGGCTTGGAAGCATGCAAATAAGGGCTCCTTTGTAAGGCCAAAAATGCTAGAAAACAAAACACGGAGAGAGCGTCACCCCTCTCTGATTTTGGCACTCAAAACAGCATGCTAGCCACTGAAAATCTACTAGATTTCAGTGGCTAAAAGGCCAAACAAAGGGCAACATAAATGCTCTAAGGCATGGCTCAAAACAAGGTAAAATGAAGCATGCAAGGGGGTAGACGACCCCCAACAGAAAAATGATCTTAAACAAATATGTTAAGGGCCTCAAAATAAGACTTTTTTTAGTTTACACCAAAGCTCAAATATGCTTACAAGTATAGCAAAAAGATGAAGCAAAATAAAGCCTTAAAAGGGAGAAAGTGTGTTACCCTTATAGCACAAAAGGACCAGCAACCTCTGGACCACAAAGACAGCCTCTCAACCTCTGAAAATGGCCTCCAAGATTCTTAGAGTGATGGTGGAGGGGTTTGGTTGGGAGATGGTATGCAAAGGTGCAAGAACCATGCACTTTTTGAGCTTGGATGTAGAGATATAGAGGGAGAAGTCTTGTATGCCTTAGACAAATTTTTTTTTCGACCTCTCTAAAGGAGATGGAGGGCCTCTCTTATAGAGAAACAAGATGGTTCAAGCTTCTTGGAGAAGCTAGGGCAAAGGTTCAAGCTTCCTCAAGAAGCTAGAGCAAGGGTTCAAAAGGTTCAAGCTTTCTCAAAAAGCTAAAACAAGGGTTCAAAAGGTTCAAGCTTCCTCAAGAAGCTAAAACAAAGGTGCGAATCCTCCATACACGTGTATGGAAGGCAGGGTCTGTGCTTACCAGTTGGCACAACTGGCATGCATAATGCCTAAAAAAAAGGCAAAGAAAAGGTCTCGGCCAGAAAAAGTGACCGATCGACCAAAATAATGGCCGGCCGACCAAGAACATTGCCGACTGGCCAACGCTTTTGGCCGGTAGCAATAAACAGGACCGGTGGCAACATGCCAAGGCCGGTGGGGTGTGGGGGTGGCCAACAAGCCATTCCCTACGCTTAGAAGCAAAAACACAAGTGTTTGGTCTACAACCAAGCACAAAACAAACAAGTCGAGAGGTCTTGAGGCAAGGCGTGTAACCAAGACCTCCTAGAACTCAAAACGAACACAAACGTGGATGATCATCGAGTGTTCAAACGATGACATCCAAGTCTTGAGGACGGTCAAAAATGGGGTGTCTACAGGACCTATCTGATGCTTGTGATGTTGTTACTTTTGCCATTCTTGCGGTTTCTTCCATCCTTTTTGAAATCCCTTCTTCCATTTTTTCTTGAAAAAAGTAGTCTTTTTCTTGTTGAATGGTGTGTGGGTATTATTCTGTGGTTGTGGTGAAGATTGTGCCATAAACAAGTTAGAAGACAATCCTTCTTTACGCCTGCGCTTCATTCTTTCTTCTTCCAAAACTAAGAGTACAGGCAATGTTACCATTGAAATTTCTCGTCCACTATGAGTTAGGGATGTGATAACATGATCCCAAGACAATGGAAGACTATTAAGTATGGTTGTCACTTACATCTTGTCCGACAAAGAATGACCAGGGTTGGATAATTCTTTAGCAATTAATTCCATTTGATTAACATGATCACCAACACTATCATTATCACTCATACGAGTGTTATTATATTTGTCCAAGAGCAATTGAATTTGAGTATCTGATCGAACTCCATACTTACTTTCTAGTGCTTTCATTAGTTGTCTTGCAGTTTCATGTTCTTCAAAGAGCGAAATAATGTTATCTTTTATATTATGTAACATAGTTGCCTTTGCCATTGTATCATCTTCTATCCATTTATTTTGGAACCAATTAGAATCATCATCTGGTTTAGAAGTGGATAAAGTATGCAATGTTTTCTCATGTGCAAGAAGATAAGAAATGTGGTGTTTCCATGCTCGGAAATTATTTCCATTAAGCATCTCGATTCTCGAAGAATCTATTGTATTTTTAATAGCCATATTAAAAACAAAATGTGTTACTATGAAAATTCAAATGTGAATATGAAAATTCAAATGTGAATATGAAAATTCAAATGTGAATATTACAATACTAAACTAAAAATAAAAATAAGCAAAATTAAAAACAACAACAATAAGGAAAAGCCTTGTAGTTGTTGAATCAGCCCCTGTGATGAAAATGATGTGAAGGAATAGAACGGTACTGTTGCCTTGGGTAAGAAGAATGATGAAAACCCAATGGCCTAGTAAACCCAATACTTTGCTTATGAGTATTGTAATAATAATTACGAGCCCAAGGAACACAATGGTGCCTTTTAAACAATGTTTCTTTGGATGTTTTCCTTGGTAACACCCTTGAATAGCCTCCTCCTCGAATTTTTTCTTTTGAAAATGTAGTACAAGTACCCACAAAAAAATTCTTAGAAAAATTCTGGAAATTTTGGCTTTTGAATGACTAAAAACGGCCTTGAAATGAGTGAGAACGAGCCGAAAAACCCCTTGAACCAATCTGCCGGATCAATGTTTTGGCTGAACCGGCTTGAACCGCTGGTCAACGCGCAGATCAGGGCACGGGTCAGCACGCGGGTCGTGCGAAATAGACGGACGCGGGTTCGGGAGCGGTGCGCTGGGCATTGGGTCGACGCGCGGATCTAGGCGCGCGCTGGGCTGCAGCGTTGGGCTGCTTGGGTGGTCTGCGCACTGGGCTGGCTGCGTCGCTGGCTTGGGCTGCAACGCTGGCTTGGGTTGCGCTTGGTTTGCTTTGGGCTGAACTTGGTTTGGCCCAATAAAATTCTTTTTAATCTTTAGGCCCAATGGAACAGATCTCCTAGCAGTAATTCTTATTTTTGGGCCCTTTTTAATTGGTTTTATTTTTTGCCCAAATTTTTGAATTTCTTGAATTGAATCTTCAACGGTATTATTCCGGTCGTCTTCTTCGGCAACTGGAGTCGGAGACCACAGACTAAAATTTGAATTTTGAGGATCAAATCTTCGCTGTTTTTCACAACGAATTTCACCATTGTGATCAAAATTCTGAGAAGAACAAGATGGTGCCAATTTGGAGACGCAATTCGAACCGAAAAATATTTTATAAAATTGTTTCCAACGATACAATTCAGACTCACTTTCGGCAAGGTTTGAAACAATGGCACCACCAACAGTTATTTTCTTCAGATAGTTTTCTGGAAATACAATACGTTGGTGATGATTAAATAAACAAACGGAATTAACCAAAGCCGAAGATTGATGATTGATTATACTCTAAATTTTTGGTAAAAACTTCTAAGAAAATTTTTGTTCTTCCGAACTGTAATTCGACATCTGCAATTAGGGCTGTGCAAAATACCGCCTAATCCTCTAAAACCGCACCGATCCGCATCAATCCGCACCGCTCTAACCGCTAACCGCTGTTTAAACTTTAAAATTTATAATCCGCCAACCGAACCGCTCCGCTCTGCTATAGTTAATACATATATATTTTTTAACCTCCAATGAAATATCAATGTAAAAATGAGTGTGCGAGATATTTAAGATATGAAATTTATTACAAATTAGTAGTTATATATATGAAACATATTATGTAAATTACTTTGTGTTATATATCTAAAAAATATTATACAAATTAGTGTTATATATTATGCAAATATATGATAATTAGTTACAATATTCTTCAATCCGCCAATCCGCCAAAAACCGCCCAAATCGCATTTTGTCAATCCGTTAATCCGCCAACCCGCCATTCGATTTGTAATTTTACTCTCAAACCGCCCGAACCGTACCGCGCACACCCCTATCTGCGATTATGTGTACAAACTTGCTCTGATACCACTAAAAGATAATCTTACAATGGCAATTGATCGAAATACCCGTGAGGGTGTTTATCACGCGAGAATGTCGATTATCCTCGTTGCCTGGGTTCTGGAAACCATCAGGTTGCATCATATAAATTTCCTCTTTTAATTCTCCATTGAGAAAAGCTGTTTTAACAGCTAATTGATGCAATTCCAAATCCATCCTGGCTACTACTGCCATTAGAATCCTTATTGAGGCAAATTTTACAACAGGAGAATATGTATCTACAAAGTCTATTCCAGGTTGTTGAGTGAATCCCTTGGCTACTAACCTGGCTTTGTATTTCTCCAAAGTTCCATCTACTTTGAATTTCTTTCTAAGAACCCATTTGCAACCAATGGCTTTTCTTCCATTCGGAAGATCAGTTAATTCCCAAACATCATTTTTCTTGATCGAGTCAAGTTCTTCATTCATTGCCTCAAGCCATTGTGTAGCATCATTGCTTCTTTATAACTAGTAGGATCATCTACTAAGTTATTAAGTTCTTCAACTTGAAAAACATAATGATCTTTCAAAGACGTAGATGGACGTCTTGCTCTCTTACTCCCACTTATCTCAGGATTCGAAGCAGGTAAAACAACGTCATGTAGTTTGCGTTTGCTCCCACTATTAGATGGTGCAGGAAGAATATGTGGAATGTGTGATAAAGAAGGAAGAGAAGAATCCTGAGATACTTCAGAGAGCAATTCAAGTTGTTCAATAGGAGTAACAAGATCAATAGATTCAAGAAAAATAGCATCTCTATTTTCTATTAATCCACGTTCGGGATGGTAAAAACGATAACCACTCCCATTTTCGATATAACCAATAAACTTGCATTCCCAAGTTTTGCTTCCCAATTTATCCTTTAAAGGTTTGGGAATAAGTACATGTGCCTTATATCCCCAAACTTTGAGATTTTGAACATTAGGTTTAGTTCCATGCCAACATTCGTAAGGAGTTAGAGGTTTTGCTTTTGTTTCGACTCTGTTTAAGATGTACGCAGCGGTGGACAAGGCTTCCCCCAAAAAATGAATAGGAAGATCAGCATGAGCCATTATGGACCTTGTCATTTCCATGAGAGTACGATTGCGTCTTTCTGCGACCCCATTTTGTTGTGGTGTGTATGGCATTGTAAACAAATGTTTTATGCCATTGTCCTTGCAAAAAGAATCCATAGCTTCATATTCGCCACCTCTATCATTATTCAAGTGTTTAATGGACCGACCAAGTTGCTTTTCTACCTCTAATTTATATTCCTTAAACTTGTCAATTGCTTCTAATTTGTGTTTAAGAAGGTAGATATGTCCATATCTTGAATAATCATCAGTGAAAGTAATAAAGTATTCCATGCCTCGATGAGTTTTAGTTCTTAAAGGGCCACAAATGTCCGAATGAATTATTTCAAGTAATTCCGACGATTTCCAATGTTTAAAAAATGGCTTGCTAGTCATTTTACCTTTGATACATGGTTCACATATATCAAAATCATCGGAACATACTTTAGGTAATAAGCCACTTTTAAACATTCGAAACATTTTATTTTTATTAATGTGACCTAACCTTAAATGCCACAAATAAGAACTATTACTAGTAGAAACATGCAAATAATCACAAATACATACTTCATTATCAATAGAAAGAGAGTACATGTCATTCACTCTTACACCTTTCACTAATACACTTCATTTCTTAATCAATACTGTGTTAAACCTAAAATTAATCTCAAAACCTTTTTGAGTTAACACCGGAACGGAAATTAAATTTCGCCGAATGTTGGGTACATAAAGCACATCATGAAGCACAATAGAAGTTGCATCAATAAAGAATTGACAATTGCCCATGAGGGTGTTTATCACGCGAGAATGTCGATTATCCGAAAGTTAGAAAATGGTAATCTTCTAGTTCATAAATTTATGAATTATTCCAAACTTGCTGTCAAGTATTTATATACAAATAAGTGACCTTTGGGAATAGGTATAACATTTGAATTTGTTTCATACAACAACAGTCACCATGGTTCCCTCAGAGTTGTGTCTATTGATGTTTGAATTCAAACCATTAACTAACTAACAGATAGCTACAATATTCTTGCGGGAAGATTCTTTACAATTCAAGAGAGAGAAGATTGAGTGAAGTGAGTCACACCAAATTATGGTGTGGTCACTCTTTATTCCATCAAAATTCCCTTACCTTAATAGTTTCATTTCTTAAGGAAAGCTTCAAAACAGGGTACAGACGAGATGTTCCAACCTTAGAGGAGAGTTCCATCATTGCGTGATTGAAGACCCTCTCAACCGAGTTTGTTGTTGCTTCAAGACCGCAGACATTGATAATTGCTTTCCAGAAGATATCACTATGAGCCGATATCAAAGCCACAACCAAATGAACTGATGTACACTCGGCTTCCTTAGTGAGATCATGAGCCCTAGCTCCCTTTGTCTTGTCGGTGAATTTGTTAGGCTCCATTTATGATATCTAAAAAAAAATAAAAATAAAAAAAATAAAAATAAATAAAAATCTGCAACGAAAGTTGGCTCCATAGACGACATTGTCCAATCTGCTATTAAGATCTATATGACTATGAATCCAAGATGTAAGCACAGTATGCATGACACATAATACAAAGTTGGCAATTATTCAAGTAAAAAAAAAAAACATGAATCCTACAATCAGGTAGCCGGTTCGGCTCAAGATTAGAATTAATGGAAAAACAAAATCTAAATGTCTGGACAAAAAAAATGGAATACAAAACGGAGAACAAAAAAGATAGCCACAATTGTGAAAGAATGTAATTGTTTCCAAAGGTTATGATGATGCAGCAATTAATATCACAAATCACATTTCAGTTTTGAGATTGTCAATACAAAAACAAAAGCCATTTTGTATGAAACAAAGTTCCAAATGGGCTAATATTCAAGAACATGTTGCATCAAGGCCAAATAATTGAATTCAACATTCAAAACTAGCATCAAAAGTTATGAAGCACAGGTATTTCAAAAATATTGCCGTACAAGTACCGGTACTTACCAGATACTGGTATGCGTACCAGTATGGTTACATGTGTACCAGGCACCAAAAAATACACTGGGTACGTTTTATACGATCAGTATAATCCTGGTACACGATGGGTACATTTTTGGGTACACCGTGGTAAAAAATGAGATTTTTTGCAATTTCAAGGGTACTAGAGCAATTTTTTTGTCCATTTTAAATAATTAAATGAATTTGAGGTTCTTTTGTAAGAATTAAAACATGAAACAAATTGAAATTAGGTTTACCAGTTCTATTCATTATCTCCTTCAAAGAAACACAGTCGATTCCAAGAGAGAAATGGTCAGCGATTGAAAAACTCCTTCGAATTTGCTAATTCTCTTCTTCGAACAACAGATTCTGGTGAGTTTCTCTTCGATTCTTCCTCCTATTCTTCTTCAATTCTTCTTCCTCTTTCTTTCATTTTTTTTTTAGTTTTTTTTTGTTTTTCTTTACAGCAAACAAAGAGGGTTGTCCCTTTTTTTGTCCTTTGTTTTTCTTCAATTCTTCTTCCTCTTTCTTTCATTTTTTTCCATTTTTTTTTCTTTCTTTGCAGCAAACGAATTGATCTGTCTTCCTTTTTTTCCCTTCATTTTTTTGATTCGAATCTCTCCTTTGATTTTCTCTTTCTTTGATTCGATTCTTCTTCCCCTTTCTTGAACTCTCCTTCATTTTTTCCTGATATATATATATATATATATATATTATTTTTTACATTTTTTCCCCACAGCCACTAAAATTTCATGCAACTTGCAAGTCTAGAGCTTCTCTTTAATCATCTTCCAAAAAAAATAAAAAATGTAGAATCACCCACTTTGTTATTTAACTCATGACCTCTTCTTACTGTTGTAGACTATAGTAGACACAATCAGAATGATTTACTCTTCTTTCTTTCTTTTTTTTTTGTTGTTGTAATTTCTCCTTTTAATTATGTTATTAAACTTTGATTTGTATGTTAGATGTTTAGTTATAAATTTAACAAAAAATAAAATAAAATTGATGTACCCCAGCCGTACCCATTGGCGGAGCCAAGAAACTAAATCAGAAGGGGCACTTATCGATAACAACTTTATTTTTATTTTTTTCCATAACCAATAATAAGAAGATAATAATAATTTTTGAATTAATATTAAGTACAAAAACTTAAATAAATTATTACAGAAATATTTCACATAAAATTTTACAATTAATTTCGAGTAAAATCGAAAAGAAAGTATTGCGTGTAACTAGTGTATCATGAACAATGTAAAAAAGTCATATATTTAAGTCTTAAAATAAATTATATAATGATAAGATAAATCAAATTTTTACAAAATTTGAGTAAAAAATTCATATAATAGTAATATCACGTCATTATTGACATATGATATTACTAACCAATAGTAAAGCAACATATGAAGGGAGAATTCTACATGCAAATATAACTGATACTCTAGTAATTTTTACATATATATAGTGACATTAATTATATTTGCATATCAATAATGATGGATATTACCTTTATATTGAGATTTTTTCACAAAATTTTCATACATAAAAATATAATTTGTTGTAATCACTTCATTTTCAATAAAACAATCACTATTGTTTTCATAAATTTAAAAACGTCCTTGACATTTTATTTTAAATATTTTTTTGTTTAAAATTTGATTATATACATATGTAAAAATATAAAAATATATTAAAAAAAAAATCCAAGGGGTGTACGTGACTCACTGGTCACATGGTGACTCCGCCACTGGCAGTACCCGTACATTACTTTTTTTAAGGGGTTGTTTGGGATGATCTAAATAAGTGTACTTTTTGACTTTTTATGAAATATGGATTGGGTTTTGATTGAGTTTGAAGTGATGTGTTAGAGAGGTGATGTGACTTAATAAAATGATGTGACTTAAATTGGATAGTGACTTTTTGACTTTTTATCTTTTTCAAGACATGCCAAACTTGACCTTAGTCATATCAATATACTTGTATCGTACCCATATTCATTTCTGCACCCGTGCTTCCTAGATCAAAAGTCATAAACCCAATACAGTTGTAAGAACAAAACTATAGCTTAGGCCAAGTTTGGGTACTCCCAAATAATCCAAAAAGCTAAAAAGTTACTCAAAAAGTTAAAAAGTTAACACTATTCACCAAAAGTCAACAATTACAGCTGCACAACTCCCAATTCAAATTTTCCTCTAAAAACCAATTTTCACAATTTTTTATTACATATTTTTCCATAAAAAGTCAAAAAGTTAACCCAAACCTCCATATTTTCAACCTCACTTTTTTTGTCCAAAAAGACAAAAAGTGCACTTATTTAGTCTTCCCAAACTTGACCTTAGTATCTCAGGATTCGTTGTTTGTTACTGCACTCTTTTGGCTTATTAGCCTATCGGCCCTCAGTGGCCTTGCTTCCGACTTATGGTCCAAAGGAAGGAGATTGAAGACAGTTCATTGCACATAATGAGTACTAAATCCAAGATCCAAACACAATACAAACAAGATTTTAAGAGAAAAATTGGGTGAACTATTCTCAAACAAAGCGGCACGACTAGTATGGAAACTTTTGTGAACTCTCATCAAAACTAGTATAATGAACACATCAAAACACTTTTCCATTTTTAGTATATACGCTTTGACAATAAGGGGTGAGAGTTTGATTTTTAATTTATTAATATAGATTGCGTATTTATACAGTTATTTTATTAACTAATCAATTACATAAGTTAATAACTGTTTATTAAAAAAAATTGAAGAAAATTGCTGCCGTATTAGCTCGCAGCAGTGGCCCAACCCAACCTTGTTTGGGTTTTTTTTTTTTTTATAAATTTTTTTATTGGCTTATTTTTTATTTTAGTGAATTTTTTCTAAAAAAGTTTAAATATTTTAAGTTTCTAAATTTTACTCAATGAGACAAATCGGATTTTTTTTTTTTAATTTAAAATAATTTGCAAAAAAGGTCTAGAAAAGACAATTTTGACTTTTTAAATTTTGTTTTGAATTTTTTTTTTATAAAAAAAATGGATTACTATTTTAAAATTTCTCATATTAAGATTTTATAAGATAAATGCCAACAAATATTTAGTAATAGCTAAGGTCCCTAGGAAAGGCGGAAGCAATTTTGGGACAAAAATACCCTTATTTATTGAATTCCAACGCTAAAGATACAATTCAATGTATATCACTTTTTGAAAAATTTTAAAACTTAAAAATTCAATAACTTTTAATTTAGATATCCATTTTCAATAAAATTTATATTTTTATCAAACAAGATCCATGATGAATATGAAATTTCAAAAAAAGAATTGACAAAATTTTACTGAGTTGGCAATCTTCAGTTTATGAAATTTCTTTGACTTTTAATCAGAGAAATCTTATTGAGGGGTAGAGAGAGGGAAGAAAGAAAGAAAGATATAAGGCACTCAAGCTCAAAACAAAGCCAAACCCTTTGGCTCCAAGTAAATTTTTTTTGAAATTTCATAAATTTTTCTGAGTGAAAATAAATAATTCTGAAATTTTTCTGGGTGATTGTGAAATTTCTCTAACTATCGGACATCCACCTAGACATTCGACCCGCATAAATCATACAAAAATCTAAATGAAGGCAAGAAAAAGAGTGAAAACAAAAAAAAAAAAAAAAAAGACCTAAACAACTAACTTCAAAACATAGAGGGACCTTATCTCTTACAAATATTCTCATTCACCTGTTACGTGAAAGGTAAGAGGAGTTTGCGCCTAATTTTCCCTTTAAAAAAACGAGAAAAGTAAAAAATAAAAAATATTGCATAATTTAAAGAAAACAATAAAAATGAAATAAAAAATGACTTATTTATATATTATATAAAGAAAAAGGCATTTTTAGAGAGAAGCATTCTAGGAACTCTAAACTTTCATTATAAAATTATTTTTTATAAAACTGTGGGATTGGACCGGAACATAAAAAAAAAAAAAAAAAAAATTATAAAACTGGCCAATCACGGCCTGACACGTCACTGGGGGTCAACCCCCAGTGGGTGTAGGAATCACTGCTCTTTTCTTAAGGAAAAAGCCTCATACACCCAGTGATTCATCACCCCCACCACCCCCCAGTGCCACGTGGCACTGTGGGATTGGACCGGAACATAAAAAAAAAAAAAAAAATTATAAAACTGGCCAATCACGGCTGACACGTCACTGGGGGTCAACCCCCAGTGGGTGTAGGAATCACTGCTCTTTTCTTAATTTTAAACAATTAAGAAAATTTTCATTAGTTAGCTTCCATTTACCTTTTATTTTATAATCTCACATCCAAAAAATAAAATAAAAAAGTGAATTGTTTCATTTACATAAAGTGAATCTTATACTCCTATATAAGTAAAAGGAGATTTTTAGTGAGAAACCTTAGGATCAATATCTCATACTAATTTTTTTAATTTTCTTAATTTTAAACAATTAAAAAAATTCTTATTGCCTAACTTCCATTTAACTTTTATTTTACAATCTCATTAGCTAGTTTCCATTTAACTTTTATTTTATGATCTCACATAGAAGTTTTGATTTTGAAAATAATTTGTATAAGGTTTTGAAACTCTCATAATATCTCTCATTAAAAGTATTCTTTTGTAAAATTTATAGGTATATTGATAATCTCAATGTTACTCTTATAGCTCCTTAATACAAAAATAATAAGATAATTAAGATAATTTTAAATTTGTATTCAAAACTTATAAATCATGTGATATATTATTATAATTTTCAATTTATATTGTGTCAATTTTAAATTTAAATTAATAGATTGTTTTCCATATTTAGTGACAATTTAAATTTCAATAAAATAAAATTTAAATATTTTAATTAATTAATTTTTGTGTAAGTTAGTTGGGCTTTTAACCTTGACATGGACAGGCCCAAAAAGGCCATGGACCACTATAAGCAACCCAAGCCCATCAATTGGAGCCCAATACATAACCCAGCTGATGAAATCCAAAACAGTTGGATTCCAACATGGCATAAAGAGCCAACGGCATTCAGACACGTGGCAGGTGCAGGACGAGCCACGTCGGCAGACAAAGATCTGCAAAGTTAGTGCCACTGCACATCACCATTAATGCAGCCCATCACAACATTTATTACGACAACACCTCCCCGTCGGAACAGGACCTCCCTTACCCTGAACAAGGTAAGCTACAGCATAGACTTTCGGCGATGAGGGCAGGTCGGAAGAGACAGCGAAATGATTACCAAAGGATATAAGCAAACGTTGAAGACAAGAAGAAGGTTAAGCTTTCTATTCCCATCTCTCTCTCTACACTCCCTACTTCCTCTACTAATTTGCTCGCCGGAGGGTTCACTGGGGGACTACCTACGTTCCCCGTTGAACTTGTTTGCAGATCACTTGGTGGGCTCGACCATTTGGACCGGAGCTTGAAGAACTTGGATCAATCCGACCCATCCACCGAGAACGAACTGTATTATCAGTTGGCGCCGTCTGTGGGAAACAGCTCTTATCCGTGCGCCAGTTATGTTCATTGTCACCGGAGACCCTGTCCCAACAACCTTTCTCTCCTACCCATCAAGGTGTATGGTCACGACTAGATCCATGGCTTCTCACCATAACGCTGCCGACCATCAAACCAACCCTCCCAACCCAAACAACCCACCTCAGTATCTCATCGAGCTTACCAACAGCATTAACCGTATGGCCGAGCAAAATCAGGCCCTGATAAATGCTTTACTCCAAAGAAACCTTCCCATACCACCACCTCCAGATATTCCACCCAACCAAGAAAGAGCCCCGAGCCACACTACTCTACAACCCCATCCATCCAACCTAGAAGGTTTACAACCTCCTCCTCCCCCACATATAAATTTACCACCTCCACCCCCACGCCCGTCAGTCGGGGTACCAGCCCCCGAAGGGGAAGCCAACAGTGTCCAGCCCCCACTGACTGACCATGGTGACAACATTCCCCTCTGGGACGCGGAACTCCGAGCTATGAAGCTCCAACTCCAAGGGGTCATGCAGAACATTCAGCACAAGCCTTCTACCACTGCAAACTCGCCCTTTGTTGCCTCCATCCGGGACAAATCTCTGTCCGCCAAGTTCAAGATGCCGACCATTGACTCTTTTGACGGCACAACGGACCCGATTGACCATCTGGAGACCTACTGCACCCTCATGATCCTCCATGCCTTCTCTGACGAGATCATGTGTCGGGCTTTCCCCGTGACATTGAAGGGGTCGGCTCAACTGTGGTTCAGTCAGTTACCAGCAGACTCTATTTCCACTTTCCAGCACCTCAGTGACTCTTTCCTGAGCCATTTTATTGGAGCCCAGCGCCAGCGACGCCCGGCCACCCAACTCCTCAACATTCGCCAGACCAAGGGGGAATCGCTACGCAGCTTTGTTACCCGCTTCAACACCGAAGCCTTGCAAGTAGCGGAAAACGACGACAAGGTCATCCTCACGGCTTTCATGGCCGGTCTGCGGTCGTCCGATTTCCTTTTCTCCCTCTCTAAAAACCCACCGACCTCCATGGCAGCCCTACTCTCCAAAGCCCAAAAATACATGAATGCTGAAGATTCACTGGCCGCTCGGCAGGACCCAATAACCAAAAACCCGAACCCCAGAGACAAGAGAAAAGACTCGGAACCTAGGAACGCCCAGTATAATAACCAAACACCCAACTATAACGACCGACCCCCCCGAACTGACCGGTCGGCACCAGCCCGACCACCTGGTCGGTTAGAACGATACACACCCCTCAATTCTCCCATGGAACATGTCCTCAATCAGATTCAACGGGACTACCCCCTCAAATGGCCCCTGCCTTTACGAACTCCTTCCCATCGGAAAGATCAGTCCAAGTATTACCGTTTCCATCAGGACCATGGCCATAACACTAACGAGTGCATTAACCTCAAAGATCAGATCGAGACCTTCATACGTCAGGGACGTCTTAACCAGAGGCACAGAACCGAACCCCCCAGAAACAATGGTCGACGCACCCCACTCCGGCAGCTAGCCCCACCAAACCAAGGCCACGATCGCCCTCCGCAACAGCCTCGACTGCCAGTTAATCCCTCCCCACCAGTCAGAGAGATCAAAGTTATCTTAGGCGGCCTTGCTTGTGGGGGACCATCCCGTTCCACTCAGAAGGCAGAGCTCAGAAAAATAAGGCAAGGCTCAGACAAAGCAGTGGCAACGGTGGACCGACCCTCTAAACAGCCGAAACAGTGGACTGAACCTATCACTTTCACGGACGCCGATTGTACAGGCATCCGTTACCCACATGACGACCCCCTTGTCATCTCTGCCATCCTCTTCAACTACAAGGTCAGACGAGTTCTCATCGACAATGGCAGCTCTTCAGACATCATCTTCCTCAATTGCTTCCGCCAGCTCAAGATTGGAGAAGAGAGTTTGTCCCCTCTCCAAACTCCTCTGGTCGGTTTCACCGGCGACCGTGTGACCTCCATCGATTCCATCGACCTCCCTATCACGATCGGCGACTACCCACGGCAGACCACGAAGTTACTCACCTTCCTTGTGGTCGATTGCCCATCTGCCTACAACATCATTCTCGGCCGCACCGCCCTAAATGCCTTCCAGACCATCACATCCACCTATCATCTTGCTATCAAGTTTCCCGCTGATCTCGGCGTCGGAACAGTTAGAGGAGAGCAGATCGTGGCCAGGAAGTGTTATGTTGCCTCACTCAAAGAAGTCAAGCTACAGGAGGCAATGATCATCGAAGGACTCGACATCTGGGATGAGGACGAGCTGGTGAGAGGAGAACCTGTGGAGGAGCTCGTCGAGGTCCCCATCTATCCCACCAACCCAACCAAAACTGCCAAAATCGGCAGCCAATTATCCCCCCAAGCCAAGGCCGACCTTACTACCCTCTTGACTGAACATAATGACGTGTTTGCCTGGACCCATTCAGACATGCCAGGTATTGACCCATCCTTTCTAACCTACCGCCTTAGCATCGAACCTCATTTCCGACCCTATCGCCAGATGTAGCGCATCTTCCATCCGGAGCGCAATACTCTTATTACAGCAAAGTTCGACAAGCTCCTTGAAGCACAATTCATCACAAACGTAGACTACCCTAAATGGTTGTCAAACGTGGTCCTAGTCTGAAAGAACAACGGCAAATGGCGACTCTGTGTTGATTACTCCGACCTGAACCGAGCTTGCCCCAAGGACAACTATCCTCTTCCCCGCATCGATCTGCTGGTCGACGCCACAGCCGGTCATTAGATGCTCAACTTCATGGATGCTTTTTCTGGGTACAACCAAATCTTGATGCACCCGTCCGACCAGGAACATACTTCCTTCATTACTGACCGAGGTACTTACCACTACCGTGTGATGCCGTTCGGACTAAAGAATGCTGGGGCCACTTACCAACGGTTGGTCAATGCCGTTTTCCATCACCAGATAGGTCGGAACATGGAAGTATATGTCGACGACATGTTGGTCAAGAGCAAACTTTCCACTGATCATCTGACCGACCTGCAAGAAACCTTCGCCACCCTCCGCAAGTACCAAATGAAGCTCAACCCAGAGAAGTGCGCCTTCGGCGTAGGATCTGGAAAATTTTTGGGTTTTATGGTCAGCCAGCGCGGCATTGAAGCTAACCCTGAGAAGATCAAGGCCCTGATTGAGATGCAGTCACCCAGAACGGTCAAAGAAGTTCAAAGACCCACCGGCCGAGTGGCGGCCCTCAACCGCTTCATTTCCCGCGCAACAGATAAGTGCCTACCATTCTTCAAAGTTCTTTGGCAGACTTTTGAATGGACAACCAAATCCGAAGAGGCTTTTCAGCAGTTAAAGCAATGCATGGCCAATCCTCCCCTCCTTTCACAGGCAGTTACGGGCGAGCCTCTCTTCCTCTATTTAGCAGTCTCAAGCACCGCAGTTAGTGCAGCTCTTATCAGGGAAGACGGCTCAGTCCAACGGCCGGTCTACTACATCAGTCGAGCTCTCAGGGGAGCAGAGCAGAATTACCCATTGCTAGAAAAATTGTCCCTGGCCTTGGTCACCGCCTCCAGACGGCTCTGCCCTTACTTCCAAGCCCATTCCATAGTGGTCCTCACCACCAACCCCTGAAGAAGGTCATGCAGCAACCAGAGCTCTCCGGCAGACTTATACAGTGGTCCGTAGAACTCAGCCAGTTTGACATCTCCTACCGCCCTCGAACAGCAATCAAGGGGCAGGCCATAGCAGACTTCATCCTGGAATTCACCAACCCTACCCCAACCACTGCCTCTCCACCCCCACCAACTCCTATCGAGCCGGAAGACCCCCATTCTTGGACTCTCAACGTCGACGGGTCATCCCGCAAGGAAGGTGGTAGGGCTGGCCTCATCCTCACCTCCTCTGAGGGTGGCTATTTCAAATGTGCTCTCCGTTTCTTGTTTAGTGCCAGCAACAATGAGGCCGAATATGAAGCATTGATAGCAGGACTCCACCTTGCCAAGGACATTGGTGTCAGCCACATTCAGGTATTCAGCGACTCCCAACTCATCGTCGGCCAGATTACGGGGGAATTCGACGCCAAGGAGGACACAATGCGGGCTTACAGCGATATGGCACTCCCCCTTGTTCGCCTCTTCAATACCTTCCACATCGAGCACATACCTCGGGCGGAAAACTCCAAGGCAGATGAGATGGCTCAGTTGGCCTCTGCAGACCAGTCCAACCTCAGCCACGGAGTCCGCCTCGAATACCTAGCCCACCCGGCCATCTCACCCGACCTACAAGAAGTGCAGTTCCTCCAGAATGAACCCATCCCTTGGGCATCCGACATCTTCCTATTTTTGACAACAGGAGAACTCCCAGATGACCAACAGCAGGCCGCCAAGGTCAGGGCTCGGTCGTCTAACTACGTTCTGGTCAGTGGCGTCCTATAGAAACGTGGCTTTTCACGACCATATCTACGATACCTCAACTCGGCCCAAGCAACCTATGTAATGCAAGAAATCCATGAGGGAATTTGTGGCAACCATTCGGGCGGCAGGTCTTTAGCCTATAAAATACTCCGTACAGGTTATTTCTGGCCGACTCTCAATCAAGATGCCACTGATTTTGTGCTCAAATGCGACAAGTGTCAGCGCTTTGCCAACATCCCCCATGCTCCTCCCACTGAACTGATCACACTCTGCAACCCCTACCCGTTCGCCAAATGGGGGATCGACCTAGTTGGTCCACTTCCCACCGGCCGAAGCCAGACCAAGTTCGCGATTGTCGTCATTGATTACTTCACCAAGTGGGTAGAGGAGGAACCCCTCGCGACCATCACCGAGCGGAACACAACCAAATTCATCTGGCAGTCGATCGTTTGCAGATTCGGCGTCCCTCAAGCCATTATCTCCAACAACGGCAAACAATTTGACAACGCCAAGTACAGGAAGTTCTGCGTCGACCTCCAGATTCAACCATGTTTCTCTTTCCCCGGTCATCCCCAAGCCAATGGCCAAGTTGAGGTCACCAACCGTTCTCTCCTAAAGGTCATCAAGACTAAGCTTGAAGCTACTAAGGGACTATGGGCTGAGGAACTACCGAATGTGCTATGGGCTTACCGCACCACCGCCTGGACTCCCACTGGGGAAACCCCTTTTCGCCTAACATACGGCGCTGAGGCGGTTATTCCTGTGGAAATTGGTCTGCTTACCCCCAGGGTTTTACATCCGGATCCAGCACTCACCAAAGAACTTCGTCGAGCAGACCTGGACCTAATTGAAGAACTCAGGGAGACCACTGCTGTCAGATTGGCCTCATACCAACAGAAAATGAGAACACACTATAACCGCAAAGTCTGACCAAGGGAGTTCGCTGTTGGGGACCTTGTCTTGAGAGAAGCAACTCTCGCCACCAAGAATCCGACTGAGGGTAAGTTGGCAGCCAAATGGAAGGGACCTTACATTGTGAAAGCCCGACCACGTCCAGGCACTTACCGACTTCAGGATTTGGAAGGTCGAGACCTCCCGCACCCTTGGAACGCCGAACACCTGAAACGTTACTTTCAATAAACCACTACTTTTGTATTGCTCAGTTATTGTATTTTCTTTTTGGCAAATTCACACGCTTGAACATTCTTGTTATCTTCTCATGCAATGTAACTTTTTGACGTTTATATACCTCAGTCGTCTACCTGGTGTCTCAATGACATTTTGATTATAGCACTCACAAAAGGCTCAGCCAGACTGAGCACCAAAACGCCTCAGCCCGACTGAGCGTCATCCAGACCGAGCACTAAAAGCCTCAGCCAGACGGAGCACTAAAAGCCTCGTCCAGACCGAGCACTAAATACCTCGTCCAGACCGTGCATCAAACAGTCTCAGCCCGACTGAGCATCAAAAGCCTCAGCCAGACTGAGCACCAAAAGCCTCAGCCAGACTGAGCACCAAAACGCCTCAGCCCGACTGAGCGTCATCCAGACCGAGCACTAAAAGCCTCAGCCAGACTGAGCACTAAAAGCCTCGTCCAGACCGAGCACTAAATGCCTCGTCCAGACCGAGCATCCAAACGTCTCAGCCCGACTGAGCGCTACACGCCTCCCCCAGAATAAGCCCAAAAGCCTGAGCCCAAAAGCCTCAGCCAGACTAAACCCAAAAGCCTCATCAGTGAAACTTCATAATTGTGGCATTAGTATAACACTTAGTCGCAATTCCAGGTCGATGTTTTTACCCCACTCTTTACTTAGTCAAATTCCAAAGACGTTCTTACATTTTTCCTCTACTAATGAGATTATTTCCTCCCCCATCAAGCATGACTCAAATAAACCACTCTCACCCATCTCAGCAATGTGGCAAGCACAGGCACATAATTTTATCACATTTTACATTCAACTTTACTCTGCATTGAGTTTTTATTACAACTCCAATTTCACTCTGCATTGAGGCGTTCTATACTTAACTCTGCATTGAGTTTTTACTTTATCACATTTTACATTCAACTTTACTCTGCATTAAGTTTTTATACAAGTTCGACTTTACTCTGCATTGAGTTTTTATTACAACTCCAATTCCACTCTGCATTGAGGCGTCCTATACTTTACTCTGCATTGAGTTTTTATTACAAGTCCAATTTCACTCTGCATTAAGGAGTTCTTTACTTTACTCTGCGTCGAATTTTCATAACAAGTTCAATTTCATTACACATCAAGGAGTTCCCGAATTTAGTTCACACTGATTTATACACATGCAAAAGCAATCGACTGAAAACACAACTGAAATCTTATTCATTCACATATGTGTACACAAGCTCATTACATCACTTCAAAAAAAAAAAAAACAAAACACAAAACACAAACAATATCTGTGCGCAGCCTCTTTCTCCTTCTTCCTAGTCAATCCTCCTCACTAGAGATGAGGTCTTCTTCTTCAATACCCTCGTCTAAGGGGGTTTGGGCCACATTGTCTTCGCCAATTGTAACACTACTAAGGTCTAAGTCTGGGAACAGCTCTTCAGCCCTGCGTTTGAACATCTTCCAGCCACTATCCCAGTACTCAGCCATTTCGTGCTTATAAAAGTCTGACTGCTGGAAGCTCTCAATAACTTTTACTTCAGCTCTGCCTCCAGCAGTCGTCCTCGATAGGCCCACCCCCCAGCTTCTTGCCTAGCCAGGTTGCTGGCGACAGCGGCGTCAACTGCCATCTGAAATTCGGCAGACCCTTTGAATTGTTCCACTACTGCGACACACAGATCGGGATAAGTCGCCCTCTCAGAAACTGTAGACACCCCATTTTTGACCGCCCTTAAGACTTGGGCACCACTGATGGTTTGCTCGATGATGAAATGTGTGCAGGGCACAGGTCCAATTTCTTCAAGGCAAGGAGAGAGAGAGATCTCAACTTCACACCATTTTTGGACCAAAATCATTTTGGATGGTTTTTATACCTTAAAACCCTCTCTTTCAAAACATTTTTGAAATAAAATTCCCACGATGTTCCGACGCTCGTATTTCAGTAAATGTTGCGCTTTTCGGTAAACCGACCAAGGACAAAGGGAGATGAATGAAAGAGAGATGAAATCTTCGAAAAATCTTTCAAAACACCTTACTTAGGGGTTTGAAGTTGAAGAAAAGAGGAGAAGAGGGGAGAAAACTAGTTTGGGAGTGGTTCAGCATGAATCCGGGAAGGAGAAAAGTCTGCGCGGCTTCACCGAAACGGGCGTAACTCTTTGCACAAGAGGAATTAAAATATGAGGCCACCACCATTGGAAAGCTTACTTCCGGGGCTTCATTTTGCACTCAAGAATCTCCTAAGTCCAGATTTGAGGGGAGGAGATATGGTTGGTTGAAGCCCGGTTGGACTGAATCTGCGCGGCTTTACGGAAAAGGGCATAACTTTTTCCACAGGAGGAATTTTAATGCAAGGTTTGCGCCATTGGAAAGCTAACTTCCGAGGCTTCAATTTGGACTTCCACCGGCTCTTTTTGACCTTACCGGCTACCTACCGGCACAAAAGAGTGCCGACCGGCACAAAAGATTGCCGGCCGGCCAAAAGTGCCCAGAACTCAGATTTTTGACAGATATTTATCAATACACTGTACCAGATATTTTCAATTGGGATATTTCGACCAAAAGCTGTTATTTTGATATATATAGAGCCTTATATCTCATATTGCTTAGGTTAGAACAAAAAAAGCAAGTTTTGGAGCTTCTCACTCTAAAACATCCCTCTCTCTCTACACTTCCAAGTTCAAAACCTCTCAAATCCTTGGCCATTTCTTGATCATCATCAAGCACCACCATCACCACTCCATTTCCAGCAGCAAGGAGAGGTTCTTAAGGGCTTGGAAGCAACATTCCTCAAGCCAAGAAGCAAAGAAAGAGAGGTCTTCAAGGGTAAGTCTCACTTTCCCTCTTTTGTAGCCCATTTTTGCTTCATTTCTTAAGCCTACTTGCTCACTGTTTTGGGCTCCGACCTTAACTGAAACTAGGTCTATTTTGATCTATTCTTCATGTTTGTTCAAGGGCTCAATCCTGTTTGAGCCCTCCATCTTGCACTTGCTTCAATATCATCTTGTATGTCATTATTTTGCATTGAATATTCGGCCTATGAGTGATCTGTTTTCGAGCATGAGGTAAACTTTGAGTGGGCCTATTTTGAGCCCCTATTCAACATTGAAGAAGGGCTCAACCCTGTTTGGGCCCCCTATCTTGCACTTGCTTCACAATTCCTCCTATTTATCGTAAATTTGCATGATTTGTTTGACCTACATGTAGTCTGTTTTGGAGCATGTCATGAACTGTGAGTAAGGTATTTTGTGTCCCTCTACAACTTTTAGAAGGGATCAACCTTGTTGGGGGTCTCCATGTTATACTTGTCATTATATCCTCTTGGACCCCCATTTTTGCATGCTTGTTTAAGCTCATCTAGCTTCTGTTTTCGGCCATCATCAGAACTAGAAAGAGTCTTATTTTGATCTTCTTGACATATTTCATAAGGGTCTTTGCTGGTTTGATGAATTTTTGGGGTACCTCATGTTTAGCCCTATGTATCCTCAATCTTGAATGGCATTTTTAGCATGGTTGCATACTGAGTTGGGGGATGTCATCTACTGAAAATGTTCATATTTTTAGTCCCTCATCAGTGTTGTAGAAGGGTACTTTTCAGTTTGAGCACCGCATGCATCACTTGTTTCAATACCCCTCTTGGTCCGTATTTTTGCATGCTATTGTTGCCCTATCCTTGCTTGCACTTTGGCCTTGTTCTAGACTAAAAAATGCTATTTTTGGGGCTGCCTTGCTACTGTTTTGCATGTCATGTACCAATTACGCATGTTTAGTATGGCTGTAGGCCATTTCGGGTGCTTATATCGCATTTCGGGACCATCCCGTGCATTTGGTGTCATTTCCCCGCCTTTCGGGACTGTTTTGCATCATTTGTGGTGCTGGAAATTCATTTGCATGCTTGCATATCATTTCCATGCCATTTCATGCCTTACGGCCATTACTCGGTTTGTGTGCCCGTGTGCACGCATTTCGAGGCACTTTATTTTCATCCGACGGCCTCTTATGTGAGTGTGGTTGAGGCTCACTCATGTTAGTGTAAGTCCATTTTGCATTTTTCATATCATTTTAGCTTCATTGCATTCCGTATGCCATTTTCTCGGTTTGCGTACCCGTGGGCACGCATTTCGAGACATCTCATTTTAGTCTCATTGTTGTCATATTTCATGCCATTTCATGCCTTGGGATCATCGCCTCGGTTTGCGTGCCCGCGTGCAAGCATTTCGAGGCATCTCATTTTCATAGCATTTTGCATGCTAGGATTGTATTTTAGTTGCATTCATGCATATCATGCATATTGCATCGTGTTCGGGATAGGAGTTAGCCCGGGCACGGGAAACGAGGTACGTTCCGTACTCCGAGTGACGGAACGGGTCTCAATTCCCAAGTCACCGACACTCCGGATTATCCATGATGGAGTTAGGTTTTGTTATAGCATTCATCTGCATTCATCCATATTGAGTTGTGCAATCCGACTCCTCGGCCATCATGCATCGATATGCGTGATTGGTGGCACGAGGATCGAGGCATGCATATATTTGTGAAATACATTGCTATGCCCTTTCCTGCTCTCTGTCGCAGTAAAATGAGGAATCAGCAACTTTCGGAGTCTGGCGCGCATTTCGAGAAACATTGCAAACAGAGGCTAAATTGGGCATCCCAGTGGATTTCGAAAAGGCAGCCCAGCATACATCATTCAGGAAGTGAGGCAGCCCCTGGCTTGCATGCCAGTTTACAGTTTTTCTTAGTTAATTTGTTAATTAATTAGGAATTTGTATATTATTCGGACTGTATATTTCGGACTGTATTATTTATTTGGTCCCTCCGAGTGAGGGCAAGTTTGTAATAAGTGTGTGTGAGTGGGTGTATGTCTTCCAATCCCCATTTCTTTCTTCCCTTTTATTTACCTGCTTACGTTGGTAGATTAGGGCATACTTATTTTAGCATACCTTATGCAATGCATGCGTGCATCCATGCATTTGTTTACATGCACCGGGCTCGGTACATCATGCAAACTGCATTGCTTTTCGATTCCAAATTGAATACGTGCTATTTACGCATTTCACATACCATGCTTAGGATAGCCGAGCCTGTCTAATTGCACTCTGTATGCGTCGCATTAGCCATTAACATGAACTAGGTCATGCATGTTTGCTAACTAGTTTACTGTTTGGCACGGAGTACGATGTAAGTATTTATGCTTTAGCATCTCACATGCGTGTGAATGTTAACATGACAGTATGCTTACCATGTGGCTAATGCTTATGTGAGATAAACTGTTGAATGCCTGTGGTGGAGGTTGGATTGCTTGAGTTGGAAAACTCATTGAAATCCGTATTTTAGCCTACTTGCGAGTAGCAAATTCCAAACGCTTTCAAAACAAACGGATATGCAATGTTTGTTTCCAAATTAGGCAATCTAGTCTATACTTGTTTGTTGTGCGCAAACATAGTAATTCTAGGCTAATAACCGGAATAAGAACACGTAACGTTTTCAAAATTGGATATCACGGTTAGTAGAGGCCGGTCTTCGGACCGGGCGAAAGGGGGTGCTCATAGCTGACCTTCCCCGATCGTACCCAAGCTCCCGAGCCAAGACATTTGGTGATGACGGACACGTGGCCTTCGGCACCGAGTCAGGGTTTCCTAAATTCCCATTAAAAAATATTTAGGTGGCGACTCTGTAATCTGGCAAAGCAGTCCATGTTTGGCACTACTTTTCAAAAATCTGTTTTTCTTCAAAACGATTTGCCGGATTTGGACTCTTTGGTTCAGATTAGAACCGTGACAATTTGAGTCCGAACTGTAGTGACCCAGAATGAACAGAACGGGACTTAACCCTCCCGGGGCGTTCGGGGACGTCTACAGTTTCTGGCGACTCTGCTGGGGATTTTAGAGAGCTTGACTCGAACTCGTGATATCCTGTTTTGACTACACTTATGTGTTTCTTTGCATTGCATGTGCATTGGTGCGCCTAGGACACCGTGTTGGCCATCTGCTATTCCTGAGCGGTTTGCCGGAGGCTTGTCTTGTCAAGGCATGACCATAAGGCTGACCGGTTGCGGGCTCTGCCAGTATGGGAACACAAACCCCGGTTTTACCGGGGCACCCTTTTTGACCATTCGACCTAGTGCATATCGGAATCCATAGTGACCATTCCAACTAGGACAGGTTGCTTACCCGATATAGGTTGTTTGAAACCGCTGCGTGCGTAGTGAAACCCTAGCTCCTGACAAAATAGGACAGGGAAACCCTACCCCAACATAGGGGTGTTTGGCTCTCTTTACTTGCTAGAGTGTATCTCTACAGGGAATGCATATACCAGTTTGCGGCCTGGTATCCGGCCTGCGGGCACCAGTATCAGTATTTTGAGAATCAGTTATATCGCGGGTATCAGATTCAGATTTGGGGCAGTGATTTCGGGGAACAGTGATCAGTAATAGAATACAGTCGTTCAGCTTTGCTCGTATCCGTTCCAGTGAGGTTGAGCTGAGATGCTGTCTGTTTTCTCTTTTGCTAGGTAGTCCTGGAATCATAGCTTCAGAAGGCTCCACTATCCCCCAGGAACATTGGATTTGTGCTGATAGACTTTGTCAGGTCAGAAACTCAGTTCAAGGGTAATCAGGGCCAGAGAAGGCTAGTCAGGCATAGACCACCAGTACCACAGCTACCAGATCAGTGATCTTTGAGCAGTCGGGTTGAGATTTCCGAGCCTACTGCAGACACACAGATATACCGGTTGCTCAGTTAGATCAGGACAATATGTCGAGTCTGGAAGAGATGGTGCGCCAACTCCAGGATAGTATGAAAACCATGCAGCAAGACGCTGTCTGTCAAGCAGAATTCGCCAAGCAACGGGCTGTGGTCATAGCCCAACAGGCAGAGACAATTGCCAGGCTAGAGCAACAAACCGGAGCATCTGCTTCGCATCAAGCTCCTCCACCACCAGGGGTTCAGACACCCGGGGAAACACCCAATGTCCAGGAAGGTACGGACATTCCGGTAGGGTCGGCTCCGCTCCCAATTTTACCCCAGCAATCCAAAACACCCACCAACCTACCGGACTCTCCCTTTGAGTTCGAGACTGACCCTACCGCACTGAAGTTAAGCAAGCTTGAAAAGCTGTTCAAGAGATCTCAGGGAGTCAAGACTATCCCCGATATTGAAGATGGATACACCGATGCAGCTGTGACGCTGCCCGACAGATTCAAAATGCCTCATATTGATCGATTTGATGGGTCCGGGGACCCCATGGTGCACCTCCACCTGTTTTCTGATATCCTGAGACCAATGGGTTTGACCACAGCCCAGAAATTGTCACTATTCGGCCGGACCCTGTCTGGGATAGCCGCAATCTGGTATGCGAAATTGGAGAACTCTGTGAAACAGAATTGGGAAGAGATGGCTGAGGCTTTCAGTGATCAGTACTCCTACAACACACAGATTGAGGTCACAACCCGTGATCTTGAAGTCACCCGCCAAGAGCCAAAAGAGGGTTTTTCAGAATTTGTGGCGAGATGGAGAGCAAAGGCCTCGATGATGGCTACAAGGCCTTCCGACAAAGACCAGATAAGGATGGTTGTGCGCAACCTCCAACCCAGATTAATGCAAAAAATGATTGTTCTCCCCTTCCCTACTTTTTCAGATTTACATGAGATGGGGGTTCAAATCGAGGATGCCATCCGACAAGGGATCTTTGCAGAAGATAATGAGCCTTTGAAGAGGAATGTTGCTCACAGTCCCAATGCTACTACTGATGGTAGCACAGCTGCGAAATGCTCAGAAGTAGGCACTATCACCACTTCCCTCAATGGCCAAAAACCAACCACTTCAACTCGGCCCCAAGCCCGAAAATTCCATCCTCTTTACATGAGTCTCTCTCAAGCTTTGAAAAAGCTGCGAGAAGAAGGGCACCTAGAACTCCTAGAACCCCAACCCCTTCCAAACCCCTTCCACCAAGATATGACCCAGCTAAATACTGTGCCTATCATCAGCAGCACGGTCATGATACGAACCGTTGCATCCGCCTCCGTCATAAGATTCAAGATCTTATTGACGAAAAGACCCTAGCTCCACCAAAAGGACCTCAGGTTAGTACTGACTCGTCACCTCTACATCTCAACCTCATCCATATATTGGCCGTCCCTTACGACCCCAGCATATACATCACCCCGGCCCATCTACCCAAGCCTGAGGTGTTTATCCCGGAAAGCATGGACTTATGCATGATGGGTGCGTCTGAACCCCAATCATCTCAAACCCATGAACCCACTACTTCTGAGCTGATGAGGATGATCGAAGATCTTCAGAGAACTGTGGCAGATCTAACCTTTGGGGTTTTGGCCCCATCATCAACCACATCACGTACCAGAGAGTTCATGTCTAAAGGCTCCCAACCTTGGGACAGGCTGCATTGGAAGAAGGCCAATCCCTTGGCAAAGTAGAGCAGGTGGTAAGAACAAGGTAGGGGCAGGCATTCGTCCCCATGAACACCTTCAGTGGGATATTGAGGCTTTGAAAGCCGAAGGGCTAAACAAACAGCAAGTACTCGCAGTTTGCAAAAACTGTGGATGACACTTTCGCCACTCAGAATGGAGCAGTCTGAATCAAGGGGCAGGCCGGGAGAAGGGCCGTTGTACCAGGAATGTTCCTTTCAGCTCTAGCCCCGTACTCGGAAGAGACCAGCAAACCCAGTCAGCACCTGTCAATCCCTTTGCTGGTGCATCCAGCAAAAAGCCACAAACCTCAAAATACCCACCTCGGGGCCAGAGGGTGTTTACCCCACTGTACATGTCACTATCAGCGGCCTTGAGGGTCCTAATAAAAAAGGGGCACCTGAAACCCCTAGAGCTACGGCCATTGCCAAATAAACTCCCTCCCTCCCATGATCCGACCAAGTACTGTGCCTTTCATCAGCAAGTCGGCCATGTCACTGATAGTTGTTTCCGTCTTCGCCACGAAATACAAGATCTGATTGACAATAAGGTCATCGTCGCACCAGCCCCTGCAAAGTCTATCGGCACTGGATCGGTGAACTTGAGGGATAATGTGAATATGTGATCGGGAGATGAACCACCTGCGGGCGTCGTTCAGTTTACTTCAGATGTGGTGGATGGCGTGCACTGTTTTGAGCAATGTACAAATGCTGTTAATTTTGCTTTCTGACTTGGGTATTGGGTCAGTTTTGTTATGTTGCTTTGAGTCTGTCTCTTTATTTTGAGTCAGTCTTTTTATTTCAGGTCTGTCTTGTTGTATCGAGTCAGTCCTGTTTTGTGAAGTCGGTGATTCCGGGGTGTTACCTCGGACATCACTATTTGTTTTGTGTTTGTCTTTTGCTTTCTTTTGAGTCTGTTTCTGCCAGGGAGCCAGTTGTGCCAACAGATTTGAATGAAACAGCAGTTTTCACGCTCTGTTTGCTTCTGCCTTGTGCCAGTTGTGCCAGAAAGCTTGAATGAAACGGCAGTGCATTCCACCTGCTCTTTTGTGCTCTGAAATTATTGCATTGACCTAAGTCTTTCAAAACTTTTTCTAAACAATGTGGTGAAAACGAAGAGGAAGGAATTCCTCGGGCTTTGCAAAAATTTGATCAATTGAGAAAAAGAGAGGCGTGCTAAGCCCTTAATGAATGAAATCATGCTTGTTAACATGTGTACTGGGAAGGATCCTAGCTTGATCCAGATTGGTCTTACACTGTCTTCAGCGCGAGCGATTTGTCGCTTTCTTAAAAGATTTCAAAAAATGTTTTGCGCGGTCCGCGAAGACTTGTGTGGAATCGCTCTTGAGATTGTGCAGCCTAGGATCACTCTCAGCCTCGAGACTCGACCCCTCATTTTCAAACCTTGGACTAACTCAGAATGTTCAAGGTAACTACAATGAGGCCTGTGGCCAATTTAAAGCAGCCCTCGAACAAGAGGCAAGAAAGTCAAATCAAGAAGATCAGATGTCGTCAAGAGAGGCTTGGGAAGCTAGATCAGAAGCCCCCCTCAAACTAGGGGCAAAGATGTCAGATGTGCCCGAAGAGCCGAAGATGAGTTCTCTTGCGAATCAACAGCCACTCTCCTGGATACGGATGGCATCAAAACCCTAAAACCATTTGGCATGGACTTGCTACACTTTTACCCTTTGAGAGGCTCGCTGGGCCGAAAACCCGGAAGGGCGACCCAGGCAAAAGTTAGAGCAAGCAAAAAATAATACAAAAGGAAAAAAAAAAATACAGAAAAAAAAAAAGAACAAAGGAAGAAGAAAAAGAAAGAAAAGAAAAAGAAGCTCGCAAGGTCGAAAACCCGCATCGGGCGCCTTGGCAAAAGTTAGAGCCTAAAAGAAAAAAAAGAGAAAAAATGAAAAAGAAAGAAAAGAAAGAAGAACAAAGCTCGCAAGGTCGAAAACCTGCAATAGGCGCCTTGGCAAAAGTTAGAGCTAAAAGTGAAGGTTAAAATACCCGAGTGTACCTTAACCCCGAACTACGTAAGGCTTGATTCCCATCTTTGGGATACGTAGGCAACTTCATGCTGAAGTCCAGCCGCAAAACAATTCAAATTCGATTGTGTCCATGCAATGGTTCTGGTCATCTTTGCCTTCTCTGTATCGAGAGTTGGTTGTGTTCGTCGCCTGAGGACTGACTACATGCGTGCGTACCTTCAAACAAGGGGCAACTTTCGTTGCCATTCGTGCTGCGGCCATTCAAACAAGGGGCAACTTTCCGTTGCCATTCAATGCGCGCATGCCATTCAAACAAGGGGCAACTTTCCGTTGCCATGCAGCTCTTTCGAACAAGGGGCAATTTTCCATTTTGGTCGAGGTTGTGCATCTCAAGAGTGGTTCCGTGCTTGTTGAGCATTGGCCTTTGCAAAGCAGTTTTTGAGAATTTTTATGAGGTTGACTAATTTTCTCTCGAAAATTATTCCTTTTTCCAAAACTGGACCATTTCTTGGACCAAAAAAGGAAAATTTTCAGTGCTCATAGCTGACTTGCATGATTTAAATCAAAATCGAACAAGTATGCTAATCTAACTCTCATGTTGGTCAAAATTGTTTTAGTAGAAAGCAAAAATAAAAAATGGTCAAAATGATGAATTAGGGGCACAGTTGAGTCAGGCTTCCTGTCTTTTCCCCGTTGTCAATGCATTCGCCAAGAAGGGCACTCTACTTGCCGGAAGAGGGCGCAGTTGAAGTCAACAACAAAGGGCTGAAAGCTCTCCCACCCTCTAAGCAACGAGGTATCAAGCCAAGTGCGAAGCACGAATTGGAATGGATCAAATGTTCCACTTCCTCATTTGGATAGATCTGATCCCGTCCAAACTCCCAGCAAAGCATCATCAACCGATGTCAGCTACAGATTTGCTACACACCCAGTTGTAGCACAACCCCTCTATGGGAGAAACTCACTGTTGTGAGCAGAAGAAAGAGAATCTAGCTGAATGCTAGGGGCAAGAGCCCACAACTTCTTGTTTATCCACCAACCACCCAGGGGAGGGATAAAAAAAATGAGAGATTGAAGAATAGAGAGATGTGCGTTGAGAGAAAAAGTGAGAAAAGGGCTTTTTCAGAAAAACAGAGATTGAGTGCCAGAGTGATGTGAGAATCACAAATGAGAAAGGGTGGGAAACAATACCCGAAGGAACTGGCTCCTCGTGAACTGAGAGGTCTCCCGTCTTTGTAACACGTCTGTGTGTCGTGTCTTTTGTTTTGTTTGTCTCGATTCTTGTTTTGAGTTGTTTCGAGTGTTTCTCGATGTGCTTAGGTTGTTTACCTTGTTTTTCTTTTGTTGAGTCATGGTGCGCTGTGTTCAGTCGTAGGCTCACACCAGTTGAAAACTTATTTCCACTCTCAATTCAAAAATAAAATCATTTTGTGCTCAGAGTGCTGTGCCATTCCCCACATTTGTGCAAAACAAAATTTTGTTCTTTCAAAAACCGCAGGGTTCAACCCGGGTCAAGTGTGAACTGTAAAACAAGGACCTATCTGAAGCTATGTAGGTTCCGGACTGCAAAGCAAAAGAAAAGAGGAAAATCGAAGCACCTGAGTGTGTTTCACCTTCAGCAAATTCCGTATTGTACTCCGGATGTACCTCTCAGGGCCTTGCCAATGCTCCGAAGTATGAGTGTGCCTCTA
Organism: Camellia japonica; assembly: GCA_030407325.1. Classification (NCBI taxonomy): domain Eukaryota; kingdom Viridiplantae; phylum Streptophyta; class Magnoliopsida; order Ericales; family Theaceae; genus Camellia; species Camellia japonica. Next base: position 104,278,153 of record JAPPVO010000059.1, read on the forward strand.
CCTCAAGCGCAAGATCAAGCCTGCTTCAAAGTTATGCACCCTTCCACCCGCATTGTTATGCACTCTTCCACTGGTATTGTCATGCACACCTTACTTGCATTTATTTGCATCTTGAGTTATCTTCTATTGTTTATCCTTTTATGCTAAGCAGCGTTTGGATTGTTGTCCTCCAGGACTTTCTCAGGTTGCGCCGGCACCGCCTGATAGTTTGTTGGACCTCCTCTCACGATTTCAGCGTGGTTTGAGTGTCCCGTTCCTTACGCGATTTCAGCGTGTTTGGAATTTATCCCAAGTTGCATTGTAGACGCACTGGGCAGGTTGTTGGACCTCCTCTCACGATTTCAGCGTGGTTTGAGTGTCCCGTTCCTTACGTGATTTCAGCGTGTTTGGAATTTATCCCAAGTTCGTTGTAGACGCACTGGGCGGTTTGTTGGACCTCCTCTCACGATTTCAGCGTGGTTTGAGTGTCCCGTTCCTTACGTGATTTCAGCGTGTTTGGAATTTATCCCACGTTGCGTTGTAGACGCACTGGGCGGGTTGTTGGACCTCCTCTCACTATTTCAGCGTGGTTTGAGTGTCCCGTTCCTTATGCGATTTCAGCGTGTTTGGAATTTATCCCAAGTTGCGTTGTAGACGCACTGGGCGGTTTGTTGGACCTCCTCTCACGATTTCAGCGTGGTTTGAGTGTCCCGTTCCTTACGCGATTTCAGCGTGTTTGGAATTATCCCAAGTTGCGTTGTAGACGCACTGGGCGGTTTGTTGGACCTCCTCTCACGATTTCAGCGTGGTTTGAGTGTCCCGTTCCTTACGCGATTTCAGCGTGTTTGGAATTTATCCCAAGTTGCGTTGTAGACGCACTGGGCGGTTTGTTGGACCTCCTCTCACGATTTCAGCGTGGTTTGAGTGTCCCGTTCCTTACGCGATTCAGCGTGTTTGGAATTTATCCCAAGTTGCGCTGTAGACGCACTGGGCGGTTTATTGGACCTCCTCTCACGATTTCAGCGTGGTTTGAGTGTCCCGTTCCTTACGCGATTTCAGCGTGTGGAATTTATCCCAAGTTGCGTTGTAGACACACTGGGCGTTTGTTCGACCTCCTCTCACGATTTCAGCGTGGTTTGAGTGTCCCGTTCCTTACGCGATTTCAGCGTGTTTGGAATTTATCCCAAATTGCGTTGTAGACGCACTGGCGTTTGCTTGGACCTCCTCTCACGATGTCAGCGTGGTTTGAGTGTCCCTTCCTCACACGATTTCAGCGTGTTTGGAATTTACTTTAGGTTGCATGGAACGCGCCCTGATTGAGTTTCTTTGTCTTCCTCCACTCACGAGTCCAGCGTGGTTGGAGTGTGTTCACCCTTTGCATCTTTACTAGCATAGCATTTCATTCGCGCTACCTTGCGCACCTTACCTGTACTTGTTAGTACATTGCATTGTTTTATATACAACCGGCTTCGCGCAGCGTATAAGTCCAATTTTCAAGATTTTCCCGCATATCATTTTGCATCCTGCCCCTGAACTACGCTGGTTTGATTCCTTGCAAAGGGATACGTAGGCAACCTGCGGGCATAACCATTCATTCATCTGTATTTTGTTTGTCCAAGTCTTCGGCCTTGTCAAAAATGGGTCGTCTCTGGGCTTTGACATTCACTCACGTCATTGTTATGACTTTCGAGTTCTGTCAAAGAGGGGCAACTGTAGACACCCCATTTTGACCGCCCTTAAGACTTGGGCACCACTGATGGTTTGCTCGATGATGAAATGTGTGCAGGGCACAGGTCCAATTTCTTCAAGGCAAGGAGAGAGAGAGATCTCAACTTCACACCCCATTTTGGACCAAAATCATTTTGGATGGTTTTTATACCTTAAAACCCTCTCTTTCAAAACATTTTTGAAATAAAATTCCCACGATGTTCCGACGCTCGTATTTCAGTAAATGTTGCGCTTTTCGGTAAACCGACCAAGGACAAAGGGGAGATGAATGAAAGAGAGATGAAATCTTCGAAAAATCTTTCAAAACACCTTACTTAGGGGTTTGAAGTTGAAGAAAAGAGGAGAAGAGGGGAGAAAAACTAGTTTGGGAGTGGTTCAGCATGAATCCGGAAGGAGAAAAGTCTGCGCGGCTTCACCGAAACGGGCGTAACTCTTTGCACAAGAGGAATTAAAATATGAGGCCCAACATTGGAAAGCTTACTTCCGGGGCTTCATTTTGCACTCAAGAATCTCCTAAGTCCAGATTTGAGGGGAGGAGATATGGTTGGTTGAAGCCGGTTGGACTGAATCTGCGCGGCTTTACGAAAAGGGCATAACTTTTTCCACAGGAGGAATTTTAATGCAAGGTTTGCGCCATTGGAAAGCTAACTTCCGAGGCTTCAATCTGGACTTCCACCGGCACTTTTGACTTACCGGCTACCTACCGGCACAAAAGAGTGCCGACCGGCACAAAAGATTGCCGGCCGGCCAAAAGTGCCCAGAACTCAGATTTTTGACAGATATTTATCAATACACTGTACCAGATATTTTCAATTGGGATATTTCGACCAAAAGCTGTTATTTGATATATATAGAGCCTTATATCTCATATTGCTTAGGTTAGAACAAAAAGCAAGTTTTGGAGCTTCTCACTCTAAAACATCCCTCTCTCTCTACACTTCCAAGTTCAAAACCTCTCAAATCCTTGGCCATTTCTTGATCATCATCAAGCACCACCATCACCACTCCATTTCCAGCAGCAAGGAGAGGTTCTTAAGGGCTTGGAAGCAACATTCCTCAAGCCAAGAAGCAAGAAAGAGAGGTCTTCAAGGGTAAGTCTCACTTTCCCTCTTTTGTAGCCCATTTTGCTTCATTTCTTAAGCCTACTTTCTCACTGTTTTGGGCTCCGACCTTAACTGAAACTAGGTCTATTTTGAGCTATTCTTCATGTTTGTTCAAGGGCTCACCCTGTTTGAGCCCTCCATCTTGCACTTGCTTCAATCTATCATTTGTATGTCATTATTTTGCATTGAATATTCGGCCTATGAGTGATCTGTTTTCGAGCATTAGGTAAACTGTTGGGGCCTATTTTGAGCCCCTATTCAACATTGAAAGGGCTCAACCCTGTTTGGGCCCCTATCTTGCACTTGCTTCACAATTCCTCCTATTATCGTAAATTTGCATGATTTGTTTGACCTACATGTAGTCTGTTTTGGAGCATGTCATGAACTGTGAGTAAGGTTATTTTGTGTCCTCTACAACATTGTAGAAGGATCAACCTTGTTGGGGTCTCCATGTTATACTTGTCATTATATCCCTCTTGGACCCCCATTTTTGCATGCTTGTTTAAGCTCATCTAGCTTCTGTTTTCGGCCATCATCAGAACTAGAAAGAGTCTTATTTGATCTTCTTGACATATTTCATAAAGGGGTTTGCTGGTTTGATGAATTTTTGGGGTACCTCATGTTATAGCCCTATGTATCCTCAATCTTGCATGGCATTTTAGCATGGTTGCATATGATTTGGGGATGTCATCTACTGAAAATGTTCATATTTTTAGTCCCTCATCAGTGTTGTAGAAGGGTACTTTTCAGTTTGAGCACCGTATGCATCACTTGTTTCAATACCCCTCTCTTGGTCCGTATTTTTGCATGCTATTGTTGCCCTATCCTTGCTTGCACTTTGGCCTTGTTCTAGACTGAAAAATGCTATTTTTGGGGCTGCCTTGCTACTGTTTTGCATGTCATGTACCAATTACGCATGTTTAGTAGGCTGTAGGCCATTTCGGGTGCTTAATATCGCATTTCGGGACCATCCCGTGCATTTGGTGTCATTTCCCCGCCTTTCGGGACTGTTTTGCATCATTTGTGGGTCTGGAAATTCATTTGCATGCTTGCATATCATTTCCATGCCATTTCATGCCTTACGGCCATTACCTCGGTTTGCGTGCCCGTGTGCACGCATTTCGAGGCACTTTATTTTTCATCCGACGACCTCTTATGTGAGTGTGGTTGATGGCTCACTCATGTTAGTGTAAGTCCATTTTGCATTTTGCATATCATTTTAGCTTCATTGCATTCCGTATGCCATTTTCTTCGGTTTGCGTGCCCGTGGGCACGCATTTCGAGACATCTCATTTTAGTCTCATTGTTGTCATATTTCATGCCATTTCATGCCTTTGGATCATCGCCTCGGTTTGCGTGCCCGCGTGCACGCATTTCGAGGCATCTCATTTTCATAGCATTTGCATGCTAGGATTGTAATTTAGTTGCATTCATGCATATCATGCATATTGCATCGTGTTCGGGATAAGAGTTAGCCCGGGCACGGGAAACGAGGTACGTTCCGTACTCCGAGTGACGGAACGGGTCTCAATTCCCAAGTCACCGACACTCCGGATTATCCATGATGGAGTTAGGTTTTGTTGTAGCATTCATCTGCATTCATCCCATATTGAGTTGTGCAATCCGACTCCTCGGCCATCATGCATCGATATACGTGATTGGTGGCACGAGGATCGAGGCATGCATATATTTTGAATACATTGCTATGCCCTTTCCTGCTCTCTGTCGCAGTAAAATGAGGAATCAGCCACTTTTCGGAGTCTGGGCCGCATTTCGAGAAACATTGCAAACAGAGGCTAAATTGGGCATCCCAGTGGATTTCCGAAAAGGTAGCCCAGCATACATCATTCAGCGGAAGTGAGGCAGCCCCTGGCTTGCATGCCAGTTTACAGTTTTTCTTAGTTAATTTGTTAATTAATTAGGAATTTGTATATTATTCGGACAGTATATTTCGGACTGTATTTTCTTTCTTTTCGGACTGTATTATTTATTTGGTCCCTCCGAGTGAGGGCAAGTTTGTAATAAGTGTGTGTGAGTGGGTTATGCCTTCCAATCCCCATTTCTTTCTTCCCTTTTATTTACCTGCTTACGTTGGTAGATTAGGGCATACTTATTTTAGCATACCTTATGCAATGCATGCGTGCATCCATGCATTTGTTTACATGCACCGGGCTCGGTACAATCATGCAAACTGCATTGCAATTTTCGATTCCAAATTGAATATGTGCTATTTATCGCATTTCACATACCATGCTTAGGATAGCCGAGCCTGTCTAATTGCACTTGTATGCGTCGCATTAGCCATTTAACATGAACTAGGTCATGCATGTTTTGCTAACTAGTTACTGTTTGGCACGGAGTACGATATAAGTATTTATGCTTTAGCATCTCACATGAGTGTGAATGTTAACATGACAGTATGCTTACCATGTGGCTAAATGCTTATGTGAGATAAACTGTTGGAATGCCTGTGGGTGGAAGGTTGGATTGCTTGAGTTGGGAAAACTCATTGAAATCCGTATTTTAGCCTACTTGCGAGTAGCAAATTCCAAAACGCTTTCAAAACAAACGGATATGCAATGTTTGTTTCCAAATTAGGCAATCTAGTCTATACTTGTTTGTTGTGCGCATAACATAGTAAATTCTAGGCTAATAACCGGAATAAGAACACGTAACGTTTTCAAAATTGGATATCACGGTTAGTAGAGGCCAGTCTTCGGACCGGGCGAAAGGGGGTGCTCATAGCTGACCTTCCCCGATCGTACCCAAGCTCCCGAGCCAAGACATTTGGTGATGACGGACACGTGGCCTTCGGCACCGCGTCAGGGTTTCCAAATTTCCCATTTTAAAAATATTTAGGTGGCGACTCTGTAATCTGGCAAAGCAGTCCATGTTTGGCACTACTTTTTCAAAAAAATCTGTTTTTCTTCAAAAACTATTTGCCGGATTTGGACTCTTTGGTTCAGATTTAGAACCGTGACAATTTGAGTCCGAACTGTAGTAGACCCGCAGAAACGAACAGAACGGGACTTAACCCTCCCGGGGCGTTCGGGGACGTCTACAGCTGCCTTCGCCCTCTCTTGGTCCAACTCTTTCTGAAGAGTCGCCCTTTCAGATGCAGCCGTTGCCTTTTCCTCCTCCACCTCCTTCTTCAAGCCCTCCTTCTCCGCCATCGCCTTCGCCCTCTCTGCTTCCAACTCCTTCTGAAGCTTCTCCCTCTCTTCCGCTGCCTTGGTACGCTCGGCCTCCAACTCCTTCTGCAGATCGCCAACTTTGACATTTGCCTCATCTTTTTGCCTGACCAGCTCTTCATTGCTGCTCATAGCCTCTTCATGCCGCTCGATCGTGACAGCACAGGCTCTTTGGGCCTCCTCCAACTTCTTCTGCTCGCTAGTCAGCTGGAACTCGAGCGACACAACCTGGCGGCGTGTGTTCTCCAGCTCCAACTTGACTGCTTGCAGATCGGTATGGGCGGTCTCCCAACTTGCACTCTCCTCCTTCAACTTAGCAAGCTGGGCCTTGACCTCGTCCGCCTTCAGCTTTGCAGCCCCCGCCTTTCTTAGCAGAGCCCCTACTAAGGTGGTTACCTCCATTTGGGCAGAGTATAACCCCCTTAACAGGTCAGCCTCATTGAATCTGGCAGCTGCTGAGCGCACGGATGCTTCCTTCACGATCGCTACCAGGCGGTCTGCACCTGCCCTGGCTGGGCCCTCCTCCCCCTCTAGCCGTCCAGCCACCGCCCGAGCGTGGTAGACTGCGGTAGTCAGACCGACACCCCCTTGGGGCGCAGGCCCCTTTTGGGTTTTGTCCCCTTCACTTGGCTCCGCCCCAGTTGCCACACCCTCTGCCTGCACTCCGGGGGCAATCCTCTCAACCCCTTAGACAATCTCCACCGCTGCTGGGGCGACCTCCACCACCTTCGCCTTCTTTGACCCAGGGGCATCTGCAGCCCCCTCAGGAGCACTCCTTTTCTTCTTCTTCCTCTTCAGAACCTCCCCCTCTTTTCTCGCCTGTTCTTTCACAGGATTAATTGGGGGCGGTCGCGGCACGAAACTACTTAAGTCCTTCCCCCCAACGGCTTGGGGCGCGGTCGGACCCTCTCTCGCGCGATCGGCTGGGGAGGTCGGTCTTCCTGCGCCTCCTTAAATTTTGTGGCTTTGGCCAGTATGGCCCTATCCTCAGCCTCTTGTGCTCTCCTCCTTGCCTGCAATTCAGCTCGCCCCACATCTTCACCGCTCAGTTGGGGACCCAACCCCGCCGCAAACAAGGCTGAGGGTTGCACGAGTTCGTCACACCTAACTCCCTCCTTCTCCCTCCAGGCCTTCACTTTCTTTATTCTCTCATCTGCTGCTACCCCTAATTTTGGCTCCACAGAATTGGTGGGCACCTTCCACATCGTGTGCACCCCAGCCCCTCCATTGGTGGACACGTAGAACCACCGTGGTCTCTAACCTTTGATTGACGTTGGCAGCCCTGCCACCAAACCCTTCCCTGCCGATGCCTGCAGGGTGACCCACGTCTCCTGCTGCCCTAAGGCCTTATAGCATGCAAAGAATTCGTCTACTGTCATGGCCTCCCCTTCATTCGCCTTCGGCCACGCACTTGCACAAGACAGCAAGATCTTCCATGCATTGGGCATTAGTTGCCCTGGTGCTACCTCCAAACGGTTGAGCACATCCACTACCACTTGCGGCAATGGCAACCTCAGTCCACCCTTCAGAGCTTCCTCATAAAGGGAAAACTCTCCTGGCCTAGCATCAGACGGCCTTTCCGTTGATGTCGGCAGCAATAAATCCACCTCCGTAGGGATCTGGTATTTTTCACAGATAGCCTCCAACTCCGTCGCAGTAATGGTGGATTTGTCAGCCTTCGTGTGCCAATGATTTGGTTCCGCCTGGCTGATTGGCTTTGGAGCTGCTATCATGGTGGAACCATGGGATCGTGCCAACGGCCCCCCCACCCTCTCTGACCTATACTGCGCCGCCAGCTCCACTGCATCATCATCTCCAAGTGGGTCCACCCTCACATTCACAGCTCCTTCTTCGGCCATTTCTTTGGTATGTTTGCGAATCGCTTCTGACGCAGGAGCAAGGAAATCAAAAAAGTGTTGCAAAGGTGTACCGTGAGCAACGAAGGAATTAACACTTGGGATGTTTTGAGTTTTTGTAAACAAGTAGGTAAATCGAATGACGCCAAAAGCCCACGGTTTGCCCGTGTTCCAAGGATCCCAATTAATTTTCGCCAGTTTGAAAACTTTTCAAATCAACCGCCAAAACTGCCTTTTCAACACCCATAATGACCTATCGTTTCATTTTTGCTCTAACGCCTAACCTCCCTCCCAAGATGTTGCCACGTGTACGACCACGATGCACTGTCTCCTCCCCTTACCCTGTCTCTTCCACTTCAAATCACCACTTAACATGCCGCCTCTTGAGCCTCGGCCCCTCCGCTCGGCCTTCGCGCGGTTGGCCCCCCCTCGCGGTCGGCCCTTCCGCTCGGCCTTCCCGCAGTAAGTCCTCCTCACGGTCTTCCTTTCCGCTCAGCCTTCACACAGTCGGCCCTGCCGCTCAGCCTTCGCGCGCGGCCCCCCCTTCTCACACTCGACTCTTCCGCTCGGTCTTCATGCAGTAAGCCCTCCTCCCGGTCTTCCTTCCCGCTCGGCCTTCGCGCGGTCGGCCCACATCCTGGTCGGTCCCCCTCTCGCGGTCGGAGCACCCCCCGCTCGGTCCACCAACTCGACCGCCCATCCCGGTCGGACTCCTCTTCCTCATAAATATTCCCTTCGTTGGACTGAAGCTGCACTCGGGAATGGGGGACTACTGACATAGACAGGCCCAAAATGGCCATGGACCACTATAAGCAACCCAAGCCCATCAATTGGAGCCCAATACATAACCCAGCCGATGAAATCCAAAACAGCTAGATTCCAACATGGCATAAAGAGCCAGTGGCATTCAGACACGTGGCAGGTGAAGGACGAGCCACGTCGGTAGACAAAGATCTGCAAAGTTATTGCCACTGCACATCACCATTAATGCAGTCCATCACAGCATTTATTACGACAATACCTCCCCATCGGAACAGGACCCCCTTACCCTGAACAAGGTAAGCTACAGCATAGACTTTCCGCGAGAAGGGCAGGTCGGAAGAGACAGCGAAATGATTACCAAAGGATATAAGCAAACGTTGAAGACAAGAAGAAGGTTAAGCTTTCTATTCCCATCTCTCTCTCTACACTCCCTACTTCCTCTACTAATTTGCTCGCCGGAGGGTTCACTGGGGGACTACCCACGTTACCCGTTGAACTTGTTTGCAGGTCACTTGGTGGGCTCGACCATTTGGACCGGAGCTCAAAGAACTTGGATCAATCCGACCTATCCACCGAGAACAAACTGTATTATCAAACCTAACTGATTAAGCTAAATTGTTTTTAGTTTCAATGATTTGCTGGTTTAACCGTGATTTTAGTGGTTTTACCAAAATATATTGATTAGATTTATTTGATTCAAAATAAACTAAAGAACTGAGATTGCTTGATTAGAAATAAACTTATCGCCCAAATAATTGTTAATTTTTATTTTACAATCTCACATCAGGAAAAGAAAGAAAAAGTGAGTTGTTTCACTTATATAGATGAGGTTTTGATGGAAAAGTCTTCTAGAAGCTCCAAATCCTCATTCTAAAATTATTGAATTGTTTTAATTTTAAACAATTAAGAAAACTTTCATTGGCTAACTTCCATTTACCTTTTATTTTACAATCCCACATCGGAAAAAAAAAAAATGAATTATTTCACTTACATAAAGTGAATCTTATGCTCCCATTTATATGAATTATTTAATTTTCTTAATTTTAAACAATTATGAAAATCTCCATTGGCTAGCTTCCATTTAACTTTTATTTTACAATCCTATACCAGGAAAAGAAGACAAAAGTAAATTGTTTCACTTACATAAAGTGAATCTTATGCTCCCATATATATAAGTAAAAGGAGAATTTTAGTAAGAAATCCTATGATCAATATCTCATACCAATTTCTTTTTTTCTTAATTTTAAACAATTAAGAAAATTTTCATTGGTTAACTTCTATGTAACTTTTAATTTACAATCTCATATAGAGGTTTTGATTTTAAAAATAATTTTGTATGAGATTTTGAAACTCTAATAATATTTAACTTTAAAATAATTACAATCTCACATCGAGAATGGAAAGAAAAAGTGAGTTGTTTCACTTATATAAAGTGAATCTTATAGTCCCATTTAATATTGTAGTATTATGCATGTTTCAGTTTAAGATAGTTTAAATTTTAAAATTTTAATTAATTAATTTTGTTATAAATTGGTTGGTCTTTTGACTTAACCAATTACAAGAATTTTCACTTTTGGCGACTAAAGTTTTAGTCGCCAAAAGTCGTTTTTAGTCCCCTATAGTCTTTAGCGACTAAATTTTTTGGTCAGAAAATTAGTAGCCGAAGAGTAGTCGGGAAAGCTAATTGGCGACTAAACTTAATTTAGTCACCAAATGTATTCATTTGCCAACTAAATATTTAGTCGCCAATAGGTCGAAAAATTAATTAAATAATACATTTTTGCCGACCAATTTTTTTGTCACCAAAAGCCAATTATTTAGTCGCTGAAAAAATTTTAGCTACTAAATTTTTTAGTCGCCTAAAGCAAATATTAGTGTTTTGGCTACTAAAATTTTAGTCGCCTAAAGTCAATCTTTTTTTACTACTAAAATTTTAGTCGGCAAATACTATTTCTTTTGGCTACTAAAAATTTAGTCGCCTAAACTTCCACATTTTTTGCTACTAAAAATTTAGTCACCTAAACTCCCACATTTTGGGCTATTAAATTTTTAGTCGCCAAAAGTATTTTTATTCTTCCACTTTTGTTTTTAGCTACAAAATATTTTAGTCGTCAAATGTTTGATTTTCTTTTGGCTACAAAACTTTTAGTACCCAAAGGTTTGATTTTCTTTTGGCTACAAAACATTTAGTAGCCAAATAGTTGTTTTTCTTTTGCCTACAAAAAATTTAGTAGTCAAATGTTTGTTTTTTTTTTTTTTTTTTTTTATTGGCTACAAAACGTTTAGTCGGCAAAAACATGATATTATGTTTTATTGCAAATATTATAACGTGTTCATAACCTGTCTGTATTTCATGCAACCTGTAATACGTATATAAATAAAATGATACATAAACTATCAATCATTCCACAATCTACATCCGTATACAAAAACTAAATTACTTTAACTGTCCAAGTACATACAAACCAACTATTGTCCAAACTAAAATAATAATTCCATACAATATATAGAATCATACAAAAAGTAAAGCCCTCCATATACAAAAATTATATTTACAATAGCATGTGAAATGACCATTTGGCATGGTACAAATTACCACTGTAATCTGTACCACGACAAAAGGTGATGTATGTACCAAGCCAAAAATACATCTATGTACCACGACAAAAAATCATATATCTGTACGGCATCAAAAGGTGATCTATCTACCATGCCAGTAATTAGCCGTTCGCTACCAAAAGTTTATGTATCAGTAATAGTTAACTGCACAAAAGCAGGAGATGAAAAAGTATTATATTACTTCTATACAAAAGTTTAAACTTTTTCTCTATACACCAAAATATCTTTGCAAGTTTTACAACAAAATCATCTACAAAAAAAAAAAAAAAACATTAGAATTGGACCCAAAAATGCCCAACTTCATGAATGAATTTGGGAACAAGTGACAAATAAAAATAAGTGAGAAGCAACCTTCCATGATGAATCAATTATCATTCATTGTACAGTCTTTCTAAAGTCTTTTGCTATAAGGAATATTGTTAAATGCAGAACAATCATTACTAAATCTTTCATTAGTAACATAAAGCTAATACAACAATCTTCTATTTGTATGCAACATATATCCAAATTCTGTGGCTAAACCAATATCAAAGCCCAATGTGAATAGAAAGTATTCTTTTTACCAACTTCCTCATTATTTGTTTGCAAAAGGCACTTGAATCATTAGATTGGATATAAAACCTTCAGTGCTTTTAATGTATGTCATTGCCATTTAAGAAAGGATATTAGAACATGTGATAAAAATAATAACAAAAATAAATTTCAATCATAAAAGGAAATATGTAGAAATATATGTTGAGACACCTATAAATGGTTCATCAAGGGGAAGCTGCCCGTGAGAGTCAGACGGAGGTTTGGGGGTTGTTTTGAAGTTTCGCCCCCGAAACGCCCTTTTTCGACTAAGTTTTCGCCGTATTCGGCTCTAAATCCCTACTTACGAGTCCGAATAACATTCCGTCAGTTGTCACAAGTCATATTTGGCATGGGGAAGCTATTTGTGTTGACCACACGGCAGTTCAAGGGCTGTTTTGAATTTTCGTCCCCAAAGCGCCCTTTTTCGACTAAGTTTTGGGTGTATTCGTCTCTAAATCCCAACCTACGAGTCCGAATAACAATCTGTCAGTTGTCACAAGTCCTATTTGGCATGGGGAAGCTGTTCGTTTCGGCGACACGAAGGTTCGGGGGCAATTTTGCATTTTCGCTCCCGAAAGGCCGTTTTTCGACTAAGTTTTGGGCGTAATCAGCTCTAAATCCCAACCTACGGGTCCGAATAACATTCTGTCAGTTGTGACAAGTCATATTTGGCATGGGGAAGCTGTTCGTGTCGGCCACATGGCGGTTCAAGGGCTGTTTTGAATTTTCGCCCCCAAAACGCCCTTTTTCAACTAAGTTTTGGGCGTATTCGGCTATAAATCCCAACCTACGGGTCTGAATAACATTCCGTCAGATGTCACACATCCTATTTGGCATGAGGAAGCTGCCCGTGTCGGCGACACGGAGGTTCGGGGGCTGTTTTGAATTTTTGCCCCCGAAAGGACGTTTTCCGACTAAGTTTTGGGCATAATCAACTCTAAATCCCAACATACGAGTCCGAATAACATTCCGTCAGTTGTCACAAGTCATAATTCGCATGGGGAAGCTGTTCATGTCAGCCACACGGTGGTTCAAGGGATGTTTGTAATTTTCGCCCTCGAAACGCCCTTTTTAGACTAAGTTTTCGGCGTATTCGGCTTTAAATCCCAACCTACGGGTCCGAATTACATTCCGTCAGTTGTCACAAGTCATATTTGGCATGAGGAAGCTGTTCGCGTTGGCCACACGGCGGTTTCGGGGATGTTTTGAATTTTCGCCCCCGAAACGCCCTTTTTCTACTAAGTTTTGGACGTATTCGGCTGTAAATCCCAACCTACGGGTCCAAATAACATTCCGTCAAATGTCACACGTCCTATTTGGCATGGGGAAGCTGTCCGTGTCGGCCACACAGAGGTTCAGGGGCTGTTTTGAATTTTGCCCCACGAAAGGACGTTTTCCGACTAACTTTTAGGCGTAATCGGCTCTAAATCCCAACATACAGGTCTGAATAACATTCCGTCAGTTGTCACAAGTCATATTTGGCATAGGGAAGCTGTTCGGGTTGGCCACGCGGTGGTTTAAGGGCTATTTTGAATTTTCGCCTCCGAAACGCCCTTTTTCGACTAAGTTTTGGGCGTATTCGACTCTAAATCCCAACCTACGAGTCCGAATAACATTCCGTCAGATGTCACACATCCTATTTGGCATGGGGAAGCTGCACGTGTCGGCCACACGGAGGTTCAGGGGCTGTTTTGAATTTTCACCCTCGAAACGTCCTTTTTCGACTAAGTTTTGGGCGTAATCGGCTCTAAATCCCAACATATGAGTCCGAATAACATTCCGTCAGTGTCACAAGTCATATTTGGCATGGGGAAGCTGTTCGTGTCGGCCACACTGCGGTTCAATGGCTGTTTTGAATTTTTGCCCCCAAAACGCCCTTTTTCAACTAAGTTTTGGGCGTATTCGTCTCTAAATCCCAACCTACGGGTCTGAATAACATTCCGTCAATTATCACAAGTCCTATTTGGCATGGGGAAGGTGTTCGTATTGGCCACACGGCGGTTTGGGGGCTGTTTTGAATTTTTGCCCCGAAACGCCCTTTTTCGAGTAAGTTTTGGGCGTATTTGGCTCTAACGCCCAATCTACGGGTCCTGTAGACGCGCCCTTAGGCTTCGCTCTACAGTTCGGACTCCCTTTTGTTTGTTGCGGTTCTTAACCTGAACCAAAGAGTCCAACTCTGGCAAATCGTTTTGAGAAAAAAATAGATTTTTGAGAAAGAAGTGCCAAACATGGACTGCTTTGCCAGATACAGAGTCGCCACCTAAATATTTTTAAAAAAATTGGGAAATTTAGGAAACCCTGACTCGGTGCCAAAGGCCACGTGTCCGTCATCACCAAAGCTGTCTTGGCTCGGGAGCTTGGGTACGATCGAGGAAGGTCAGCTATGAGCACCCCCTTTCGCCCGGTCCGAAGACCGGCCTCTACTAACCATGATATCCGATTTTGAAAACGTTATGTGTTCTTGTTCCAATTATTAGCCTAGAATTACTATGTCATGCGCACAGCAAACAAGTATAGACTAGATTGCCTAATTTGGAAACAAGCATTGCATATCCGTTTGTTTTGAAAAGCGCTTTGGAATTTGCTACTCGCAAGTAGGCTAAAACACGGATTTCAACGAGTTTTTCCAACTCAAGCAATCCAACCTTCCACCTACAGGCATTCAAACAGTTTATCTCATGTAAGCACTTAGCCGCATGGTAAGCATACTGTCATGTTAACATTCACACGCATGCGAGATGCTAAAGCATAAATACTTACATCGTACTCCGTGCCAAAACAATAAACCAGTTAGCAAACTTGCATGTCCTAGTTCATGTTAAAATGACTAATGCAACACAAGCAAAATGTGATTAGGATAGGCTCGGCTAATCTACGATGACATGTGAAATGCTACAACTAACACGTATTCAATTTGGAAATTGAAATACATATGCAGTTAGAATGATGCGCCGAGCCCGGTGCGTGTAAGACAAATGAATGGATGCACGCATGCATTGCATGAGGTATGCTAATTTAAACGTGCCCTAATACTAACCATCAAAGCAGGTAAGTAAAAGGGAAGAAAGAAGTGGGGGTTGGAAGACATGCACACCACTCACCCACACTTATTACAGATTTGCCCTCGCCCGGAGGGACCAAAAGAATATACAGTCCCAAATAGTACAGTCCGAATACAGAATAAATTATTACAAAAAAGAATTTCTAATTTAATTAATAATTTAAATGCAGAATAGAAAAGGCCGCAGCCCTGCCTCAGGATGCGTGAATGATGCATGCTCGAATCCGACTCGCCCGGAAAACCCGCACCATACCACTGCTGCCTCTGTTTTTACTGTCCTGTCTTTCTGAAATCTACCAAAGTCCCAGGGCACCTTCTAAGCACACTGCAGTACACCACCGGCTGGAGGAAATAACCATCGGCCGTTCAAGGTAACCATCGGCTGCTTTAGAGGTTATCGGCCACAAACAAATGGCCGGTCGGCACTCTTTTATGCCGGTCGGCAAACAATTCCTGCAGAAGACAGTTTTGACAGCAACAGCAGACAAGCAGTGCATGGTGTGGAATTTTGAGCATATGTAAGCATGGCCAATGCCCCCTATCATGTATGGGACTCAAGGAAGCATGGCCCTTGGTCCTTGGGCCACCAATTATGCCTTTTGGTGCATGATGGCCTAAGGGACCAAGATTGCAATTCAATGTAAATATGCATGCAACACACAAATGAGAACCAAGTCCCTATCATGTCAAGATCAAGGGCCTTAGTGACATGAGAATTGAGATGTGTATTGTCACTTGAAGTACAAACACCCCTCATTTCTCACACTTGGTTTGACACCCCAAACCAAGCAATGCAATGCATGTTATGCAAACATGGCTCAACAATGCAATATGATACTAAAATGCAAGGCATGCCAAATGCTATGCAACATATCATGTTAGGTATATATTGCTAATCATATGGGAGGCAAATGTGATGCAACCATGGACCCAAAATGCCATGAAGCTAGCATGGGACAACATGTAATGAACCAAATAAGCAACAAGCATATGATAAGCAAACAATGGTGGACTTAACCACAACGGGGCAGACCTCAAACCTCCCCAAAACAGTGGCAAAAAATGCCCAAAAATATGAACAAAATGCTATACAAGCATGTAAGTTAATGAGCCTAAACCTAAGATGCATTTCTATGCCAAATAGAGGAATGCAAAGCAAGTATGTTAAGCATGCAAGAGGCCAACAAAACACCATTATAAAGAGATAAAATATGATCCAAAACACCCAAAAAAGTTCTGAAATGAAGCCAAATGCAACTACTCAAACATGCTACCCTTTAGGCCAAAAAACAAAGGTCAGAGAGGTACAAAGGGGAGAGGGGTGTCCCTCCCCTATACAAGACTTCAAACCACCTTCTCACCACTGAAAATCCACTAGATTTCAGTGGTGAAAAGATCCAAACACACAAGCAAACAAAGCCTTACCGAAAAGGCACCAAAGAGGCCAAAACAAGACCTAAGTGGGTGAGTTTGCACTCAAACCACAAAATGACCTTAATCAAAGTTCTAGAGCAAGAAAAAATAAGACTTTTTTCAGTTATACACAAAGCTCAAAACACAAAGCAAAATAGGTCAAAAGTCAATGCAAGATTGGGGAAACTAAAGTAAAGTAGTTACCCTTGAAGAACCCTTGAAGAACAGGTGGTGCAGCCCCTTCTAATGATCAAAATCAGTCCAAAATCTCAACAAACAACCCTCCAAGTCCCTCAATCTCGAGCTAAGGTGTAATGGTGTGTGTATTAGTGCAAAAGTGAGGTAAAAACACACTATTTAGGCTTAAAACACACACACAAGGATGAGAGAGAGAGAGAGATATAGAGCGAGAGAGTATAACACAGATATATAGATATAGAAGCTCTGATTTTTGCTCAAAAATGGCTAACCCTTTCAATGGGAGAGGAGGGGTGCTTATATAGGCCAAGACAAAGCCAAATAACTTAATGGCTAAGCAAAGAGAAAGGTTCAAGGGGGGCAAAAGAGTCTAGGCTTCTTGGAGAAGCTAAGACAGCTGGCCAAGCTTCTCCAAGAAGCTTGGCCAAAGGGTGCAAGCTTCTAGAAGGTTTGGGGGTAAAAAGGTGCAAAGGGGTCATCCCCGTGCATGGGGAGTGGTGTGGGTGCATTCCAGCTGGCACAGCTGGAATGCACTATGCTCCAATGGATGCAGAAAGGTCGCCGGCCAACCAAATAGGTCACCGGCACAATAAAGTACCGGTCGGCTAAAAATAGTGCCGACCGGCCAAAGGTTTTAAGAGAACACTGCCGGTGGTACACCTATGCAGCCGGTGATGATATGGGAGGGCCAGTGGGGTGTGGGGATGGCCAACAAGCCATTCCCTGCCCTTCAAGGCAAACACACAGGTGTTTGGTGCCAAAACCAAACACGAAGCAGTCGAGTCAGGAGGTCCTGAGACGAGGCGCGCTGCCAAGGCCTCCGGGAACTCGAGACGAACACAAACACGGATAATCGCCGTGTGTTCAAAACGGTGACGTCCAAGTCTTGAGGACGGTCAAAAATGGGGTGTCTACAGGTCCGAATAACATTCCGTCAATTGTCACAAGTCATATTTGTCATGGGGAAGCTGTCCGTGAGAGCCATACGGCCGTTCAAGGGCTGTTTTGAATTTTCGCCCCTTAACGCCCTTTATCGGTTAAGTATAAGGCGTTTTTGGCTCTAAATCCCAACCTACACGTGCTAATTACATTCCGTTTATTGCCACAGGTCCTATTTACCACAGGGAAGGTGACCATGACATCTGTACGGTGGTTTGGGGGCTGATTTGCATTTTCGCCCCGTTAATGCCCTTTTTTGGTTAAGTTTAATGCGTTTTCGGCTCCTACTCCCAAACTAAGTGTGCTAATTATATTTTGTCTGTTGTGACAGGTCCTATTTGTGACGGAGAAGGTGGGCGTGACATCCATATAGTGGTTGGGGGTTTTTTTCCATTTTCGCCCCCTTATCGCCCTTTTTCGGTTAAGTTTAATGCGTTTTCGGTTTCAAAGCGTTGAATCAAAGTCCAAACAGAGTTTTATAAGCTAGAAGGTGTCATTTCATCAACTCTAAGCACTAGAAATGCAAATAGACTCAAACCTTGACAACCAAAGTAATTTGTCCACAAATTTTTTTAGTAATTTCCAAGTAATGTTTGACAACCAAGAGTAGAGTCACAAATTCATATAGTTAATTTGATATAAACATTCAAGTATTGAGAAAAATGAAGAAAATAAGGAAAGTGTCCCCACCTTTATGTAGTTGTAGGAGATGCTTTATGAGTTAAGCTTTATGTCCCTACCTTTATGCTTTATGAGATGCTTTAAATCAATATTAAATCAGCACATATTGTGATGCTCATCTATCCATTCTCAGCAAATGAGTTAAAACCTGCAATACGAAAAAGGAAGCTGCCTATGGAATGACTTTAACAAATCCAAGGCGAACCTAGGTGAAATGCAATAACAGAGGATCTTAAAACCATCATAAAAATTCTACCCATAATCTAAATCCATTGGAACTTTCAATTTGTCGACAGATATTCCAAATGATATTATGAAGTCAATAATGATAAATAAGAACAAGAAAGACCCATATGGCAAATCAGAAGACTACAAAACCTAGGATTTTCATTGAGGATGCAGGGTGACTTCTACTAATTATGTGCAAAATAACAACCAAACACACAGATGAACCAAAATAACAACCAAATCAAAATTCTAATTCAAATGTAAATTATAATCTAAATTCTAATTCATACCCAATTAACTAAATCACCAAAAAAAACCCAGATATCCAAAAAGGAAAATTACAACCAGTTGAACTCAACTTTATGGGAACTTGAGCATCTTGAACAAGTGAAATTCCATGACAACACCTATTTTCCTTAAGTGAGAACCATTCTACTAGTGAATCTGCAAATTTGCGTGTGTAAAATTTGGTATTTGGCCACCTAATTTTCAAACTTATTGACAAGTATAAAACTCCAATTGATGTGTGTCTCCATTCGTAACATGAATGTTCCAAACATGTACCAAAAGGCTCAAAGCATAACGAATGAAGAGCATTACTGAATATTCATTCACACAGTCAATTATTATGCTACTAACAAGAAGCTTATGTTAAGATTAAGAAGGAATCTAGTGACACAAAGATGAACATAAACTTGGAATAAAAAACGTAAACCACCACCAAGAGTAACAAATGGACAGCAAGATGAGCAAAAGAATACTAATTACTTGAGTTCTGAAAAATTGGAAAGAAGATGCTTAAATAGTTTATTTTCAAACACTACTCCTTAATCTTATACAACACTTAATCTTATACATATCTTAACTTCTTTACAATAGGACCTCAAATTTGAAAGATGCATAAACCAATTTTTTTGACAATTTGTAGATATAGATATGTATAGTCAACTAAATAGTTCGATATGGCTGCACTGACAAAGTACCATGCTTGACCAATAAAAAGTGAATAGTATGACAGTAAAGATTTTTAGTGCAAAAGCTAACAAAAATATTATGTTACCACGATACATTGATGCACCCCTAGAAAATCCACTACTTTTCCTGAAATTTATTACCGGAAGAAGAAAGCTAGTGACTAGATGATTTTCTTAGCACTTACAAAGTACCATGCTTGACCAATAAAAAGTGAATCAGTATGACAGTAAAGATTTTTGGTGCAAAAGCTAACAAAAATATTATGTCACTGAATTCTCATCACCTATTTTTTGTTTACATCTATCTTGTTGAAGATTGATTCGTATTTAGAAGAAATTATTTAACCAAAATAAAATAACAGTCATAGCTTGTGATGGATGTGGTGAAATAAAATGGTAAGAAAAATTGATTATAAGATACATGGCACTCACTCACTCTTCTTCAAGTACAGAGGGGGAGGATAAATACAACTAGCTATATATGATTCATAGTTACCTTCTAATTAAGGCTACAAATTCTTGCTTGGTCATGTGTTTCATCTCCTCAAGTTCCTTTTCGTAATTACTGATCTGCAATTTCAAATGTATTAATTCATTTTAATATGTGACAGTAAAAAACATTAGAACTATTATTTGATTTTTCTTAAAATCTTCAGTGCACCACAAAAGCATACAGGGAAGTTTGTAGTGGTAGATGTGTTAGGGAAAATATATGATTTCCCACAAGTAAATCAATCAATGGGAATAAAAATTAATGCGGAAAAATTAAATCAGAAGCAACACAAGAATTTTTACGTGGTTCCCTCAATATGAGGTACGTTCACGGGATCGAAATCCGATTCCACTATCAACCAAATAAGTTTCCAAACGATTACAAACGAGACACGAATGGTCTCACAAACCACCTTTAAGTGAATTCCAAATAATCACAAATAAACAAGAAGAAAGACCTCACCAAATAGATGAACCAAAATCTTCAAAACCAGAGTTGAAGAAAACCCAAAAATAACGAACCAAATCAACTTATTCAATGCGGAAGTTGTCAACAAAAACTTCAAACAGTGCTTCAGGAACAAAAGCCCACCGACATTGAAATCAATCTTGTAGCATAGCAGCCGCACGCACACCCACGGGAAAAGTAAAGCCAATCCTTTCTTTTTCTTGGGAAAACAATACCAAAAATATGTATTGTAAATCTAGGTTTTTATCAAAACCCTAGTTTGTATCTAAATTGAATTGGGTCTCTAAAAATTAGATATAATATATTAAAATATATTATACCTAAACCAAACCAAATTAAAATTCTTTAACCAAAACCAATTGGGTCCCACACTCCAATAAGGAGGTATACCCAACAATTCTCCCCCTACCGACTTAGGTGGAGATATCAACCATACCCGCCAAAGTTCGACACTTTAAATGTTTGTCCCTCGACAAAGTCTTAGTCAACATATCTAAAATGTTATCATCTGTGTGAACCTTTTCGAGTTATAACAATTTCGAATCTAACACATCACGAATCCAATGGTATCTCACATCAATGTGTTTCGATCTCGAATGAAAAGTAGAATTTTTACTCAAGTGAATAGCACTTTGACTATCACAATAAAGCACATACTTTTCTTGCTTCAAACCCAACTCTTGCAAAAATTTCTTCAACCATAACTCTTCTTTGCAAGCTTCCGTAATGGCAATAAATTCAGCTTCAGTAGTTGAGAGAGCAACACATTTTTGTAATTTAGATTGCCATGCCACAGCTCCCCCTGCAAAAGTCATCAAATACCCCGAAGTAGATTTCCTAGAATCAATATCACCGGCCATGTCAGAATCTGTGAACCCATCAAGCACCGGCTTACCATCTCCAAAACACAAACATACCTTCGAAGTCCCTCGAAGATACCTCAGAATCCATTTTATCGCTGCCCAATATTCTTTACCCAGATTAGAGAGAAACCGACTCATCACACCAACGGCGTGAGCAATATCCGGCCTTGTACAAACCATGGCGTACATCAAAGAACCAACTACTAAAGCATAAGGAACTTTTAACATCTCTTCTTTGTCTTTCTCACTTGTAGGACATTGATTCGAACTAAGCTTGAAGTGACCCGCAAGTGGACAACCAACCGGCTTTGCTTTATTCATGTTGAACCTGTCAAGAACTTTCTCAATGTAGCTTTCTTGAGACAACCAAATCAGTCCCTCTTTGCGATCACTAACAATTTTCATACCAAGAATTTGCTTTGCCGGTCCCAAATCTTTCATAGCAAAAGACTTGCTCAACTCCAATTTCAACCTATTAATCATGGTAGAATCTTGACCCACAATTAACATATCATCAACATAAAACAAAAGAATAATAAATTTACCATTCGGGAAATTTTTCACAAACACACAATGGTCCGAAGTGGTTTTAGAAAAACCATTATTCATCATGAAAGAGTCAAATTTTTTGTACCATTGCCGCGGGGCTTGCTTAAGGCGATACAAACTTTTCTTCAATTTGCAAACAAATTTCTCTTTCCCTTTCTCCACAAAACCTTCTGGTTGCTCCATGTAAATTTATTCTTCAAGATCACCGTGAAGAAATGCGGTCTTCACATCAAGTTGCTCAACTTCAAGGTTCATACTTGCAGCCATGCCAAGTACAACCCGAACAGAAGATATCTTCACAATCGGTGAGAAAATCTCGTCAAAGTCAATGCCTTTCTTTTGCCCAAAACCTTTCACAACAAGACATGCTTTGTACCTCAGATTCTTGCCATCATTCTTCAATTTGAAAGCCCACTTATTTTTCAGAATTTTCCTCCCTTTAGGCAACTTCACTAAATCATAAGTCTGGTTTTCAAGCAAGGAATTCATCTCCTCGTCCATGACCTTTTTCCAATCACCTTTCTTTACATGCACAATTGCTTCTTCGTAGCTCTCGGGCTCCCCTTGATCGGAAATCAACACAAATTCATTGGGAGAATACTTTCTTGAAGGTTGCCGATTCCTTGTAGATTTCCTCAACTCAAGTTGTAGTGGTGGTTCTTGAGTTGGATGCTCTTCCTCAATTTCAGGCTCAACTTCATTAGGATTAGAACCATCATCCACATCTCCAATAGGTGGCTGCACATCTCCCCCATTTTCATCATCAACTGAAGATGAAGGAGATGGATCCATGTCAATGAGATCACTAGTTTTTGGCTCCGGTTGATCACTTTTGCCAAAGTCTTCAATTGTTTAGTCTTCAAGAAACACAACATCACGGCTTCGAATGACTTTCTTGTCGACCGGATCCCACAATCTATACCCGAATTCATCACGCCCATAGCCAAGAAAAATACATTGTCTTGACTTACTATCAAGCTTGGACCTCTCATCCTTTGGAATGTGAACAAAAGCTCGGCTACCAAACACTCTCAAGTGCTCATAAGACACATCTTTACCGGTCCAAACTCTTTCAGGAACATCACCATTCAAAGGATAGGAAGGAGATAAATTGATCACGTCAACTGCTGTCTTCATTGCCTCACCCCAAAAGGATCTTGGCAATTTAGCTTGTGAAAGAAAACACCTTGTTCTTTCCACAATGGTGCGGTTCATCCTCTTGGCAACGCCATTTTGTTGAGGAGTCTTCTTAACTGTCTTTTGGTGCCGAATACCTTGGTTGCGACAATACTCATCAAATGGCCCAATGTATTCACCACCATTGTCTGATCGGATGCACTTCAATTTCTGCCATGTTTCTCTTTCAACCATGGCCTGAAAATGCTTAAATACTTCTAGAACTTGATCTTTAGTTTTTAGTAGAAAAGCCCAAACTTTCCTTGAATAATCATCAATGAAAGTAACAAAATAAAGTGCACCACTATGTGTTCTAACTTTCAAAGGACCACAAACATCCGAATGAATCAACTCCAAAACATTTTCTTTTCTAGAGGCAACATTTTTATGAAAAGAAACTCTATATTGTTTACCCACCAAACAATGAACACAAGTTTTGATATGTGTACCTTTCAAACCGGGTAGAAGCTCTTTCTTGAACAAAACTTGTAGCCCCTTTTCACTCATATGGCCAAGCCTCTTGTGCCACAATTCGGTAGAAGTATCATCTTCAAGTGCATTGACAACACCTTTACAAATTTTTCCTTGCATTGAATAAAATGTATGAGTCTTCTTGCACTTAGCCACCACCAAAGAACCCTTTGTGAGCTTCCATATTCCATCACCAAATTTGTTGTTGAAGCCTTCATCATCTAGCTTCCCAGTAGAGATCAAATTGAGGCGAATGTCGGGAACATGCCTCACATCTTTAAGCAACAACTTGCAGCCCAAATTTGTTTCCAAGCAAACATCACCCATGCCGATAATCTTGGACAAACCTTCATTACCCATTCGAACAGAACCATAATCTCCTTTGGTGTAGGTAGTGAAAAAATCAACTCGAGAAGTCACATGAAAAGAAGCACCAGAATCAATCACCCAATTACTCTCTTGGCCCACAAAATTGATACAATCATCTTTACAAACGACCATGAGATCATCGGTAGTAACTGCCGTTGTGTCTTCTTGCTTCTTGTCCACACTTTTTTCATGCATTTTCTCCTTGTTCTTGAGCTTTCGGCATTCCCGCTTCATGTGCCCTTTCTCATGGCAATAATAGCACTCAATGTCTTTCTTTGAAAAAGAACCATCTTTTGATTTGTCACGGCTTTGATCACGACCATGAGGAGTCTTACTTCTCCCCCTTGTTTTGCTTCGACCTCTCACAACAAATGCTTCTAAATGAGAGGAACCCGCTAATTTTCTTCTAGTTTCTTCATTCAATAAGCTACTAGTGACTTGGTCCATTGTGACAACTCCATCGGGCGCCGAATTACTAACTGTCACAACCAAAGTCTCCCAACTTTCGAGCAAAGAACTAAGTAGCATCAAAGCCTGCAACTCATCATCAAAAATAATTTTCATAGAAGCAAGTTGGTTAACAATACTCTTTATTTCATTCAGATGTTCTGGAATAGGGTTGCCCTCTTTATATTTTAAATTAACCAACTTACGAAACAGAAAAGCTTTATTTGTGGCTGATTTCCTATCATAAAGGCCTTCTAATTTTTTTCATAAATCATGTGCTGAAGTTTCAGTAGTAACATGATGAAACACACTGTCATCAATCCATTGACGGATAACACCAACGGCTTTTCGATTAAGCCTCTTCCACTCATCATCTTTCATATCATCAGGTTTGTCACTATCTCCCTCAATAGGCCCATATAAATCTTTACAAAATAATAGGTCCTCCATTTTAGTTTTCCAAGTTATCCAATTGCTTCTATTGAAGCTAGACATACGACCCACATTCCCCTCCATTGATTTACACAAATAAATAAATCCCAATAAATCGTAAGCTCTGATACCAGTTGTTAGGGAAACTATATGATTTCCCACAAGTAAATCAATCAATGGGAATAAAAATTAATGCGGAAAAATTAAATCAGAAGCAACACAAGAATTTTTACGTGGTTCCCTCAATGTAAGGTACGTCCACGGGATCGAAATCTGATTCCACTATCAACCAAATAAGTTTCCAAACGATTATAAACGAGACACGAATGGTCTCACAAACCACCTTTAGGTGAATTCCAAATAATCACAAATAAACAAGAGGAAACACCTTATCAAATAGATGAACCAAAATTTTCAAAACCAGAGTTGAAGAAAACCCAAAAATAACGAACCAAATCAACTTATTCAATGCGGAAGTTGTCAACAAAAACTTCAAACAGTGCTTCAGGAACAAAAGCCCACCGAACATTGAAATCAATCTTGTAGCATAGCAGCCGCACGTACACCCACGGGAAAAGTAAAGCCAATCCTTTTTTTTCTTGGGAAAACAATACCAAAAATATGTATTGTAAATCTAGGTTTTTATAAGATATTCCCCAGTACTTCAGTGCAGCCATATCATAAGCCCTAGCTGCTTTCTCTGTCATACCCACCTGCTCAAATTAAAATTAAAATAAAACCAGAGTAGATCAGATCGCAATAAAGTCAAAACCCTACGGTGGAGAGATTGAGGGAGAACCAGAGCAGATCAGCGATGAATTGTTCGTCATCGCATCGTTGTTCGTCGATTTGGGGATACAACAAGCGGGAGAGCGAGAGAGAGCGCGAGACCGATAGGGAGAGCGACAGATAACCTGGTATTGCGGCGGTGGCGGTGGTGGTGGCGGTGGCGATGGCGATGTGCGACGTCGAATGCTTCCCGATGGTGAGCGCTGGCGGTAAGGTGAGGTGTGGTGGTGACTGATGTGCGGGAGAGAGAGAAGTGTTTTGTATTCCTAAACAGAGGAGAATACCTGGGCGGGCAACAAATAGCTTTTTATTTTCCCACCATAATTTTGGCACCTTTGGCGACTAATGTCAAATTTTGTCGGCAAAAATTGAAGTAATAACGACTGAATTATTTAGTAGCCAAACCAACTCTAACAGCGACTAAAATGTTAGTTGCTAAAAATAGAAACTTTATATTTGCCGACCAAATTTTTTGTAGCCAAAGGTTTACTTAACAGCGACGAAAATATTAGTCGCCAAAAGTACTTTTTGGCGACTAATTTTAATTTTAATCGGGAAAAACCAATATTACTGATTTATTTTTATTTTTTTTTTGAGCCTAAAATTTGGACTAACGGCAACTAATCAAATTTTTAGTCGCTGAAACTTGAGTTTTTACCGACTAAATTCAAATTTAGTCGCCAATAAGCAATATTTATTGACTAAAATATTTTAGTAGCAATATCTTTTACCAACGCCGACAAATATAAATTTTAGTCGCCAAAAAATGTACTTTCGGCCGCTAAAATTTGATTAGTCGCCAAAAATGGTCGCCAAAGGTGCGATTTGTTGTAGTGAGGCTGAATCATTTTCAGTTTGACTGATTCACTGGTTTAACAGCGATTTTAACTGTTTTATCAAAATATATTGCCTAGATTTGTTTGATTTGGAATAAACTAAGATTGACCTTATTAAAAATTGAACGACTGAGATTCTTTAATTAGAAATGAACTTCTCGTTCAAATAACTGTTAACTTTTATTTTATAATCCCACATTAGGAAAATGAGGAAAAAATGAATTGTTTCACTATATAAATCTTATGCTCTCATTTAATATTATAGTGTTGCGTATGTTTCAGTTCAAGACAGTTTAAATTTTAAAATTAAAATAAAATTTAAAAGTTTTAATTAATTAATTTTTGTATAAGTTGATTGGCCCTTTGACCTAGCCGATAGAGTGAATTGTAGTTTACTATCAAAATTAATTTCTTTTAAAATTAGATAAAAAAATATCACATTAACTATAATATATAAGGATATAATCGGTTCGGTGTAGTCGGTATAAAGGTAAAAAATTTCGGGAAAATTAGTCTAAGGTCCCTCTTACATTTTTAGTAATGGAAAAGATCTATAATATTATTTTATGATGTCTAAAATCCCTCAATCTCACACTCATATATCACAGAGAAATTTGATATATGCATTTATTATTTTATGCCTCATCATCCTCGCATTCTTCTTCTGATTCCGAATCCTAACCCTAGCCTACAACGCCTACGCTCTCTAGCCCATCTCCGTCATCTGCGAGATCTGGTTCGGCTTCTCATGGATTCTCAACCAATTCCCCAAATGGTTCCCCATCACTCGCGAGACCTACCTCGACCGCCTCTCCCTCCGCTTCGAACGCGACGGCGAGCCCAACCGCCTCTTTCCGGTTGACTTCTTAGTCAGCACCATTAATCCTCTCAAGGAGCCTCCTATCATCACGGCGAACACCATTTTGTCCATCTTGGCCGTCGATTATTCCGTGGACAAAGTCAATTGTTATGTCTCCGATGATGGGGCTCCCATGTTGTTGTTTGATACGATAGCAGAGACTACCGAGTTTGCCAGGAGGTGGGTTCCTTTTTGTAAGAAACATAGTCTGGAGTCGAGGACGTCAGAGTTTTACTTCTCGGAGAAGATTGATTATTTGAAGGATAAGGTTCGGCAGACTTTTGTCAATGAGAGAAGAGCTATGAAGGTAACTACTACTACTACTACTCTAATTTTAATACTATCTTTGTTTAAACATTAAATTTAGTTTAGGGAAAAAACAAAATTGTAAAAAATGTGTCTTGGATTAGAAAGACTACATTCATCTATCTGGTTGGAATGCCATATTTTGAACAAACGGCTGTCTAAGAGAGGTAGAGGTTGTTGATTTGCATTGCAGAGAGAATATAAAGAGTTCAAGTGGCTGTCTAAGAGAGGTAGAGCCGATGATAGGGCTTCCATGTTGGTTTGGAGAGAATTTCTATGATTTGGACCAAAGAAATTCAAAGCTAGATAGTTGTTGTTGTTGAAGGCAGAGAAAATGATAAACAAATCAGATAAAATTATAAGTAAATCAGAGAGAATTTCTTTACTTTGGAGAGAATTTCTCTAGTTTGGATTGAATTTTTTCTGGTTTGGATCAAGAATTTCTCTGGATTGAATTTTCTTTGGTTTGATTTAAGGGACCTTAGACATTATGAAAATATTGAATGTCTTTTATGCTACATAATCTTAATACCAAGGATTTTTAAAAAAAAAATTCAAAATTTTCACCCAACTGATAATGTCAATTTTATTATTTCGAGCCCTAATAGAGATTGCTTCTCCCATCAAATTGTACCAATTGAAACGGTTTGGTTCAGTTCAGTACGATTTAATTGGTTTAGGTCTTTTTAAACTTGAATCACTCTTTCGTATAGTCACTAATTTATGTAAAAACATTGAATTAGTTATTTATCCACCATTTCAAACATATCCAATCCATTTATTTAATAAATACTTTCCAATTCATAATTAATAAAAATACAAACAAAAAAAACTTTTTAATAAATATTAAGGTTTAAGAATAATGAATTAGAATTAAGATTATATATAATAAGGATTTACTAACTTTAGTTTATAGAGATGATAAGATTAATTAATTGAGGTTAATAATTTACTATATTTAGTAATATCATTATATTATTAAATTATATATATATATATTATAAATATGTTGAAGCGGTTGGTTTTGGTTTAGTTTGGTGCACAAAATGCTTGAAACGATACCAAATTGAAAAAAAATTAAATTAAAAATCTCATAGACCGATTCTTATTAAAAAAAACAAACCAAATATGATTTGTTCGTTCCAATTCAATTGGTTTGGTCGATTTTTTTTATTTTTCTTACCTCTCTATTAATATAACATAAAAAAATATATATTATTATGTTGATATTTGAGTTTGTATCAGAGGTATTAATTATATACAATAAAATATTTTTATATCATGTAATTGTCAATATATCATTTTTTGTCTAATTTTAGACATAAATTAACTTTTGGAGTAAAGCAGATAAAACTTGAAACATAAAAAGATCAAAGTTTTAAAAAATAAAAATAAACTTTAAAAGCCAAAGTAAAAAAATGTCAAACAAATGGCCATGGGATTATGAGTATAGTGAGAAGATTAATAATCTCATATTTTCAGCTAGCTAAAAAAATTCTATTTAGGGGAACTTTTTAACTTTTTTATTTTTTTATAGTTGATTTGATGATTGTGAGAGAAAAATAAAATGATTATAATTTGGACATGACATTTTTATTTTATTGATATTAGCATATTTTATCTTTTAAGAATTGTTTTACTTCTCATTTTACAAAAATAACCAAGTTATTTTTTACATAATGAGAATTTTATATACTTTAATATATTTAAGGGTTAATTACACTAATAGTCCCTATAGTTTGGGACTTGTGTCACTTTGGTCCCTGACTTTTCAATTGTGACACATTTGACCCTGAATTTTGAATCTTGTTTCAAATAAGGACAATTGAAAATATTATTAGATTTTTCAAGGGTAAAATCGTCAATTTGATAAAATATAAACTAATTTGATAAAAATAAATGTCAAAAAAATATTTTTAATTTTTTTAAAATTATTTTTATCCACCAATGATAAAATTATGTAAAATTAATAAAAATTACATGATTAATTTTTTAAAATTAATTTTACATGATCATCGTCCAAACACATAATAAAAATTAATTTGGTAAAAAATAAAAATAAATGTCTAAAAGATTTATCAATTTTACATAATTTTATTTTTAGTAGGTAGAAATAATTTTTTAAAATTCAAAAATATTTGTTTGACATTTATTTTTGTCAAATTAGTTTATATTTTATCAAATTGACAATTTTACCCTTGAAAAATCTAATTATATATTCAATTGTCCTTATTTGGAATAAGATTCAAAATTCAGGGTCAAATGTGTCACAATTGAAAAGTCAGGGACCAAAGTGACACAAGCCCCAAACTATAGGGACTATTTGTGTAATTTGCCCTATATTTAATTCTAACTAGTTAATACCATTATGCTACTATACAAGTAAACATATTTTACCTTATATTTCCAATTTCATACTACTACATTAATAAGCCTTCGTTTGGGATGTGGGCTGGCTTTTTAGTTATTTTAGTCTGGGGCTAAAAAGTTTCGTTTGGGATAAACTTTTTGACTTTTGTAAGAGAAAAAATAAAATAATTATGGTTTAGATGTGACATTTTGTCTTATTAAGCTAAAAAGCCTATTTTACCTTCATTTGACACAAGCAAAAATGGGACTTTTTGGCTAAAATAGCCACAAAAAGACAAAATAGATTTTTTAGCCCAATAAGACAAAATGTTACATCAAATTATAATCATTTTATTTTTTTTCTCACAAAAGTCAAAAAAGTCACAAAATCTATCACAAACGAGACTTTTTAGCCCTAGGCTAAAATAATTAAAAAGTCAAAAAGCCAACTCATATCCCAAACGAACCCTTTGTCTTTTTGTAACTAAAATGACCCTAATCCAACCCAAACCTTCATGCCAAACGAACCCTAACTAATCTCTTTATTCAATTTCATGATACTAAAATAGTTTTATACAACCTATTACAGTAAACAAACCAAACCCTAAGTTTAAAAATTAATAAAGAATGTGAAAAGGAACACTTGAGTTTGATTTGATAATTAAAAAATAAAAGATAATTATTTTTTATTTAGAGTTTAACTATTGTAACAAAATAAATATTAATTTTTTAATTCTATCAATTTAAACATTAATTTTTTTGATTTTTTTCAATCTAAATTATCAACCTAATTTCATTAAGTAAAATCAATAAAAAGTAATAATATTTAATCATCAAAATCAATATAGGTGTAGTGTACATAAAATATCTAAAATACTATTTTTTATTAAATTTAATAACTAAAATATTATTTTTTTTAATCAATTTTACTTAATGAAAATAGAAAATTGGTTTAAATTGAATACAAATCTAAAGTTCATGGTTTAAAATGATAAAATTAAAAATTAAAAATTTATTTTGTTATAAGGTTCAAGTTTTTTTTTTTTTTAAAATTATAATTTTTTCTTAAAAAATAAATACAAAATTTGGGTGAAAACGGCGTCGTTCCACTTTATTCCTCCTTTGTCATGGTAGCCACAAGATTAGCCATAAGGTGTCCCTTCCTAGTGAAAACTTCCACGCGATCTCCCCACGCAAATCTCCACAAAGGATTCAAATCCGTTATTTTCCCTCCCATTTCAGTTTCAAACTTCATCTTTTCCTCACTATGTGTACTAGATATGCACGGGTTTAAAAAATTAATTTCAAAATTAAATAATATAAAACAATTTGTTTGAAATATAAAGAAAAAATAATTTAAAATTAAATAAATATTAATTATATTCATGAGGATGAAGGTGAAGTATAAGAGTGTGCAAAAAATAAAAAATGCCACGCTAACCCAACTTATCTGGTCAATCCATACATTTTGAGAAAGTCAGTGGGACAATTTTGGTTAACGAGCTTTATAAACAAACGAGTCGAGTTCCAACTCAACAAAGCTCAACTTAACTTGGCTCATTTGTAGCTCTCTCCACAGGTGATTTAAATCCGTTATTTTTCCTTCCATTTCAGTTTCAAAGTTCTTCTTTTCCTTACTATGTGTATGTGATTCATGGAAACGTATCGGAAAAAGAAACAAATAATAAAATTGAACTACGAACAAATCTGAATTAGAAATACTATCTTTAAGACAAATAATATTGAGAAAAATCTCAATTTTTATTAATCAAATATAAACTGAATAATCCTAAAGCTTATAACCTTATTTATAATAAACCTAATTCTTAAAAATAAGAAACTAATAAAATAGAAAATAAAATGGAAAAACTACATCATATTAAATCAGGAAACTAAATAACTCAATAATAAAATAAAAATATTTATTATTTAAAATTCGGTTTGCATCAGTAAGCTCTTGTAAAACAAATTGAATGACAGCTCAGGACACTTGACCAAAATGTTGAGTATTTCTTCAAATATAAAGAAAGAGATTCAACTGGAGGGAAAAATATAAAGATATCCGAGAGAAACAGAGAAAAGAAACAATCACATGTAATGAAAAGGCCAAAATCAAGTACTTAAAAAAACAACAGCAGCAGCAGCAGGGAAACCCCACTGTTAGCACTTCAAATATCAAAACATAAAATCTAAACCATTAAAAAAAAATAACAAATACTAAACCAAAAAAAACCGTTTCCTTTTGTTTTGTGAATCATCTATAGATTTCTTCATCTTCGTCGCCAGCTTCATCTTCATTTCTGCCTTGGCAGCATCAGTCAGTTCAATAAGTACGTCTGAATTTTGCCCAGTAGCAGCATTCACAAGTCCCCCATCATTTTGAACCCGATATGTTAACTCCTCCCCATTAGGCACAGAATCTATATAAACAGTTGAATTTTCATCAATCTCCTTATTCAAAAGCATTCCTGATAATTTAGTGACCACATTCTGCTCCACCCATCTCCTAATAGGTCTCACACCATATTCCTGGAAGCACATATTGTATCAATTTAATTACCACTGCAAATGGAAGTAATGAAATGTGTATACATTAGAGAAGTCATAATACTTACCGGATCATAACTCTTCAATAATATAACATACAATGCTTGTTCAGTCACACATAAGTCAATACCCATCCTTGCAAGGCGGAATTTCACATCCTTCACCTGAAGCTCGGCAACCTTTATCAATTGCTCGTGAGAAAGAGGATCAAATACCACAATCTTATCCAGTCGATTAACAAACTCGGGCTTGAAGTGTTTCCTCACCTATAATGTGTCAAAACCCAAATTATAGTCTGATTCAAAACACAATTTAGATAATGAAACAAGCAATGTTAAACAATATGCAGCTGTTGAGAGTTACATGGCATTGCTACTTTACCTCTTGCATTACCAATTCCCGAGCACCCTCCATTGTACAACTGCCCATTGATCCTTTCAAGAGATACTCGGCTCCAAGGTTTGAAGTCATAATGATTATTGTGTTGGTGAAATCAATTGTGCGGCCTGCGCCATCTGTCAACCTTCCATCATCCAAAATTTGAAGAAATGTATTTAAAACAGTGGGGTGTGCTTTCTCAACTTCATCAAATAGTATGACACTATATGGCTGCCTCCTCACTGCTTCTGTGAGTTGCCCGCCTTCCTCATGCCCATCATAGCTGAAATCATCAATTACAGCAGTGACTAACATTGTTGCAATCTCATATCTCATAAAGAATAAAGAATAAAGACAAGAAGTTTTGAAAAATTTAAAAAACCTCCGAAATATTGATTTGTGATTATAATCCAATTTTAAACAATAAATAGTAATATCAATCAAACAATCAACAATGAATCGGCACAACTGTGAGAAAGGGGTTATGGAATACTCCTTCTATCCAAACAAGCACTTGTAGAATCTTCACAGTTGTCACCTAAAATGGAAATAAAACTGCGGCCGGTAGTGCTAGAATTAGCACTCCGACGGACAAATTAGCCTCTATAGAAAGATTGGTGTTTCTTTTGGTTTCTTGAGGTTCAAGGTTCTTCACACATACCTGTTTCTCCAACCTCTCTCCTCCTTTTATAGAGTCACTTTCTCCTATCTTTAATCCATGCAGCTTAGCCTTTCATCATCATTCTGTCAGGGCCCATCCCCCTACTATACTTCGTTGAAAGGGACAGCCTGATCCCATCTAATGGGTCCATGCCGACTCGCCCAACACATTCGGCTCTGTTATTCGGCATAGGTACCCACTATTCGGCGCTCCTCGATATTTTTATGCTTATTCGGACATCTATTCAACAATGACGTAGTCCGGTGGGCTTTGGCCTTATTCGGCCCATCTTAAACGAGCTTGGATGCTCTATTGACCGTTTTTCAAGTATATCCTTTCTTTGGCTCCCACAACAACAATTTAACATGGAAAAACGACAATTGGACTCCTCCAATTGTGATAAAAAAAAAAATCACGGACTAAAGTCACAAAATAATCTACTAAGAAGAGAAAGGAATTATACTCGAGAACTCTCAATTATCTAGCGAATCCATGCTTGAATTGAACCAAATCCGATGTGCCTCTTCTACCACCGTCTTTACCTCAGAATTGCTTTGCCCAATGTTGATTCCACAACGCCGATGTCGAATCTATGACGATGAGCCACTCCAAAATCCACCAAAGTTTCAGGCCCAAGTTCTCCAAAATCCTCCGAAGAACACCTCTCTTTTTTTGGAATGAAAGAACAAAACCAACCCTTGATGTTTGTCAATATATAGTTCGTTGATCAATCGATTACATTTTATACATCAAGGAAACTCATATATAAACACCCTCTAATATAGAATACTTAGTATTTTGCTCCTCTCTCATAATCCGGACGGGTTAAATCCTAAAAACAGCAAACAGTGCACTTTATACTAAATAGAACCGCGAAGACAGCTCGGGTTCATAACACACGCAGAGATACTAGATGGGACACTTCACCGCTCGAGCACACGAAAGACCGCTCAAGTAGTCAAACAAATTTCCGTACATAATTAGCGAAGTGGCAAACAAAAATGCTCAAGTCAAGATACATAATGTCAACACAAACTCCTCTGAACAGGTACAATGTAACGCCCCAGCCCTTCACATGTCATCGATATTGTCCGCTTTGGGCCACACCCACACGGATCTAGCCTAAGCATGGTTAACTGAGGAGTTCTGCTAGAGATTTCACCACCTGAGAAAAGGTCTCGATACTATACAAGGGTCCAGGTTTTTACTTTTATTGCCCAGGAACTCCCCCTCCATTCCCGATGTGGGACACCGGGACCTTACATACAACTCGGGTTAGATTCACATCTAAACTCTCATAACTAACAAATACAATAAAGTGAATAAAAAAACAACTAAATGGAGTTTTGTCTAACGGGATTGCCAATTACAAAAATTTAACAGATTTAATTTAACCTAATGCACTTACCCAGGTGGAACACCAATTAATCGGGCAACCGAGTATGGCTCCATATACTCAGTCATGTCAATCCGAATCAATATATTTTCTTTGCCGCCCAGCTGTTCTGCAAGAGCCTTAGCAAGCTCAGTCTTCCCAACACCTGTAGGACCCAAGAAAAGGAATGAACCAGTTGGCTGCTGCCGCCTTCCCAATCCAACCCTTGATCTCAACACAGCTTCGGTAACTGCATTGACTGCTTGATCTTGGCCCACTACTGTTTGATGCAACTTGTCAGCAAGGCCATTCAGCCACTCTTTCTCACTCTGGCCAAGCCTCGTCATAGGTATGTTTGTCAAGCGACTCACTTCTTTTGCAATTTGTTCTGGTCCAATAGTCTCTACCAACATTACATTTTCTTCTATGCTCCCTTCAAGCTTTGCTATTGTTGCCTCGATATCTTTAATTAGATAAGTTTTCAAACCTATAGCATCAGCAAAATTACCTCTATTTTCAGCTTCTTGTAATTTAAACAGTAAATACTCTTGCTTCTGTTTCAGTTTGCGACGCTCATTAAACTTTTCCTTCTCCTCTCTATACTTTTTCCATAATGGTTGAAGTTTGACCATCAAATCATGAAGCTCTTTTTTAACCTGAAATAGTGGTTGAATTTCAGTTGCAAATGAAAAAAATAATTGCCATTAAATAGTAATTGTCATCAAGAAATGTACTCACTTTAACAAGTTCAGCCTCACTAGCTTTGTCTTTCTCCTTCTCAAGAGCATGAAGTTCAGCTTCTAACTGAAGTTTTTTCCTTTCAAGATTATCAATCTCTTCTGGTCGACTATTGAGCTGGACCTTCACATTTGCACATACTTCATCAACTAGGTCAATTGCCTTGTCTGGTAAATGACGTCCTAAACAGGGGGGAAAATGCATATAAATCTGTATCTCTTATTCTAACAATAAAGTTATTAGCCTTGAAAATTCACGAACATGTGACCCAGAATAATAAAACAAACGACATAAACATATTGAACTTCAAAATAATATCTACGAACCAGTAATATATCGAGCTGATAGTAGGGCAGCAGCCACAAGAGTTTGATCCTGAATTTTAACATCATGATGTCTTTCGTACCTCTCTTTTAGACCTCGAAGAATACTAATTGTGTTCTTAACACTTGGCGCAACCACATAAACCTTTTGGAACCTTCTTGCAAAAGCAGCATCTTTCTCCACATATTTTCTATACTCTACAAAAGTTGTCGCCCCAATGCATCTAAATTGGCCCCTGGCAAGCATTGGCTTGAAAATGTTGGCAGCATCCATGGACCCTCCTTCAATTTGACCAGCACCAAGAACAAGGTGTATTTCATCAATGAAGAGTATAACTTTTCCTTCAGCTTCTTCTGCTTCCTTTAGAATTGCTTTCAACCTTTTCTCAAATTCTCCCCTATACTTCGTTCCGGCAACCAAAGCCCCCATATCTAATGCAAAAAGCCTCACATCATCAAAATATTTAGGAACATCCCGTTTAACAATTCTTTGGGCTAAGCCTTCCACCACTGCTGTTTTTCCAACACCAGGCTCTCCAATAATAATGACATTGCTCTTGTTTTTTCTTGACAGAATACTAATAACCATATTAATCTCTTCATTCATTCCAATGACAGGGTCAAGCTTTCGAGCTTGCTCTATGAAGTCACAACCATAAGTCTTCAGAGTTAGAAATGTGTTATCTCCATAAGGATCTCTCACCTTTTTTCCCTCCTTACCATAAAGCTTCTTGACCTCTAATTTCACCCTTGAGGTACTGATCCCACTTCTATCAAAAAGACCTTCAATTTCTGAATCTTCCAGAAGACCGAGGATCAACTGATCAATGGCTAAATGACTCTGACCATGGGACTTCGAGGATTGAGCCATGTTAATCACCCTAAGTAGACTGTAACTTTCTGGGACATTGTTTTCACGAGTGTTGTTTTTCAAAAAACCCATCCTTTTGGGTTGCTTCTCATTTTTAGGGATTCTGCAGGGAAGCATATTCATTGCTTGATTGAGGACATTCCCAACTGAGCTTTCAGCTTCTTCAACCTGACTGGCATTGACAATTGCTTGCCTCAAGTTATTACAATCGGAGACCAATGCCACTACCAAATGAAGAGGCGTAGACTCTTCGTGGCCGGCATTCATAGCCAGTTCCTTAGCCTTATCAACAAACTTCTTTGTATTTCTGTCCAACTTTCCAAGTCCATTGTTGATATTTAAACCTGCAGCAGAAAGAAAGAAATGTATAATGAAAATACACATCTATGTGGTCATTCCAGAGTTTTAGTTTTATTTGTTTGTTGATTTGCTGAATCTGAGTGTAGAACCGACTCCTCTTGCTTGTATGAAACATTTGAAATATAAGTTTTTGATGTGTATTTTGGGAAATTCTATTTCCACACACCTATTTACCTCTATACACACTTAATGATTTATTTTTTTTATTACAGTTTTGTCCTAAAATAAAATTATTATAGCGTCCTTATCTTCTCCATCAAAACCCCAATTTCTTAACCTTAACCCTAACTACCGCCCACTGCTATTGCCACCACCGCTGCTGCCATCAATTCAGTTACAACTTTGCCGCAAAACCGCCATCCCCTCCTCTCTCTCTCTCTTGGGTTTGTGTAGTTATGGCACAGAACATACTTGTGACTAGTGGTGCTGGATATATTGAAACCCATACGTTGCTTCAGTTGTTTTTAGATGGAAATACATGAACAAAGACTAAGCAACAAATGTTAGTCTATTATTTTATCTCTCTTCATACTAATTGTTTTTCAGCCATTATTTTGTGTAGCTCTTTAAATTAATTGTTTTTAATGCACGGTTTAAAACCAAACTGAACCGAATTTAATAGGTTGGAGTTCGTGCAATTTTCTCATCTTATGGTTTGATTATCGAATTCAACTTTTTGAGAGTTAAGTCAATCTGTTTAGTTCTGGGTTGGACACCAATGCAAACCACATACTAGAACTCATGTAATGATGAAAAGAATGCAGTAAAAAGTACTCAAGAATGGCATTCAGCCTCTCCCACAAGATAGGTATTGGTTTAGGTTTTAATGTTAAAGAGAGATATTTTTGATAAAAAGGGTTGTACATTGAGTAAAATTACAAAAATTAAAATTAGTTAATGTGTATTGAGAGATGATGTAGAGTAAGATATTTTGGTGTGTAAAAATAGAATTACCAGTGTATTTTTAGGATAAATTACACTTTGCCCATTTTATATTTGGCCATTTTCTCACTTTTGACCCTTAAATATATATTTTTCTACTTTGATGGTTTATGTTTCAAGATTTTCTCAATTTACTCTTAAAGCTTGCTTCTGTTAAAAATTAGACATAAAATAACACATTGACAATTATGTGGCATAAAAATATTTTATTATATATAACTCATATCTCAAATACAAACTTAAATCCCATTATAATCATATATTTTTATGTTATGTGATAATTATTGTGACATTTTCTGTCTAATTTTGAACAAAAGTTAGCTTTAGAGTCATTTTAAAAATAAAAATAAAAACTTGCATGAAAGGTTAAAGTGGAAAAAAATAAATTTTAAGAGACAAAATGATAAAGTGGCCAAACATAACGGGGTGAAAGTGTAATTTATCCTATATTTTTATTACACCCTTAATTGCCCTTATAAAAACTAGGGTGGCTATCAGCCTATGGGCCCGCCCAGTCCAATCTTATTATTTTAGAATTTAGGATTGTTGTTTTAGTCTATATGGCTAGACTAGACAAACATTTTTAACCTGATATATTCATTGGTTGAACTTGGAATTTATACTTTAAATCAGGTCTAATTTGCTATAAAATTAATTATAATATATTAAAATATATATTTTTTGTTGAAATCTAAACTTTATCTTTATTGATTTTGTTAAAACTCACATTTGTAGTGATATGCAATTGCATTTATTTAAGTAATCTTTCAATTTATAATGATATTAGTATATTTATTTAATAAATATAATCTGTGATTGAATTTAATTATGGAATATTTTTAAAATAATTAACATATTGTCCGATGGGTTGGATTGGGATTTATAATTATTTTTTGAGCCGAGCTTGGGCAAATGTAAAGGCCCAATGTTAAGGCCAAGCTGGGTTTGAACAGACACAAAATCTCTTATGATGTAATGTTAGACTGATTCGATGAATGCCCGCCCCAAATAAAAACACATCTATGTGGTTTAGAAGCACTATAGTTTATTTTTTTTTTTTTTAGCTAAGTAATTACGAATTCATTAAGATGAATCGTATGAAATTTGAAGTTGTTCAATGTTTGAACTCAGCCAATTTGATATTGGTGAGTATCCAAAAATAAGAAAGAATAAAGATTGGGACCCCCTTTCTTTTTTGATTGGTCACTTTTTCTTTTTCTTTTTCTTTTTTTTCTCCTCCTCCAATCACCACCCGCCACGTGTGTGTGGGGTGGTGAGGGTTGAAGCTTGAGGGGGTCTAAATCACTACTGAGTAAGAAAATGGACTTCATGTTCTATTTTTTTCTTTTTTTTTTGGGGGGGAAATTTGGCTATAAATCCCGATTACCTTCCTTTCATTGTTAAAAGGACTAAGAAAAAAATTATACTTTCTAAACCTCCTCATAATTAAAAAGTCTTGCATAAAGGACAAAATTTATTATTTAAATATTTTATCAGACTATTATACCTTTAACTAAATCTTTCCACCTTCTCCCTTCACTCTCTCCCCACCTTTTCCATCTCTCTCCTCCCCCTCTAAACACAGCTTCTCTTCATAGCCATGTTAGAGGCCACCTCAGCCGCCGGAGCACCGTCCGTCAATGTATTCCGGCCACCAACCGCCATGATTCCCGACGCCACCCCTCCTCCGCATCCAATGTCAGTCAAGGCTTCCATTTCTCTTCTGGAAACCCTAGAATTGAAGAAACTACAGGCTTCATGCACTTCTACCATTCTCCATTCACTTGTTTACTGGACTGAAATTCTAACAAAGGTTCTCCCTCTTCCTTCAGTCCTCAGTTCAATTTGTTATCTGAGAGGAGCCCTAATTTGAGTTTGCGATCTATGCTTAAGAGGCTTGGGTAAGGTTGATTCAACTTATAACATCTCAGATCTGGATTCGACTAATAACATCTTAGATCTAGCTTGTGGCATTTTGAATTTTGTGTGATTTCACCATTACGAACTCGATTTTGAGTTTTGATTTGAAGTCGACCTTGTAGCTCAAATTTTTTCCTAAGATCTAGATTGATGACTTGACCCTTACCTTTGGTTCGATGCCACTATTTGATCTTCGAAATATGTTGATTAGTTTTTTTGTTTTTGTTTTTGATTTATTTTTGTTGATTTGCCGAGTTCAATCAGGTATGTGCTCTAGTTTTTGTTTGACAGAATAAGAGTAAAATTTTACTTTGGTTTGTGCTCTGTTTTTGTTTGATAGAATGAGAGTAAAATTTTACTTTGGTTTGTGCTCTGTTTTTGTTTGACATAATAAAAATAAAATTTTACTCTGGTTTGTGCTCTGTTTTTGCTTGACAGAATGAGAGTAAAATTTTACTCTGGTTTGTGCTCTGTTTTTGTTTGATAAAATGAGAGTAAAATTTTACTCTGATATGTGCTCAATTTTTATTTGATAAAATGAGAGTAAACTTTAATCTTGGTGTTATCGTTCTGTTTTTTATGTTTTTTTTATACAATGATAGTAAACTTTTACTCTATTATTGTGTACTTCTGTTATTTGTTTTTGGACTCCTAGTGACAGTAAAATTTTACTATCAATTCATTGCAGATTTGAATAATACAATGATAGTAAAATTGTACTTTCAGGGTGTGTTTGATTGGGGGGATAAGGGGGGGATTATTTACTGTGCGGATTGTAATCCGCACAGTAAATCTAATCCGATGTTTGTTTTTTTTTTAGTCCGCCGGACTCCATGTCCCCCATATGGGGGACTATTGTGTCCTGGGGGGATGGGACAGAAAATGGGGGACTATCCACTGTTGGGATTAGATGCGAAAATGACCATTTTAACCCTCTACTATTTAATTATGTATTATATTTAATAAAATTCAATAAAATTTAAATGTCTCAATTTAAAAATAAAATAATTTTATTTAACTTTTTATTGATGTTTTATTTATTTAATTTTTTAAAATAATTTTTTATAGATATTTTATTGATGTTTTATTTTAAAATTTTGTTTATAATTTATTTAATTTCATTATTTAAATTGTAATAGGTGTTTTATTTAAAATTTTAATTCAAAAAATAATATAAATTTTTTATACAGGTTATACAGTATTTTATTAAATCAAATTTAGTGGTTATTTATTTATTTAATTGTGTAAAAAAATAAATTTATTTAATTGTGTAAATAAACAAACACAGTAAAGTTTTGTATGTAAAAAAAAATAATGATTTGTTATACAGTAATGATTTAAACAAAAATTTATTGATATTTTATTTATTTATTTATTTATTTTTAAAAAAACAAATTTGTTTAATTAAAAATAATTAAAATATTAAAGATATGTTTAATATTGCTATTACTTAGTAAACAATTGAAAAAGGGCAAAATAGTCTTTTGTTCATTTATCCTATCCAGTCCGTCCAACCAAACGTTGGATTCACTAAAAATAGTACTTTCCAGACATCTAATCCCATGAAAAAATAAACACAGGATACATATCCAATCTGACCAAATAGTCCGGGGGATTCACAGTCCCAGAACTCAAGTCCGATGGATTCTAATCCCCCCTTATCCAGTCCACCCAATCAAACACACCCTCAGAGTAAAATTTTATTTTGAATCAGAATAAAGTTTACTATGATTCAAAATAAAATTTTACTCTGGTTAAAACATGTTGATTTGCTTAACGATATAAAATTTTACTTTGAATCATAGTAAACTTTACTCTGAAATATACTGTGAAGATAGCTTAATAAGAGAACTGATAGATATGAGGGTAATATAGTAAAAGAAACAAGTTTTAAAATATTAGGGATTTTGAAAGTACCTATATAATTCTTGTCCTTTTGAAAGATAAATTATACAGTGAGGGGTCTATCACTAAATCTCCCTTCTTTTTTAAATGATTATTATGTTTTTACTATTTTTAATTATGTTTTTGTTTTATTCGTTACACCTATTTTCTTTTTGGCGAAGCATATTTGTACAGTTAAATCATCTGTGCAAATGTTTATAGATAGAAAATAGAGGTTAGATATTTGAGAGGCATTTAATTAAAAAAATGCATGACCATTGCATTACCGGTTTGCGTAGTTTTCATTTCGAAAATTTAGCATAGGATTTATTACATTTTATACTCTTAAATTATCACTAAATTATTTATTTAATTCTTGAATTTTTGATTAAGCTTATTAAGTTCTTAAAGTATATAAATCAAAATCTATTTAATATCTAAAATATTAATTGAATCTATTAAATTTTTAAAATATTTAATTCAAACTTATTTAGTCACTGAAAGAATTATAAAATTAAAATGTAAGAGCATAAATATTATAAAGAAAAATTGGATCAAAAATCATTC
This sequence comes from Camellia japonica, assembly GCA_030407325.1. Classification (NCBI taxonomy): domain Eukaryota; kingdom Viridiplantae; phylum Streptophyta; class Magnoliopsida; order Ericales; family Theaceae; genus Camellia; species Camellia japonica. The sequence continues at coordinate 104,320,431 of JAPPVO010000059.1, forward strand.
ACCATAAACTTTAAATGACAACATAATTATACATTTTTTAATTTATAAAGACCCTGACTTAGTTTTTTTTTATGATCTCAATGACAGTTTTTTTGTCCGTGCTAATATATGTGGATGATTTTACCCTAATTTTATTTTTTGTTAAAGCATTTCCAACAGTGATCTTTTTTTCACTAAATTTAAGTAAAAACTTCATTTGATATCTAGTGTTTCAACGGAGAATTTTGAATTTTCATCAAAACACCGGTCGACCGGGCGGACAACCGGACGAATGTCCAGCCGGTCGACCAATCAGTGTATTTTTTTCACAAATTTTTGCCTGAAGGTAGTCATCCTGTGATATCCGATGGTGAAAAGCTAACGCCTATGAACAGTGATTTGATGAAACTTCATATGCATCCTTAATTTGGTGAAAGATTTTTTTATATCCTCGATTTGATACTCATTTGATGAAACCATTAAAGCAGAAAAAAGATTATTTTTTCATCAAATTTAAATTTAATGACAGAATTAATGAACCATTGGAGATGATCTTACTAATGTTTTCATGTATTAACCACCAGCACATTCATGGTGTGTGTAGAGATCTGTGCTTGGGTCCGCTTCCAATCTCCACTTGTTCAGATTGTTACTTATTGTTTGAATCTCACTACTTATGTTGTGTTTGGTTGGGGGATTTGAAAAGGGATTTGGAAAGGGAAATGAAAAATGTAGGTAAAATGTGAATAAAACATACTTAGATTTCACCTAGTTTCACACACTTTTTCCCTTTTCCTTTCCAAATCCCTCCTCAAATCCTCCAACCAAACACAGCGTTAGTATCCCATCATCGTTACTCTATGTTCTTCATCGACCCTAGTAATCACTAACATCTGCTCTTTTTTTCATCACTCTTTCTTCATTGATCGATTTGGTATAGTTTCAGGTTCCTTTGGTTTTTGGTTGAGGTAGATTTGAAGGTTTGGTCGATCATAATTGACCACTTTTATATCTAGTTGTTGTGTTTCTTCTTGTAATATATACTCTATTTTTTGTTATTGATATCTTGTTTAGAATAGATAATAAAATTTTATTCTGGTATTGTGTTTATGTCTGATTTGTTTGTGGACTTATACTGAAGATATGTTTTACAAATTGATTATTGTGTTCCAATTGAATGAATGAATAAGTTTTGAATTTTTACACCATTTGTTTGTTATTGACAAATTTGACAATACAATTTTACTCTTGTTTGAATTTTGTTTGGTGACAACTTGTTTATAAATGATAGTAAAATTTTACTGTGAATCACAGAAATATTTTATTGTGAAATAGAGTACAATTTTATTATTTATGTCAAGTTCGATAGTAATTTTTTTTTATAAAGAATTTCATATGAACCTCAATCTTGATGAAAAGATTCTAAAAATATTAATTTTATTAAAAATTGATATCTAGATCAAAAATTATATCATTTTAATATTTAAAATATTAAATTACTCACTAAGAATATTTTAGTAATAGTGGTATGTATTGGACTTTTTAAGAAAAAACTTTATGTGATTGTCCTTAATGCGTTAAAGTTGTATTATAAGAGAACTTTGATCAAATTCCCTTATTATAAATTAGTAAAAATACCCTATCTAGTTAAAATTTATTTTTAAAAATACTTTAAATTTATATTCTACACTTACGTATGGTAAAAAAATTTTATTTTTTTTAATAAGGATAAGGGTAATTATCTCTAGGAATTTATTACTTATTTTCTACAATGATTACGTGTTTACCTTTATCTAGTATTATATGTCAGATTTCGTTTATTTATAATTGATTATTTTTAAGTTTTTGATGTGTTCTTTTTATAACTTAATTAATTTATTGTTTTTTTTTATTATCATTTGTAACTAAGTGTTATTATTTAAATTATCTAATTATACTTTTTCAGTATATCTAATACTCATATAATTTTATTGGCAAGACTGATAAATTAGACTCCAATACAAATTTAAACACACAATGAAACAAAACATTTTTTTTAAAAAATTATGATTTTCCTATAACAAAATATTAATTAGTTAGGGTTTTTTTATTAATTTATAATACTTATAAATTATTTTATTTTTGTAACCTTTTCAGAGACTAAATATGTTTCAATTAAATCTTAAGGATATAATAGATTCAATCGATAATTTAGGAATTAAATAAATTTTAATTTATATATTTTATGGACTTAGTAACTCAATCAAGAGTTAAGGGACTAAGGCTCTGTTTGTTAGGGTATATAAAGGGCGGATATAAGGGGGGACTAGATATAATATGAGGTGGATCTCGCAAGTTTTCTTGTCTCCCTATGTCCTGTGTTTTGTTGCTCCAAATATAGGGAATCCGGATAGTATATCCCTCAAAAGGGGATATGCAATACCCCATAGTATTGTATATCCCCACCGTCAGATATAAGAAATCTTTCATCCAAAGGTCAAAAATAATTACTCTCCTCTTATCCCATCATATATCCTATCTTAATCAAATATAATATGAGTAATACCAGAGTATATATAATCCATATCATATCCTACAACATATTATATCACATCTTTATCCTTAAGTATTACATATCCTCCTCAAACCCTTATATCCAATCCAGACAATCAAACGGGGCCTAAGTAGATAATTTGGCGATAATTTAGGGATAGAAAGTGTAATAAATCCTTTAGCATAAAAAAAGTAGGAGAAATTACAATTCATTAGCCTTTTCTAAAAATAATTGCAGATTCATAGAAAAATTTATAATTTTAATTATTAGTATTTATAAAATTTGTCACTAATTTGTAATTAATAATATTTTTTCAAATTATCATTGATTTGATATTTCCTCAAAAAAGTACGGAAACAAATTTATTCTCAAAATATTCACTCTAGATCTTAAAATCTCTCAATAATCCTAAAATTTCACTCTAAACATATATTTTTTATTTTCATTAACATAAACATAGTTAGTGTTTTATTAGTTAGTTGTATAGGATTAACGGTTTAGATCACCGAATTGAGTCCAAATTAGTCTAATAATAAGTCAACTTCACAGTAAAATTAAAAGGCATGTTTGATTTGTTTCTCAAAACATATTTTTGGAGAAAAAAAATTTTAAAAACATGTTTCGTTCATTTTTCTCTCTTCTCTCTCATTTTCAATCACTTTTTCTCTCACACTTACCTATTCAATTATAAAAAAATATATATATATCAAATCATTCCAAACTCTAAAACTCCAAAACTAGTTTCAAAATATACAACTAAACAAATTTTTTTAATTTTTTAAACTCTCTTTGAAAAATAATTTATAAAATAATATCTCAAAATACAAAGCAAACAAGGAGCTTTTTTTTTAAATATTCAACAAAAAAAAAAAAAACTAATTAGAGAATTGACCAACTTTTCAAACTATTTAGGAAACTAACCTATTTTTTGAAATCGCATTTTCAAAAAATGCGTTTTTGAAATTAAAATTGCATCTTCAACATGCAATTTCACTTTAAAATCGTAAGTTGAAAATACAATTTATGATGACATGGTGAAATCCCATGTTCAACATGCGATTTTAATTGAAATCGTATTTTCAACATGCGATTTCAAGGTGAAATCGCATGTTGAAAATACAATTTCAATTTCAAAATCTCATTTTCAAAATGCGATTTCAAAAGTAGGTTAATTTCTCAAATAATTTAAAAAGTGAGTCAATTCTCTAATTTTTTTTTTTTTAAGAATATTTCAAAAAAAAACTCAGCAAACAAGGGCAAAATCTTTATTTCTAACAAATCCAGACTCCCCTATTCACATGATAACGTAGTGCACGGAACTACTGAATAATTTCGCGCTTCCACTGTTTCTACTTTGAACCTGCCATCCAACCAATCTCTCTTCCCCCACTACCCATCCACAAAAAAATAAAAAATAAAAATTAAATTTAAAAAAAAAAATCAGAAAAATAAAAAGAGTTCATTGATTGATACCTGGCACATTGGCAGGACCATTGCCGCTCTCATCCAAAGCTTCATTTCCACCCATGGATGAACCCTCCTGCCTCTGTTGCTCTTCCTCTTGAACCACCTTATTTGAATTCATCTCTGTTTTCTATTTTTGGCTGTGTCTTCTCTGTTTGATTTTTCACCAATGTTCTAGTCACTCATTTGTTTGATGCAATTTATTATAAATTAAAATTTAATAATTAAAAAATAAAAACTAAATATATATCTTCTCAACTTCTAGATAATCAATTTATTTAAATTATTTCAACATAATAAATCATAAATAGAAATTACATCAAACAACTTAATACTATCAAATAAAAATAAGTTATGAGTTCATTTACGCTGCAACAGAGCCCAACTGAATCTAGAGAAAGAGGAGAAGATGTAGAGAGAGATAGAGAGAGAGATGCGGTTTTTCTGAGGGAGGAAAGGGAGTAGCCACGGATTTGGATTTCAACGAGGAAAGGAGGACATGTATACATATATATATATATATATATAAATAAATTAAATAAAGTATGAATGTCTGAAAGTGAAAAATAACATAAAAGCATATCTAAATAGGATAAATTACACTTAATACCTTATATTTTCATTAAAATCTCATTTTAGTCCCTTTATTTTTAATTCGAACCGTCAACTCCTTTTATTTTAAATTAAATTTCAATCTCACCCTTCAATCCATCCACTCTGTACTTTGATCCTCTCTGTTTTATGTATGTAATGAAAGATTTTTATTATATATGATGATACCAGTTTTGTCGGAGGAGGAATGGGTCGGACAGGGCCCGGAGCTCCACAGGATGATTGAACTTCGTCTTCCCAGTTGTACCTGCACCAAGTCCGTCAAGAAGGAACCCGGAGGTGGGGTTCCTTCTGGAGGACCCTCCGATGTTTAAGTTAGAGGAGTCTCTAGTATCAAAATGGAAGCTTTCAGCTTCAGGAGGAAGAAGTAGATAGTTAGAGAGAGAGTGATTACTTGTATATATATTGATTTCTTTCATACCTTTCTGGCGTCTTCTTCTTGTCTGGCCCTTGGGCCTAAGTTGGGTTAGGAATTGTTTGGACAGCCCATTAGGCCACTTATCTGGGGCTATGCCCATCAGTAGTCCCCTATTCCCGAGTGCAGCTTTAGTCCAACGAAGGGAATAAGAAAGAGTAAAGTAGTCCCCCAAGTCACGGAAGGAGGCAGGGCGACGGTGGCCAAATTTATTGTGCAAATACGTGGGTGCTGCGATAGAGGTAGGACCGCTCAAAAACCAACTGGGCAAGGCGCAGTGAGAGTTAAAGGGAGTAAAGTTGGAGATTTTGGGCCGGCGCAAAGCGGCGCAGACTGCGTGCGCCGAGAGGAGTCGGCATGTGCAAAATTGTGAGGAATGTAAAGTGCTAGCCCTTGTGTAGAGCAATGCAACCGAGGCTGAGGCCTTTGGAAGGTCGGTCGAGGACCTGGGCAGTCGGCTGATGGATTAGCTCGTACCGTAAGTTTGTACTCAGTTTGACTGAGGCTCTTTGGTGTTCGGTCTGGCCGAGATCTTGATGTGCTCAGGCTGGCTGAGGCTCTGGGGGTGCTCGGTCTGGGAGTCTTTCGTACACTCAGTCTAGCTAAGGTCTTTGGGCTCAGGCTGGCTGGGTCTTTGAGTAGTGCTCAGTCTGGCTGGGGCTTTAAGTAATGCTCAGGCGAGCTGACGTCTTTGTGCTCAGGCTGGCTGAGGCTTTAAGTAATGATCAGTCTGGCTGAGGTCTTCGTGCTCAGGCTGGCTGAGGCTTTGAGTAGTGCTCAGTCTGGCTGAGGCTTTAAGTAATGCTCAGGCGAGCTGAGGTCTTCGTGCTCAGGCTGGCTGAGGCTTTAAGTAATGATCAGTCTGGCTGAGGTCTTCGTGCTCAGGCTGGCTGAGGCTTTAAGTAACTCGGTCTGGCCGAGGTCTTCGTGGGTAGGATCTGATACCATGCCCCTCACGGCTTTAATTACTCGGTCTGGCCGAGGTCTTCATGCTCAGTCTGGCTGAGGCTTTATGTAACTCGGTCTGGCCGAGGTCTTCGTGTTCAGTCTGACTGAGGTCTTCGTGAGGCTTTAAGTAACTCGGTCTGGCCGAGGTCTTCATGCTCAGTCTGGCTGAGGCTTTATGTAACTCGGTCTGGCCGAGGTCTTCGTGTTCAGTCTGACTGAGGTCTTCGTGTTCAGTCTGACTGAGGTCTTCGTGCTCAGGCTGGCTGAGGCTTTGAGTAGTGCTCAGTCTGGCTGAGGCTTTAAGTAATGCTCAGGCGAGCTGAGGTCTTCGTGCTCAGGCTGGCTGAGGCTTTAAGTAATGATCAGTCTGGCTGAGGTCTTCGTGCTCAGGCTGGCTGAGGCTTTAAGTAACTCGGTCTGGCCGAGGTCTTCTTGGGTAGGATCTGATACCATGCCCCTCACGGCTTTAATTACTCGGTCTGGCCAAGGTCTTCATGCTCAGTCTGGCTGAGGCTTTATGTAACTCGGTCTGGCCGAGGTCTTCGTGTTCAGTCTGACTGAGGTCTTCGTGAGGCTTTAAGTAACTCGGTCTGGCCGAGGTCTTCGTGGGTAGGATCTGATACCATGCCCCTCACGGCTTTAATTACTCGGTCTGGCCGAGGTCTTCATGCTCAGTCTGGCTGAGGCTTTATGTAACTCGGTCTGGCCGAGGTCTTCGTGTTCAGTCTGACTGAGGTCTTCGTGCTCAGGCTGGCTGAGGCTTTGAGTAGTGCTCAGTCTGGCTGAGGCTTTAAGTAATGCTCAGGCGAGCTGAGGTCTTCGTGCTCAGGCTGGCTGAGGCTTTAAGTAATGATCAGTCTGGCGGAGGTCTTCGTGCTCAGGCTGGCTGAGGCTTTGAGTAACTCGGTCTGGCCGAGGTCTTCAAGCTCGGTCTGGCCGAGGACCTGGGCAGTCGGCTGATGGATTAGCTCGTACCGTAAGTTTGTACTCAGTTTGACTGAGGCTCTTTGGTGTTCGGTCTGGCCGAGATCTTGATGTGCTCAGGCTGGCTGAGGCTCTGGGGGTGCTCGGTCTGGGAGCCTTTCGTACACTCAGTCTAGCTAAGGTCTTTGGGCTCAGGCTGGCTGGGTCTTTGAGTAGTGCTCAGTCTGGCTGGGGCTTTAAGTAATGCTCAGGCGAGCTGAGGTCTTCGTGCTCAGGCTGGCTGAGGCTTCAAGTAATGATCAATCTGGCTGAGGTCTTCGTGCTCAGGCTGGCTGAGGCTTTGAGTAGTGCTCAGTCTGGCTGAGGCTTTAAGTAATGCTCAGGCGAGCTAAGGTCTTCGTGCTCAGGCTGGCTGAGGCTTTAAGTAATGATCAGTCTGGCTGAGGTCTTCGTGAGGCTTTAAGTAACTCGGTCTGGCCGAGGTCTTCATGCTCAGTCTGGCTGAGGCTTTATGTAACTCGGTCTGGCCGAGGTCTTCGTGTTCAGTCTGACTGAGGTCTTCGTGCTCAGGCTGGCTGAGGCTTTGAGTAGTGCTCAGTCTGGCTGAGACTTTAAGTAATGCTCAGGCGAGCTGAGGTCTTCGTGCTCAGGCTGGCTGAGGCTTCAAGTAATGATCAGTCTGGCTGAGGTCTTCGTGCTCAGGCTGGCTGAGGCTTTGAGTAGTGCTCAGTCTGGCTGAGGCTTTGAGTAATGCTCAGGCGAGCTGAGGTCTTCGTGCTCAGGCTGGCTGAGGCTTTAAGTAATGATCAGTCTGGCTGAGGTCTTCGTGCTCAGGCTGGCTGAGGCTTTAAGTAACTCGGTCTGGCCGAGGTCTTCGTAGGTAGGATCTGATACCATGCCCCTCACGGCTTTAATTACTCGGTCTGGCCGAGGTCTTCATGCTCAGTCTGGCTGAGGCTTTATGTACCTCGGTCTGGCCGAGGTCTTCGCGTTCAGTCTGACTGAGGTCTTCGTGAGGCTTTAAGTAACTCGGTCTGGCCGAGGTCTTCGTGGGTAGGATCTGATACCATGCCCCTCACGGCTTTAATTACTCGGTCTGGCCGAGGTCTTCATGCTCAGTCTGGCTGAGGCTTTATGTAACTCGGTCTGGCCGAGGTCTTCGTGTTCAGTCTGACTGAGGTCTTCGTGCTCAGGCTGGCTGAGGCTTTGAGTAGTGCTCAGTCTGGCTGAGGCTTTAAGTAATGCTCAGGCGAGCTGAGGTCTTCGTGCTCAGGCTGGCTGAGGCTTTAAGTAATGATCAGTCTGGCTGAGGTCTTCGTTAGGCTTTAAGTAACTCGGTCTGACCGAGGTCTTCATGCTCAGTCTGGCTGAGGCTTTATGTAACTCGGTCTGGCCGAGGTCTTCGTGTTCAGTCTGACTGAGGTCTTCGTGCTCAGGCTGGCTGAGGCTTTGAGTAGTGCTCAGTCTGGCTGAGGCTTTAAGTAATGCTCAGGCGAGCTGAGGTCTTCGTGCTCAGGCTGGCTGAGGCTTTAAGTAATGATCAGTCTGGCTGAGGTCTTCGTGCTCAGGCTGGCTGAGGCTTTAAGTAACTCGGTCTGGCCGAGGTCTTCGTGGGTAGGATCTGATACCATGCCCCTCACGGCTTTAATTACTCGGTCTGGCCGAGGTCTTCATGCTCAGTCTGGCTGAGGCTTTATGTAACTCGGTCTGGCCGAGGTCTTCGTGTTCAGTCTGACTGAGGTCTTCGTGAGGCTTTAAGTAACTCGGTCTGGCCGAGGTCTTCGTGGGTAGGATCTGATACCATACCCCTCACGGCTTTAATTACTCGGTCTGGCCGAGGTCTTCATGCTCAGTCTGGCTGAGGCTTTATGTAACTCGGTCTGGCCGAGGTCTTCGTGTTCAGTCTGACTGAGGTCTTCGTGCTCAGGCTGGCTGAGGCTTTGAGTAGTGCTCAGTCTGGCTGAGGCTTTAAGTAATGCTCAGGCGAGCTGAGGTCTTCGTGCTCAGGCTGGCTGAGGCTTTAAGTAATGATCAGTCTGGCCGAGGTCTTCGTGGGTAGGATCTGATACCATGCCCCTCACGGCTTTAATTACTCGGTCTGGCCGAGGTCTTCATGCTCAGTCTGGCTGAGGCTTTTTGGTCTGAAATGTTATGAAATGTGCAACATGGATAAAAGAAGTTTGAATATCTTACTCATGATGTCCTTGAGGAGGAAGAAGTAGACCATTCGGATGTGGCGGAGGCGCTGGGGCTCCGTCTGATTGGTGCTGACCACTGTTGCTGACCGACCACTGTTTGCCGACCGAGCTATGTTGCCGACCGACCACTGTTTGCCGACCAATCTAGTTTGACGACCGACCACTGTTTGCCGACCGATCTAGTTTGCCGACCGACCACTGTTTGCCGACCGATCTAGTTTGCCGACCGACCACTGTTTGCCGACCGAGCTATGTTGCCGACCGACCACTGTTTGCCGACCGATCTAGTTTGCCGACCGACCTAGTTTGCCGACCGACCACTGTTTGCCGACCGATCTAGTTTGCCGACCGACCACTGTTTGCCGACCGAGCTATGTGACTGGGTTGGTTGGCGGTGCACGGGGCTCAAGGTGCAGGGATGCACGTGATGATGTGACATGACACAGACGTAGGGAAAAGAGAGAGAGTTAGTGGCTTGGGAAGTGAAGCCCATGTCTTCACGTGGGGCAATCTGGGCCTTTGATATAGATCAAATGGGAAATACCTGTCCAGAGCTTTGTTCTTGAACTTTTTGCTTGTGTGTTTGTTGTTGTTTTTTTTTTTTTTTTTTTTGAAGTCTTGACGACTTTGAATTGCTTGGTACGGGGGTTGATTTTGGTGCGTAGGTAGACTTCCGCAGTGCTCACCAACGACAATGGTGAGGTGAGAAAATCATGGCGCTGGCGAGAGAGGTGTAGGCGGGGAAAACGTCACCGCCGCCAATAGGATGCCATGAATCATGTGGTAACCATTCATTCCGACACTGAAGGTGGGTGAAAAGAAAGCTATTTCCGGTGACAATGAGCACAACTGCCAATCGAAAGAGTTTCCCACAGACGGCGCCAACTGATGATACCAGTTTTGTCGGAGGAGGAATGGGTCGGACAGGGCCCGGAGCTCCACAGGATGATTGAACTTCGTCTTCCCAGTTGTACCTGCACCAAGTCCGTCAAGAAGGAACCCGGAGGTGGGGTTCCTTCTGGAGGACCCTTCGATGTTTAAGTTAGAGGAGTCTCTAGTATCAAAATGGAAGCTTTCAGCTTCAGGAGGAAGAAGTAGATAGTTAGAGAGAGAGTGATTACTTGTATATATATTGATTTCTTTCATACCTTTCTGGCGTCTTCTTCTTGTCTGGCCCTTGGGCCTAAGTTGGGTTAGGAATTATTTGGACAGCCCATTAGGCCACTTATTTGGGGCTATGCCCATCAATATATATAATGGTTATGAAATAAGAATGCAAAATTATAATTATTTTAAATTAAAAAAGATCATTGCACTTACTATTGAATGATATAGTGGAACCTCTCCATTACAAATAATGGAGAGGATCACAATCTCATCTTACTATCAACAAAGTTGACATAATTTGTCATTTGAAGAATATGTGACAACTTTATTATCTCATTAGCATTCTTACATTTTTATTAAAATCTCACTTTAGTCTTTATATTTTTACTAAAATCTCAGTTTAGTCCCTTCATTTTTAATTTTCGTTAGCTTTTATTAACAGTAGATGGGGAAAAAAAAAAAAAAGTGAAATTTAAATTTATCTTAAAGTGTAAGTGATTGATTGTATAAAAATGATTGCGCCATTGGCGATGTTGGTTCGGCTGGAGGTGGCTAAGCTCGTTGTTCCATTGTCCATGGGAGCTGTTAGAGGTAAAAAGATTGAGAAGATTACTGAATAAGGACTGCCAAATGGAGAAAATTGATAAAGGAATAGGATAAACATTTAGGAAAATTACAAATACATGGAACAGTGGAAAAAAATTGTACTACAAATGAATTTTTTTTTCCTACAATTCTGACAAACAAAAAAAATTACACCAAACACATAAATGAATTTGCACATGCACACAAAAGAATTGCACCACCATAAAATGTATTTTTTTTTTTTTTCACTACTCTACTGAAATGCAATTTCCTTAAATCTTGCGAGAGAGAGAGATGAGATGTGAATGAGACAGAGAGTGCGTGGTCAACAAAAACAAGATGTGAGTCTGTTTGGTTTTATTTTCAAATTTTGTTTTTTTAATGAAAAAAAATTATTTTGAAAAAAATAACACTAGAAAGATATTTTTGAATTTTTAAAAACTATTTATGCTTTTTTTAAAAATATAAAATCATAGAAAAATTAAGAATGTTTAATTTTTTTCCATCAAATTAATTTTTTCTTTTTTTGAAATTTTTTAAAATGAAACTAAACAAGGGAGATCTGAAACTAAAATGAGTTTGGAGAAATGAAACTAATGTGAGTTTGGAGAAATAAAAAATTTTGAACAAAAATTAATACTATAAAGACTATGTTTATATACTGAATTTAATAATCATACGATGTGTTATTACTGTAATTATTTGATCAGTCCTGCTGGGGACCCCTAGTGGGGGGTGACCCCAGCACCCCACCTCCACGTGGGGGGCTGTGACTTGCAGACAGAAAATATATATATATATATATTTTTTTTTAATCCAATCACAAAATAGTGGGGGTGCTGGGGTCCAACTCATTTTCCTTATTTGATTCAATAGTACAACAATGAAACAACGGCACTATCCCTTTGTTGGGTTCACTTCGGACCACATTTTCATGATATAAATTGTTCACTTTATAAAATTTATTGAATAAATTTTTCATATAAAATATAAATTAATTAGATATTTGTGATTACTTGACCAGATCGCATTCATTTTAAATTTACATTTATTGTCTATTTTTTTAAGACCATTTTGATTTGATATATGGTTGTTGATCTCCCATCAATTTAATTATTTCAACTAACCCTGTAACAAAATGATTATTAATTCAACCATTAACGATTTGATTCTTTAAAACATTTCCAAAAGTCAATTATTTTATTAAATAATATTATAGGGAGCTTCTATTCCCACTCTATTTTGTTCCAATTATATTCTCTTCTTTGTCCTTATTATACATAGTTACTATTCACTCTCCGCTTTACTTCAAATATACTTCTTTATATATATAAGAAAGACAAAGAAGAAAGTTTATTTAGAGTAAAGTGGAGTGAGAATAGCGACTCTCTATTTATATTGCATAGATTATTATTTTCTTTCTAGCTGTATATGTAAGTGTTGGCCCTTATGAACAAAACAAAAAAAATGTAAGAGCTGTCCATTATTAAAATAACATAATTTTATTACTTAATTGCTTCCCGTCGATCGGCCTTAAAAACTTGTATAACGTGTGTAATAGTCAAATGATTTGTTTTTCTTTTTTATTTAACTACATGTGATATTTAAGGCTTATATTTACAATTGGAGATAGGAATTTGACAAATTATCCGAATTGTAAACCTAATTAGACAATTAGAATTGGTTTTTATTTTATTTTATATATATATATATATATATATCTAAATACGAATATGATACGATTTTAAAAATACAAATATTAAATAAGTTATGCTCCAACTGACCACTCATAACACGAACACGACCTATTTGACGAGTGTAAAAATTTAAATCGACAAATAAGTTAAATAAGCCAAACACGTGGATATGAACCCACTATTACAAGTAAGCCAAATATAATTTAAATTTAGTAACCATAAAACCTTAAATATTTTATCCTTAGCCATTAGATTAAATTTGGATATTAGAAGAAACTTTGTTAATTTTGAAGTTTTGTTGGATATTTGTATATTAATTAATGGGTGAGTAGTTCAGATGGGATGTGTGCCCTATTATTTATGAATATTTTTTATTTATTTTCATGAATATTGATATATATATATATATATATATATATTACCTGTTTTTTAGATGGGAACATATATATATTATCTTTCTTGGTGTTAATGTTTAAACAAATTATCCTTGTGCATGTGACATAAATAAGTATGCTTGAAATAAATTATATAATTTGCTTATTATTATAACTTTGTAGGTGTGTCGTGTATGGATTGACACGAGATGAGACCAGTATCAAGATAATTGACACGTCTAATTAACTGAATCATGTAACTGTAAAATATTTTAAAACATATATATATATATATATATATATATAATTAAAATAAAATGTATAATTGAAATTGATATGAATAAAAAATTACGGAATGAATAATAAAATTATGTAATATTACTTGAATAAAAAAATATTATTTAAATCTTCAACCGGAAACGTACTTATTAAAATCAACACAAATTTGTTGAGTGCAAGTGGGAAAAAAATTAAAAACTAATTTATTGAATAAAATTAAAAAAAAAAAAAAAAAAAACTCATCATGACTTAGGTGCAAGTAGAATATGCACAAGGTGCAAGTCTAATATATGTAAAGTGCATGTCCAATATGTGTAGAATGGCCATGACTTAGGTGCTTCCAAATAAGAGATTGAGAGTTCAGCTTTTTTTATGGACTAATATAATAATTAATAATTAATTTTCGTTGATTAAAAATAAAATTAAAAAAATATATGTAAAATTGTATACGCCTGTGACTTGCACCAAATACGTAAAACTTGCACTATGCAGATACCGTAATCTTTTATTTAATCATTTTAAAGATGTCGGTGACAACTTTTAATAGTATTAATATTAAAAACTATTCAGATTTTATTAGTAATAACTAAACCAAATGGGAGAAGAAGAATGAGAAAGTGACGCAAGAGTGTGAACGTAATAGAGTGGGCGATGTCTGAAGAGAGAAAACATGTGGGGAAGATTCTTTGACTTTATTGAATGATTTTTCGAACATGTGAGAGAGTGGTGCGTGAGTTCGAGGGAGATTCTTTGACTTTATTATGAATATAAATCAGTAATATTACTCGCACCAATTACTATATTTTTAGTATATCAATATTAGTTATGATATTATTATTGACTCCACTCGTTATACAAATAACAAATACTAAAAATTTCTTAAATTATGTAATATCATCAATTTATATACTAAGTAGTACATTAATTGATGTATATAATATTATTCAATATGAATTACACTAAACTTCGCAAAATACATTAAACTTCGCAAATTTGTATATATATATTTATGGACAAATTATATTAGTGATTCTTATTTTTACTTATTATATTATTTTAATCCTTACACTTTTAATTGACTTGATTTTAACTTTTAATTTTAAATTTTGCGTCAATTTAATCCAATTGATAGTCCAATTGATAATATCGCTAGTGTATTTTAAGAAAAATTATTACTAAATTGGTTGAAATTAACTTATTGAGTTTGGTAAGTTAATAATTTTACCCTTAAAATATGATACATGATACTTATATGCATATTTTTTTATTAAAAAAAAATACTAAGAATTGTAACTAATTAAACCAAATTGAGACAAAATTATAAATTCAAGGTTAAAATTGAACCAATTAAAATTATAGAGATTAAGATGACATAGACCAAAGTACAAGGACTACACTTTGTCCCCTTTATGTTTGATCATTTTCTTACTTTGGCACTTCAAGTTTGTGTTTTTTTTTTTCATTTTGACTTTTCATATTTCAAGTTTTTTCCATTTTACACCTAAAGCTAATTTCTGTTAAAAATTAAACAGAAAATGACACATTGTCAATTACGTGACATAAAAATATTTTATTATATAACATAAACTTAAATTCTAATATAATAATATATTTTTTGTGTTATGTGGCAGTTATTGTGGCATCTTCTGTTTAATTTGGAACAAAAGTTAACTTTAGTAATAAAATGAGAAAAACTTGAAACACAAAAGCTAAAGTGGGAAAAAAATAAACTTGAAAGGCCAAAGTGAGAAAGTAATCACACATAAAAGGGGTAAAGTGTAATTTACCCATATATATTATATACAAAAATGAGTTTTTAAAGAAAAATATTGTGAGAGTTTCAAAATCTCATACAAAATTTGTTAAATTTCTCATTTTTAAATAATTTAAAAAATATCAATTAGCTAGCTTTTTAATTGTAATATTTGAATTGTCATGATTTATTTCATAATTTACGTTAGGTTTGGTTTATAAAATTAGGAAAAGATTTGGAAAGAGAAAGGAAAAGGACAGGTAAAATGTGAATAAAATATAACTATATTTCAGATACATTTTTTGTTTCCCTTTTTCAAATCCTTCTCAAATTTATAAATTAAACACAACTTTAAAGATTCTAAAAAGAGAAAGCTCTCTAACTCAATTTAGGAAAATGGCTGGTAGCTCGAAAGTGAAGGGTCGAATGGGTCGAAAATATTCTCTTACCGGTAAGAGAATACAAAAAAAGCCTAAAACGACGTCGTTTTGGAATTTCGAGCCATTCGACTCTCTGATATTTCGAGCTACCAAATGGTATTACTCAATTTAAGATTGCGACAATATATTATCAAGACTTATCTCATGATTTTAAGTTGTCAAAAGAAAATAATATGGCTTTCTTTCCTAACTCTTTAAATTTAAAAGTAAGAGCATTATCTTGTTGGTGATAGCCAAACCAATTACCAAAATATTCATAATGGCTAATTTGCTTTTTTGAACTTAAAAATGTCACAAGTTTTAATCTGCACGTTTCTCTTAATTATTATTTTTTATTTTTTAAAATTCTTTATCAATATCTATCAAACAAAACCCATATTAAATACGATATTCTGAAATTTTTTGAATAAAATATCAGGGTTTGCAAAAAATTAAAAATAAATAAAAATAAAAAAAAAGTTTATAAATATAAGTGACACATAAGTGTGTAAGGAAAGTTTATAAGTTTTGTTTGTGTAGGCATCAACATCACTCATGTTGGAAATGATCGTTCATGTTGGAAATGAGGGGTTAAAAATAAGGGGAATTACCTGTCAGTAAATTTTTTTTAAAAAAAATTAAATTAGTGGTAAAATTTATACGCTTTAATAATTAAAATGTTATATTCTTTCATGATATTGTAAAAAAAAATTCACTATACCATTGTTCAGTTATTTTCCTTAAAAATGTGTTGTTTAACTCACTAAATTAATAATATTTTGAGAGACATGTATTCACCAATTGATTATCGGTCTCAAAAGTCAAATAAAATAATACGTACATAAAAAAATTACAAAACCGCTATATTTCCCAATTTGTTCAGCCTGAATTCATCTGAATGAGATTATTCTCGGTAAGAGTTTCCTATTTTGAAAATTTACGAGAGACTCTTTCAGACAAATTTAAACTAAACAAATTCGATAAATGAATAATTAATAAAAAAATTAACAGTATATGATTTTTCAATTAGCCTACTGATATAGGAGATATATATATAATACTAGTGCTATGAAAGAAAGTTTTGAGATGGACACAACTGCCGGACAAGCTAGTTAGTCGTTATCTTGTCAAGTCCCGCCATTTTGTAATTTTTAAAAGGTAATATTAGAGATTTTAAAAATTTTATTAAAATTTTTATCAAATGTTTATTGGGCTCATAACATGTGAGTCTCATTGAGATATTTGGTAAAAATTTTAGTAGAACTTTTGGGATCTCTAACAATTTTGTTTTTCAAAAGACAGGATAAATTACCTATAACCACTTGAGGTTTACTTAAATTATAAATTTTTTTTTTGAGGTTTCAGAAATTATATCTCACTCTCGAGATTTATATTTGCATAATAATTTATTTCCTGTCGTGAAGTATAGAGCTGAGTAAAGAATTCGTGAAATCCGTAATCCGATCCAGTCCAGTCCAATCCAGTAGGTTTGAATTAGTTTTTTGAATCCATGGTTCGGTTCCGGATTGAAAAATTAAAAATCCGTAATTCACGAATTGGTTCCGGATTAAACCTCACGGTTCCGGATTGAAACCGATCCAGACCGTATACAAATCGTCTATATTTTTATTATACACTCTCATACATAGTATCTATCTTCTCTTATTTCATATAAAACTTAAATCCAAACCTAAACTTGCATAGTATCTTCTTTTATTACTTTTATTTGCTAGTTTTTAGTGTTAATTTGTAATGGTCTAAATACTTATGGTGGAACTAGTTTTCTTATGGTTGTTTAAATTCTAGAACAGTTTGTCGCTATTATAAAAAGACATATTGCTATTGTGAAACTAATATGGTGCTATATTTATATTTTTATAAAATTAAAGTGTTATATATATTTTTTTGTTATTTAATTATGTAAATCCGTAGTCCTAAACCGATCTAATCTGTGTTTAAATGGATTGGTTCGGATTTGTTCCACGATTTAAACGGATTGGATTGATTCTAATTTTTCAGGATCCGTAGATAACGGATTGGTCCTGGTTTTACTCCAATCCGGACCATGCTCACCCCTACAGTAAACATTAAGAATTGTTGACAAAAGCATGCTGACATCATGAAAATAGATCTTGATGGACGATATTGCCCCAGGTACCTTTCCAAAGCATTGAACAACTTGATTTAACCTAAAATTCCTTTGATAAGACAACAAAATTTACCAAAGAATTATATTAGATGGAAAACGAAATTAAGACTCCGTTTAGTTTAGTTTTTAATTCATGATTTGAGTTTTAAGTTGTATTTTGAGTTTTGAATTTTGATTTTTTGAAATAAGTTTTAAAAAGAGAAAAGTTGTTTGGTTATGATTTCAAAAAGTATTTTAAGTTTTGAGTTTTTGAATTTTGAGTTGTATTTTGTAATTTTTTGGATTTATTTTTTTAAATATTTAAATTTTTTCTTAATTTTATTTTTTTAGGGTAAATATTTTTTATTGTAAATATTTTTTTTTTAATGTGTGTTGTATTTACTACATTTTATTTTTTAAATACTTTTAAAAAATTTGGAACGCCCATATATATCTAAATCATAACAAATTATTTGATCAATACTTAAAAAATGACAAAATATTTTTTTAGAAAAAAATAAAAAAATAAAAAAAAATTGAAAAAAATAATAAATAAACAATAATTTTAAAGAATAAAATAAAAAAAATATTGTTTTTGAATTTTTTTAAAATAGGGTTTTGTAAAGAGTTTTGAAAAGAGATTGAGTTTGTTATAAATTTTGAAATTTTTTTATTCAAATCATGATTTGAGTTCTAAACCAAACGTTACCTAAGTTTTTTGAACCATATTTGATTTGTTGTTTAGAAAAAAAATTCATATTTTGTTTTTGAAAAAATGGAAACTAATTTAATAAAAATAAATATGAAAAAATATATTTAATTTGTAAAAATTATTTCTAACCTCTCAAAAATAGAATTATATAAGCTGACAATTATTTATTATTATTTTTATTACTTAACCAAATTAATTTTCAATTTTTTTGGAAAAATTCTAAAATAAGTACTGAACAATTATTGACTGACTTAACATGATGTATTAGCCAAATGTCATCATTTTTCTACATAACATAGTTAGGGACATTTTAGTCAATTTACTATCTTCGTCAACGGCGTTAATTGCAATGGGGCGGGATATAATTTCTAAAACTTCAGGGGAATCACCTCAAGGGAGGTGTAAGTAATTTGCCCTTCAAAGATTGATTTGTAATTTTTTTACAATGCGAGTCCTTTCTAATAAATTTAGGGCAAATTACGCTAATAGTCCTTACATTTTGCCTCTTATGTTATTTTAGTTCTTATATTTTCAAATAACTCAATTTTGAACTTGAATTTTAAATTTTGTATCAATTTGGTCCAATTGATAACACCATTAATATTTTATATTTTGCCTCTTATGTTATTTTAGTTCTTATATTTTCAAGTAACTCAATTTTGAACCTTAATTTTAAGTTTTGTATCAATTTGGTCCAATTGATAACACCATTAATGTTTTTGATGAAAATTAATCATTGAATTGATTAAAATTGACTCATTGAGTAGAATGTGTTTATAATTTTGCCTTAAAAATATGATATATGTCATTTATGTGTATAGTTTTAAATAAAAAAATGCTAACAATTATAAGTAATGGAACTACATTCAGACAAAATCATAAATTTATGATCAAATTCAAGTCACTTAAAATTATAAAGATCAAAATAACACAAAGACCAAAATATAAAAACTGCCAACGTAATTTGTCCATAAATTTATCTCATAAGAGAGAGTTGACAAGGCATCGCTAGAATTTGAAAATTCTATTTACACAACATTTTTAATTTACTACACTTTTATTTTAATACTTTTTTACTATATTTCTATCCCTTTATAAAATTACCATTATGTGTTTGGAGTAGCTCTGGAAACATGATTTCAGAGCTATTTTCAATGCTTTGTTTGGTTAAGGTTTTTAAAAATTAATTCCAATATGACATTCCAAAAGTCATTTCAACTTCTGTTTGGAGAAGAGAGTTTTTTTTTTAATTTTAAATTTTGAAAAGCTACTCGGTCATCCTCCCGGATGTTCGGCCGGTTGACTGGAATAGGTTTTTTTTTATTTTTTTTTGCAATTGACACCTGTTATTTGGAGAGAGAAAAACGAAAAAAAATTGGAAATTTTGTTTTTGATTTTTTTTTTAACAAAAATAATATACTTTTTATATTTTAAATCAAAAATATTTAAAAATAATAATTCCAACCAAATATACAATCAAAAGTTATTTTAAAGTAGTAATTGAATATTTATTTTGAAAAAAAAAATTATTTTGTTTGTAATATTTTCAATTAAAAAAATTTATGTTATTTTTTTTTAATAATTATTTTTTTGAATTGAATTTTAAAAAAAAGTTTGGTTATGAGTTTTGAACAAAATTTTAATAGAATTTTGAATTGTGTTTTTGGTTATGAGTTATAACTTTTTGAATTAAATTTTGAAAACTATTTTCAAAACTTATAACCAAACAAATTTTCTAATTTTACATGTCACATCAAACATTCAACACTCAACTCAAAACTCAATTCAAAACTTTTTTCAAAATTCGTAACCAAACAAATTTTCAACACTCAAATCATAATTTCAAAACTCACAAACTCAAAATACAACTCTATCCTCAAATCATATCTCTAAAATTCTACCAAACGCTACTTAAAAGTTTCAAATCTTGTCCTTCAATCCTTTCTCCCCACCTACCATTGTTTCCCTCTCTCCCATCTCTCACTCACTCTCCCCATCCACTTATTAAATTGGGTAAACTATCAATATATCCTAATAATTAGACTTAATTTATATTAAATTCTATTAAAAATAAGTTCTATTAAAATCGTCACTAAAAATAATCTTTTATAACGATTTTTTATATATATTGCTAAAAATTGATAATTAGTGATTTTTTGTCATGATTTTTATAAATTGTTGCTAAAACTTACAATTAGTTACTTTTTCTTGTGACAAATTTTTCAAACTGTCGAAGAAAGCTGAAAACTAGTGACGTTTTTTTTTTTTTTAAATGTCACTAAAATTTATAATTAGTAACATTTTTTGTGACAAAATTTTCAAATTGTCACTAAAAATTAATAATTAGTGTCATTTTTTTAATAGTATTTGATGAAAAACATTATTAATTCTCACAAGACCTATTAGACAAAAAGTCTATCTATTAGGATCCATACGTAAGTCCTCCTTATAAATTCAAATATATTTACTTTAAAGAATATATATACAAATGAAAACAATAACAAACGAAAAAAAAACAAAAGAAACAAAATTTATATTTAAAACGTTTATATAATCATTATAAATAGATAAATAATATATAAAATTTGTGTGTTCAAAAGATGTTTGGGTCATTTTGGTGAGTTATTTGAAAAAAGTGAGTTCGAAACCCATTCCGACTCTGATTCACCAAATAAATTGAGATTATTCAGACTTGGTTACCCAAACAATTTAAGTTTATTCGGATTTCTATTGTAAGAATCTGAATTTTTAAATAACTAATTAATTTATTAATAATAAAATTAAGTCAATTAATAATGATTATTAAATTATTAAATTATAATGTTAATAGCATCATGATTAATGCTAATATTAAACTCCTTTAAAAGAGTTTTGAAAAGAATTTTAAATTGAGTGAAAAAATTTTGATGTGACATATGATATTTGATACAAAAACTTACAATTCATAACTAAACACACAACTCAAAATTCTATTCAAAGCTCATAAAAAAATTTAAAAAATTCCAAATTTTTTGTATTTAAAATATAAAAAATAACATGTGCCAATTGTAAAAATATATATATAAATAAATAATAAAATAAAATAAAATAAAAAATAGCACTGTTCCGGTCAACTGGCTGAACATCCGGGAGGATGACCGGTTAGCCCAAATTTTCCCGCCTTGGAAATAGTTTTCAAAGTGAATGTGGAATTAATTTTTGAAAACGCTAAACAAACAACACACTCAATATAAAGGATGAAAATGTGTTTGGAGAGCTTTCCAAACACAGCCTTTATTTCTCTGTCTTAAAATTGTTTTTAGCCCTGGCATTCTTCTTGAAATATTTTCTTAACTCAATGAACTAGTACCAGTTAAAATATTGTAATAATTGAATTTCGTTTGATATGAGTTTCATTATTATTAGTCCAATAATTCAGTGCTGAAAATAAAAAGTGTGGAAAATTCTAAGAAATTTTGTGATGACTCTTAAGACATTTCTGTAATATTCATTTTGGTTGCTATACATGGTTGTTTCATTCTATATAAACCTTATGTCACTGTGGTTTTCAAACTAAAATTTAAGCATGTATCAAACTATGAGTTTGACGAAGTAAAAAAACACAAACTTGAATCGATGCATTAAAAGTTAAAGCGATGGAGTGAGCCCGGTTTAGAGTCTTGTGCAAATGAGTTGCAAACCCTAACATGGCACGGGAAGGTATTTTGGCTCTGATCGGTATAGGCGATATAAGGTTGGTGGAGCGAGCATCACAACATAAACCGTTCTCTTAGGGCAGACCATAATGTCACAACTCGGGTATGTAACCGTGGTGTATGGACATCATTGGTAGTTACAGCAAGTAACATTTAAATATTTGATCAATGGAGAGTCAGAATTTTCCGTGGCCATTACTTATCGGTTGAGTGGAAATGGTACTCCGATGAGAGTTACTTAGACTTACCTGATAAACTAAACCTATGAGAATTCAAAAGAAAAATTTGGCATTTTCCTTATGATGAATCACTACTTCCGCTTGCCATTGTTCTTATTATCTGTTGTTATTATTTCAACTTCTAGCATTCCTATTATGCTTATTACTCTGTTACTATACAGTATTCATTATTTGTGAGTATTATTTTCAGAGTGGATATTTTCAGATTATAGTATCTTATTAAACTCGTCGCTCACTAGCATTCTTGTTGCCCTGACATTTTATGCCAAATACCGAAGAAACTGAAGGAAACACCAAGGTCTTGGAAGGCAACGTTCAGTCTTGGTTAGCTTGAAATGTGCCCAAGCCCCATGAACTCCTTTCTTGAGTTATCTAATTTTCTTTAGTTTATATATATATATTGGTATTTTTCTATCATAAATGTACTAACACCAAGCTTTAAGTTTGATTTGGAGTTGTAATTTAAGAACTTTTAATTTTTGTTTTACTAATTAATGGATGATGGCAAACTTGGTTGCAACAATGATTAGAAGTTCTTAATTAAGAAAATTAATTTTAAGTTTTAAACCTTATTATGATATTCTCAAATTTAGGGCATCACATCTATAGTCAAACATGACTAATTAATCAATTGTGACCCATTTGGTGGGACATGCCGAACAAACCCAATCTAATCTCGCCTGATTTACCGAACAAAACACAAACGTTGAAAAGCAACTGCAGAAATGGTGGTGGGAAGGGAGGCTGCAGAGTGATGATTGCAACTGTAAGGGGTTATGAGGTGGTGCTCAGAAGTAGTGTTAGAACCTAGCAGTTCTCTGTGTAAATATATGTGCAATTTAATTGAATAAACAAAGTAAATAACAAGATAAAATAATTCATAAAATAATTAAATAAATTAAATTCTGAATTTAATGGTTACAGTGTTATGAACAATAGAAAATTTTAAGTCAAGACTTGTGTTGGACACAATCTCCTTAAAGTAGATGTCGTCTTCGCTTCGGTGCTTTGAGATTTACCAACATCTATTTCTTAAGATGCAACAATTAATTTTTAATTTGCAGCACCACAAAATTCAAGCCTGGTGAACCAAACCAGTGCTTAACTCTCTCTTTCTCACAGAGTCTTCCTAAAATCTAATTTGCAAAAATTATGCAAAAACAGAATAAAAGAGGATGAAAAATAGGAAGAGAGAAGAACGAAATTGAGAATGAAAAATGAATGAGGATTTATGGTGAAGGCTATTTATGGCAACTATCTCACCTGTTCGAGAGTCCTTCATGGCTTTTTAGAAATCGCCAGAAAAGTGTGATCAAAAACAAGCAATTGGTGAATTTTGTCCAAAAAATATTCTATGAACCAACCCATCGCATAACCCGTACCCAATTGTGTGGTGAATTTAGGTCAAACCTATTTTGTTCATAACTCCCTTCCTTATAAAACTTGGATGCCCTAAAAGCCCAACCCAAAAACCCACTATTAAGGTTTATATGCTCGTATAAAACCTCTTACCAAACACATTTCACAAATGCGTAAGAAATCCACTTTAACTATTTTCATGAAGTTTAAATGTGTGTTAAATTCTCATTCACCCATAAATAATTTTGAACAACTAAATGCATGATATTATTCATTACTCGACATAGAATATATTCCTATCTAGACCCGTCAAAATTAATACACGAGTCCCATCTTAATTAATGCTCAAAATTAACAAAATATAAGATATATTAAAACCATTTTTCAACTAGTAGTGGTTGCGTACCATCGTGACTAGAGGCTTGATGTCGTTTTTCAAAACATGACTTCACGCGACTTCATAAAACAATTTGTACCTAAATAAAGTCATCCAAATAAAGAAGACAGTGGCCCTGTTTGATAGAGCTTATTTCCAGCTTATTTCAGCTTTTAGGTTAATTTAAGCTATTTTGATGTGTTTGGTTTAGCTTAACAATACAACTTATAACTTTTTGCAAGTCAAAAATCAACTTATTCTTTGAATGGGAGAGAAGAAGCTTAATTTATAAGTCAAAAATCAACTTATATTCACAGTTATAAGCTATAAGCTGTTAAACTATAAGTTATAATCACTTTCTCACAACTCTACCAAATGGAACCAGTAAAAAAAACATAACAGATAGAACTTCAATGAATAGATAAAACATTTGTACCTAAATAAAGTCATCCAAATAAAGGAGACAGTAAAGAAGACATCACATATAGAACTTCAATGAATAGATAAAAAATTGAGGAAATATCATTTTGTTTTCAAAATTATTAGGCATTTTTTAGTTTGACACCCAAACTTTGCATTATTTTAATTTCACCTCTAAACCTATTAAATTTTGATCAATTTTTTCATCAATATGACTAACAAATGATTAATGAAAAGGAGCACCGTGTGATATGAATACAATTAATTATATAAAATTTGTGAATCTTAATGTATTTTTTTTTAACCTCAAAATAAGAACTTAACCTAAAAATATTGAAGGAGCTAGCGTCCTTAGTGCACCCAAAAAGCCAAATAAAAATAACTAAATAGAAGTGTCCTCATCAACAATAAAGAACAATCATTGGTTCTAAGCACAAAATCCTTGAGCATGAATCATGATCGTCGCACAAAATTAAATTTTAACCCTTTCTATTCAAAAAGATAAAAACTTTTCAATTACTTCACCATCCAAACAAGATTTAACCCAAATCAAAGAAAAATGCACTGGACAATTAATTTTTCCCTTCAAAACAGGGTAGTACCAACAATCCATGAAATAACTTTTACATTCACCATGCCTTGCCTGCCTTAACTGGAACTCAAGACGGCCTCTTCTGTCCACCCTTTCAACACTATCGATGATACTCTCCTGCAAAATTCAGAACATCAGATTTTAGTATTATGTTGCTAATATAAGCTTACATAATTTTGGCTTTCAGTAACCACCTTAAAAAAATATTGTGATGAGCTAGTGATTATTTGTGTAAAAATACAAGAGGTACAAAGATTTTGCCAAATAGTGCTTAAGCTAGATGGTTGATCAGGAATTACAAGGCACTACGAAAAGATGGAAAATCATAGCGGTGCAAGTACGTCATATTTATCTATGGACATTGTGAGTGTTCACACCTAAACGATTCCCACAAATCGCAAGAAATTGAGACTGAGCTATTAAAATATATATAGTTTTTTTTGGGGATAATTACATTTTACCCCCCTGTGGTTTCACGCATTTTCACATTACCTCCCTCACGTTGATAAATGTACTCATAAACTCCCTGTGGTTTTGACTGAAGTGCAAAAGTGACAGAATCTAGTAGACTTAACAGTGCGTGGGGTAGACGCGCCAGAGAAGCGTGCCTGCACTGAAATTAAGGATTTGGGCACCAAATTTGAAGTTTTGAATGACCAATTTACTTCCACTTTCTTTTATATATATATGTGTGCCCATGAAATGTTGTTTCAGATATGCATTTCATATGTATACATGGAGGAGATGGGTTTTGGATGCATTTCATAGGTTGGATGCATTTCATATATATACACGGGGAGAGAGAGAGAGAGAGAGAGAGAAATGGGTTTGTGGGTTGTAGGTTGGATGCATTTCATATATATACATGGAGTAGATGGGTTTGGATGCATTTCATGGGTTGGATGCATTTCATATATATATATATACACGAGCACACACACACAGAGATGGGTTTGTGGGCTGTGGGTTGGCTGTATTTCATATATATACATGGAGGAGATGGTTTGGATGCATTTTATGGGCTGGATGCATTTCATATATATATATATACACGGGGAGAGAGAGAGAGAGACAGAGAGAGGTTTGTGGGTTAGATGCATTTCATATATATATACACACACACACAGATGGGTTTGTGGGTTGGCTGCATTTCATATATATACATGGAGGAGATGGTTTGGACGCATTTTATGGGTTGGATGCATTTCATATATATATATACACAGGGAGAGAGGAGGGGGGGGGGGGGGGGGGGGGTTTGTGGATTAGATGCATTTCATATATATACATGGAGGAGATGGTTTGGATGCATTTCATGGGTTGGATGCATTTCATATATATATATATACACGGGGGGAGAGAGAGAGAGATGGGTTTGTGAGTTGTGGGTTGGATGCATTTCATATCTATATATATATACACATAGAGAGGGAGTTCATAGAGAGAGAGAGAGTTCAACTGTGAGAAAAATGGAAGTAAAATGGCATTCATAAGAAAATTGAAGAAAAAAATAAGGGTATTCTAGTCTTTTCAATGATTCCGTCCCGTCACTTTTGCACTTCAATCAAAACCACAAGGAGTTTGAGTACATTTATCAACGTCAGGGAAGTAATGTGAAACACATGAAACCACGGGGGGGTAAAATGTAATTATCCCTTTTTTTTATTTGGTAGATGTGTGGACAATAGTGTGAAACATATTCACACCAAATCATATCCCAAACAAATCAGTAATGAAAAGGTCAATATCTTCAGATTTGTGGAAGGGTTTGGCATTGTAAAGGGCAAGAATGGAGACAATTGTAGATGTTTGAGGGTGAATATGTACGTTGTGGAGACCACTGGGAAGTATGGTAGGCACTAAGATGGCAAGAGACCTCCAGATATGGATGGATGAAGAGTTGAGGTAGCCTTAGGAGGGGAGAAAGTGGCAGTCATGGAAAACCAGAGGCAATGAATGAAAAGTCTCCAAGTTGTGGTAGGAAAGTGCTTGCTACCTTGGAGAGACAGGCGGAGGAAGCTTGCTATATATAGAGGATCAGACCATAAGTCAAGGGGCAAAAAGGTCGAGAGACAGAAGGTTGCCTCTGCATGACTTGACATCACATCGCCATTATATCAGATTTTTGAGTTGCAAATACTTTCAGAACTCACAGAGGAAGAGTGAACAAACCAAATCCGAAATTCTTTGCAATCGCATTTGGCCGAATCCACTCTCAAAGCACCAGTTTGCAACAAGTGCAAGAACTTGTGACTGTGCACCCCAAAATTATTCATTTCAAATGCTTAGAAATTAACTTGTTCCATTGGAAATGCAGGACAACTGATTCATGTAACAAACTTGTCAAACAAGTAAAAAGTAACCACATTTTCTCAAAATCACAATAAAACTAGAAGGTGAAACGAGCTAGGCCGTTAGCCAGAACCCTTGCACTTCACTAGAGATAAGGGGTTCAAATCTTAAAAAGCCGTATCAAAAAAAAAAA
Source organism: Camellia japonica (assembly GCA_030407325.1). Taxonomy (NCBI): domain Eukaryota; kingdom Viridiplantae; phylum Streptophyta; class Magnoliopsida; order Ericales; family Theaceae; genus Camellia; species Camellia japonica. Next base: position 104,347,724 of record JAPPVO010000059.1, read on the forward strand.
AAACCAGAAGGTGAAACAAACATATGTATCAATAACTTCTGGTTTTCCATACTAAAAGTGAGGCCAATGCATTCCCAATCAAATCTAAACAAATGCCTAGCTAGTTCATCACGCACATTATGTTAATAAAGCATTCGTTAATAATGTAATTTAAAATTGGGTCACACAAAGAATATGAATCTATAGCAACAAAAAAACATATTATGAAGATGAGGTACATTGTAAAATATTACCGTCTACTGTCTGAACCATGTTTTATTCCTCATCACTATCGTAAACGATAGCCATTCGGCGATGGGTGGTTGTCGTCTTTCTCGGAGGAGAGTCCTCATCTGACTCAATCTCCTTGCGCTTGAGACTGCCTCCAAACTCCTTAGCCTTTTGCTTTGGCTCCTGCATACATATTTAATCATAAATTTATAGACCATCATATGAATTTACAAAGTTAGAAAACAACCAAAGAAGCCAATTAAATGAAAAGAAGAAAAGAAAAGGGGGGAAAAAGTAGGAAAGGGAAATCAGAAGTAAAGGTGAGAGAGAGACATGACATTCTCTCCCAGAGAAGTCTTCAGAAAACTGACAACCAACAACGAAGGAGTCGACCTCAATGCAACATTCATACAACTTATAACTGGTGTAAGAGTAACAACTCTACATCCCTAGATAAAATTTTGTTGAATTCAGTTTAGCGTTCATATCAGGAGAGGAGACTAAGAATATCAGAAGCCAACAAACCATCAATTTTCTTTTGCCCAATCACTAGAGTAGAGGAAACTTTTCAACCCATATTTTAGACTTCCATTGGCTGGGTATATGGATGAATAAAGGAACACTTTTTAGACCTACTTCCCACGGCCATACGCAACCTAGCTCAAGCAATTAGGATGAAATGTTTGGAAAAAAATCTGCATACCTCAGGCTCCTCTTCTGATGCTTCATTTGCTACTGCCTCTTCTTCATCATGGTCATCGTCTTCATATTCATCCTCTTGCTCTGACACCTCAACCCGTCTACGTTGGGGGGACCTTTCGTCTTCCTCCCCCTCAGTTTCATACTCAGATTCCTCTCTCTCACTTTCCGAAAAATCTACAGGACGCTGAGATGACTTCACTGGGGGCATAGAAGACTTGCGAGGCATGTCTTTCTGTCCCTGTGGCTAATCATTCAAAAGAGATCTTCATTTATATATATACAAGTTCAAAAGAGATCTTCATTTTAACAAAAGAAGAAAATGTTCTCAATTAAATTTATATAAATAAATGAGTTATTTGATTTGCTCATAAAGTAAAGGTGATATACCTTTTTAGCATTGATAATTCGTTTCTCAGCTCGAGCTTCCATTTCCAAGTCTTCCTCAAAGCGACGTCGAGCAGCCGATCGACGAGATTCATGATAATCTCCCTCATCATCCTGATCAAAAGTAGACATAAAGAAAGATTATTAGGTTCTCAAACTACTCTAGTAATGTCTTTCACATCTATTGCATTAGACCCCAGAAAACAAAGACTAATCTTACAAACATCAATAAAGAGGGGCCAAAAGAAATTAGGAGAGGGAGAGAGAAAGAACAGAAGAAGACCGGCCAAATTTGGCAAATTAGTTAACAATAACTTGTCTTCACTGTTAATAAATAACAAAAACTAAAAGCACAAGCAGGGCAAGGAGTTCAAAATTAGCAACGAAAACATAAACTGGATACAAACCTCATCCAGCGCATCCTCCAAGAAACCAGGTGAAAGCTGGCGCTCCCTGCGTACGGTTTGTGTATACTTACGATTTACCTTTTCTTTCTTCCGGTTAAGAAGTTCATTGTTTCTGATTGTTTGACTTTCAGCCTATAAAACCAGAAGAACAATGAAAATGTGCATCCACAATGCTAAACACAAGACTCCATCAGTTTTAACTAATTACTTTTTCTTTTTGCTCCTTTTCCCTCTCTGGGTCAATGTCCGTGACGCAGTTCTTGACTCTATAAACCTTTTTATGCCGTGAATCAACCAGAGCAGTCAACAATCGATGAGAGTTAGATGACAATGACGATGGCATAAACCTCATCTTCCTTAAAAGTCTTCCCTGTGACTGGAGGATTCCCTGCATTATTGGAAAAGAGAAAATCAAGGACTACTCCAAATTGAGTGCAAACATGGATTCATCTAGCAGAAAAACAAAACAGTGGTAGAGACCATGCAAATAAACAATATAATAACAGTCATCAGAAACACCAAAACTTCATGAAATTGATAATGTCAAAGCTTTGAAATCAAAATCCAAACAGTAGCACCAATTTGGTGTTACCAAGCAAAACTCAGTGTCCTGGACTCCATTCCTATTGGAATCAGAACAAACTCCCAATTCAAGTTCTGCAACAAATTTGATGAAGAAAAGACAGAAATACAGGATATAGATATGACATTCATTGATGTGTCAAATTCTAAAAAGAATAATGCTTGGGACCCCCTTTTGGGGGTCACCCCCTCACCCCCTTTGCCACGTGGCGGGTGGTGATTAGAGGAGCAGGAAAAAAAAGAAAAAGAAAAAGAAAAGAAGACCAATGAGAGAGAGAGGGGGTAAAAGGGGGTGGGGGGAAAAGGGGGGATGAATCATTGTTGTTCTAAAAATATAGGATATGGACATCAAGGACACAGCAGTAGAAATCCACATCTATTTTATGTGTGTGCTACATAAATGAATTACAAAAGTGATTTTGTCATGACATTTATGTGATGAGCTATCTGTCTTAATGAATTCATCAAAGGAAATACAAACGACCGCTCATTGGGCAGTGGTTAGTGTTGGTATGTGTAAAAAGTCTAGTGAAATATGTGAAAAGTGTATAGAAAAATATTAGGGTATAAGAATATGTGAGATGTGTATTGAAACTCTTAAAGTTTTTGGCATTATTTGATCCTTAATGAAACACCTATGGGCAGTCAAAAAACTGTGCTAACATCACCATAACATCATGATCATGCATTGATGGTTCTAAAACACACAAGGTCCATTCATTTTCACAGCAGGACTTAACAACAAACCTCAACTGTTCACAATTGCTTTAAAGAATATATACACAAACATAATTCTGAATTAGACATGAAAAAGGCATATGGTCACCTTTCCGTGCCTCAGGAATAGGTGTACTTGATCATGTTGCGCATCTTGCACAGATAAGTCGAGAACTTCATTCCCAATCAATAACTGTAAGCTGCCATCTGACCATCTCACAAAGCGTGCATTGCTTTCATACTGCACATGAAAAGAAAATGTCACAATCATTTCCAATAAAGCATATAACAAATTCTTAAATACAAAGGAAAGTGTGTTTTTCCTGCATGACTGCACAGGAGTTGGATCAATTCCAGCATTAAAAGGTTTTGCACAGAAAAACTTTGTTGAAGCCAAATGCCAAATAAGAAACCAAAACTGGGCATTTCTAAAAGTATTAAATCTTATTCCTTCTTTTGGCACCTTTTAATACACTTTCAATCCTTACTTTATCTCAAAAAAGTGTAAATTCATATCCTACTTTAGCATTTTTAATTTCCATAGTTTAGCCCCTTTAGCAAGGTACCAGAGAAAACAGCTATAAATTTGGTGTAGCGCCAATAATCAATGCTTAGTCTTTGATTCTTGGTGTGTTTGGAGTAGTGCGGAGTAGAATTTTTGTCTCCTGTTTTTTCTTGGGTTTTCAGGTTGAATTGATCCATCCTTAAACCAAATTTTAAAATTTGTAGATTCTTTTGAGCAGAGCCCATTTGTTTAGTTGCTTTCTTTGTTTTTTTCCATTCTTGTACTTGGGTAGCACCCCTTTCATGTCATTGTAGTCTCATATCTTACTTCTCAAAAAAAAAGTCGAACAATATATTTTTATCGAATAAAAAATGTCAGAAGATAAGAGAGTTGAACACAACAAATACAACCAAACATCTAACCCACTCCAACTAAAGCAAGTGCAATAAATTATATTCCTCACCATGTTTAGAAAATCTTAATGCAACAATTATATAAAATTTATAACATTTACAAACAAAAATATCAAGATATTGTTCATGAAGCCCAGAAAGTAAAATTCACAATAGTATAATATTATGAGTGTGGATAAGTATGGCATATGATATGAACTAAAATATGCTTCCATTTATTCACTTACAGATTCTGTGCCATCTGGATTTCGCACAATCCTCCAACGGACAATGTTGTTGTCCAGACGAATACGTTTCTTAGATCCAGATTCATCGGCCACAAAGATGTCTTCTTCTACATATGTCTTGGGATCAAATGGCTTTGGGTCAATGCCCATTATATTAGAAACCTTAATCATGTTCATCTGCAACATAACAAAAAAAGAGCATTAAAATTCCTAAATCAACATAACCAATTAATTGAAGTAACGCATGAGCAATAATACAACCACTACAACCTATGATACCAATCCAGTTTTTTTCCTCAAACATCCTATGACTAAATTTTTTATTAACCAAATAGTTATTTGTGAAGTCCACTGAAACCACACCTCCCTGAAAAGATGATTCGTTAGTGACCAACTCCCACATCCGTGCAACACATACAATACTATAGAGGACCCACATCAACGAGTCAAAAAAAAAACATTAAAAATCATAATTTCCCAATACCTGAAGCCCAACAAAGTATATAAAGACCTCAAAATCAAAGAAGGGAGGGGGGAAGTCTTCTCCAACTAGAAACCAAGAACTCCTAACTATTAAGCACCCTGCCACTTAGGTCCCTCACAAGCACCATTGGTTGCAAAGAGGGGTAACTCCCCAAAACCAGGATGCAGTGAACCTGCATGATGTAGAACCACAAAGCAACTGCACAACAGAAGAGTTCATATACAAACTCTTCAATACACAAGAAATGCAGTTTCAGTTAATCATGTTATCTGAAGGACTTTGTCGTCAAAGAAGAAGATCAAGATTCTAGCAAAAGTTCACACACTAAAAATGCAATCACAAAATAAACCCTCAAACACCTTAATAGAAAAGACCATTTCACATCTCTGAGAAAACTTCAAAATAAGGAGACAAAGAATGCGATGATAGAAACATGTAATTTCTTCCCAAACCATATTGTCATCCGCAAAGCCTTGCACCTTGGTAGCATAACCTTTCTCAAAGAAATCAGCAAACCACATGTAATAGTTTAAGAGGACCTGTTAACCGTATCCCAAAAAAAAAATGACAGCCCTCCTAAAACTTTCTAACCCCATAACCTTATTTGCCTATTCTAGACTTTTGTGCTCGTGTTGCTTTGGTACATTTTCTCTGTGCTTGCATTAAGCATAAAGTGAGGACAAATTATGGTCTTCACAGTTGAGACACCACAAGCATGCAGCCATTTCAAATTAAACCTTTTCAATTGGCAGAATTGACTCAATGGTGCTACTTTTGCTGATGATCCCATCTTGAATGTTGCATTGTCCAATCACTTGCCTTCGAAGTTACAACATAAGATATGCATATGAGGTAACTATGGAACTTTAAAATGACAAATAATCATGAAAAGTATTGGTACCAGGAAGAGACTGATCATCTTGAAAATCACATTGACATGTAAAAAAGAAAATAGTTCCATCTTATGCAGTACCCAAGTCATATGTGCATCAACAAAAATTATACATTACACACGATTACAGTTGCAGATAGAAATAAGAATGAAGATAAACCTTATCTGGATGAGCTGGAGGAGCGCGGAATGGAATTTCTAGCTCCAATGGAGGGCCAACTGGTTTCTCCTTAATTTTAGCCTCAATGTTCTCTTCTTCAGACTCATACTGAGCATCTTCATCAGGTACCATATCTTCAGGTCTCAGACCCCTTTCATAGCTCTGTTCCTCTTCCATAGGGGATCTCTACAGAAAGAAATCAAAATTTTTTACTTCCTCGTGACAGTAAATACAGCACGGTCAGCCAAAAAATATACAAAAACCTGATTATCATGTTTGGTTGATTACACTTTTCACCCTTAAATTTCACTTTAGTCCTTATAGTTTCAATTTCAATAATTTGGTTCCTACACTTTAAGTCTCGTTTCAATTTGGGCCCTCTATCTAAATTTTTGTTAATTTTGTCTACGTGTACACCTTAGAAAATTGACAAATGTTCCAAAATTGTAAATTTTAACCTCCAATTTAGACAGAAGGGCCAAATTGAAATGTTCCAAAACTGTTAATTTTACCTCCAATTTAGACAGAATAACCAAATTGAAACTGGACTTAATGTATAGAAACCAAATTGTTCAAATTGAAACTATACCAACTAAAGTGAAATTTAGGTCAAACTATAGGGGCGAAAAGTGTAATTAACGCTATCTTGTTTTATTGACACTGACACGCACATTTGAATCTTCCTCAACATTATTCTGAACCAAGTACCCAGTTGGTTCTTCGTCATCAGAATCACCAAATACAGCACGGAACTTCTGAGTCTCATCTTTCTCCTCTCCAGGTGACCTACTGTAGAAAGAACAAAAATAATTCTTGAAATTAAACAAAGTATCTCAACGTAAAGAAAAGAATAACAAGGAATTAGGCCTCCTGGTGGCTCATTGTATGAATGCTAAAGCAATGGGAAATCATAAATGATCAACCTGTTCCACATATTACTCTCAACAAGAACTAATGGCAATAACACTAAATCAATAAAGACTAAGAATAAATAGCAACAATGTCAACAAAACACCTCTTTTTTTAACCCAAAAAAAATAATAATAACACTGTTTTCCTTCATTTGGGAATAGAGATTTGCATTGAACAAAGTAACAACTATCACTGAACTCTAGACTGAAGTACAATAATTACTTCCACACTAAAGAACTCCTAGTATTGTAAAATTGGTCAAACTCAACCAATCAACCAATCTAAAGTAAAGAAATGAAAAAGATGATGCACCAATGAACAAGATTACAAGGAAAATAAACTTCAGTATCAAAACAAAAATTATTTGGGATCCAATGCACCATAAAACATAAGTACAAACACTTAGAAAATGGAAAAAATTGAATGTGGTGGAAGATCCACAAGAAGAACTAGAGATGAAGTAACTAGAAATAAAGGAAGCACCAAAAAATTGTATGTTCATAGAAAAAATGTGTATTCACACCCAGAATTCCCCATCAACATATAAAAGTTCAATATTCTAAATGAGGAGCCTAGGCAAAAACCCTAAAAAATAGAGCTGTAAAATGCATGCAACTAACCAATGATGAGCTTGGAATGTGTCTTATGCATTCACAAACACTGGAATGTAGCCCATGCATTAATAGAGAGAGAAGACCAGCTGACCTCATAATAAATAAACTATCAACTGGCAACAGTAGCAGGACAAGGAAATGAACTAAAAGAAACAGCAAAAACTGTTGAAAATGACTTCTTGACCTCCAACTTCTCTTGAATATTCTCTTTTAATTTATTAACCAAATTTCTTTGTTGCCGAACCAAAAAACAAATATTGGAAATGAAAGAGAGAAAAAAGGTAAGTGTGTGCAGAATACCTCAAACTCCTAGCCTGATCAACCTCCTCATCTTCATTGTCAGCATAATGATTTTCCTCAGACCTCTCTGATCCACTTTCAATCACATCCCGTCTCCTACTTGTAACTACTCTTTGACCATACTCTTCTTTTTCATCACTCTCTGATTGTTTTCCTTCACTTTCTTCCCTCTGATCAGCGACTTCCACTTCTTGAGAACTTTGATCTCGTTCACCCTCACTTTCTCCAGGATCAGGATCAGCATCATGTAACTCACCTTCACTCTCCACTTCTGCTTCCCCTTGACCTTCTACTTCACCTTCACCTTCACCTTCACCCTCAGGCTCCAGCCCTCCATCCCCTTCATCCTGGACCCATAATCATGAAATATATATATGTATAATGTTAGAGTCGCACAGTGATTTAACTTCAAAATTTATTTCATATGTAGGGAAAAATTATAAGCATACCAGATGTATAACATAGCAAACAAAAAGGCCATTACATGTTCAACTATTCCTACACTAAAACCCCAAAGGACATATGTGTAAATGTACAAAACTTCAAATTAAGCAATTGCGTCGATTTTTATGTGCTGCAGCTGCATATTATCCAGTCACAAAAGCAACCTGGGATAGCATATGAAACTGCACAGCATGGTGATATAATGACTAATGGCATATGGAAACATAAGCACTCTCTTCTTACTTTTTGCGGACAAAAATGCCCAAAGAGGCATATTAAAAAAAATTTCACTACCAGATCTATTTCTGAGTTGAATCAGGCTTGAACAAGAAGAACAGTTTTGCACTAAATTGCCCAGTCCAATAAGAAATCTCCCATGTTTTCCAGATTGTTGTCCTAAAAATGCCAAGTGTTGTTGATGAAGCATGTCAGATGCCCATATTATACTACCGTCTGCCCCCTTTGTTTATTTTCAGTATTTTTATATTATCCCATGTTTCAGAAACATCCCTTTGCCTTCAATGTTCAAGATTTGAAAGCAAATGACTTAATTTTATCAGAATAGAAACATGTTCTCATTCATCTCTGTGTGTGTGTGTGTGTGTGTGTATAACAGGATAAACCCTGTTCTATGCAACCCAGCTAATCACTCTTCTGGTAAAATTGCTACAAAACCACTTATCTCACTCTGGTGAATTTGGTTGCATCTTATTCCTGAACCCCAGACCAAACTTACAACCAATTGCATTCAAAACGTATTGCCAATGGAGAGAGGTATGCCTATGATAAAGTTTGATATAAACGCACAGGACAGGACTAATATTCTATATTGAGACTCCTCTATCTCTTTAGAAACTAAATCAGTTCTAAACAAGGTTTTAAAAAGCGGTGTTACATAACGGTTGTGACTGCACCAACTTTAGCGGTGTGACAGAAAAATCACCTATGTAACGGCCATTACAGTAGCCGTAACGCCCATAACGGGCCGTTACTGTGCCGTTTGTTACAGCTATCAAAACAGCCCTTCAACGATTTTTAAGCAACTATTGGCATCCTCTTGACCTTCCATGAGCCAAACACACTGTTTGACCTCCCAAGAGTCTTTATTGCTTAGATCTACAAGATTTAGCTCTCTAATATTTAGATATATCATATAACCAATCTTGCAAAAATTTGAGAGGGAGAGTATGTAGGTTAACTGACCAGGGGCTTGCATGGAGAATATTTTGGGTGAATGAGAGAAATAGAGTGACAGGGACAAGAGGGAGAGGTGGTCGACACTCGTCAGGGCTTTCATTGGGATTATTTTGCATGAGAGAGAGAAGGTGTCACCTCCATAGAGAAGGGAAAGTGAGGAACCCATCAGACTTGAGTGATTTAAAATTTAACCCACAGATCTCCACTTTCAGTGAAGAGAGACTTCTCAATTAATTTTTTTATTTTTTTTATTTTTTTTTGGAATCCATAAGTGAGCCTTAAATTTTACATTTATAATACAACCCACTAGGCTACTACTGAAACTCTTCAATCTTTTTGGAAACCAGTGTGAGCTTTGATTATGAATTTATGATTCAATTTACTACAAATTTCTTCGTTCTTTCTTTTTTTTTCTTTTTTTTTTTTTGATACATCGGAAATAAATTACTACAAATCTCTTCAGAATTCAATTTTTTTTATAAATTACACACAAATAACAAGTCCCTAATCCTCAGACCACCTTGCTTCCATTAATTTTTTGGATAAGTAAAGATATTTCATTTTTAGGCCCAAAAAAATAAAGATCCATTAAAGGGCAACAAATAATTTATTTACTTACTAAATGTGAATTTATTTACTAAAGACATTTCTTTAAAGGGAACAAGAGAATTATATACATCCAATTCAAGTTTGACAAATGGGGAAAATGGCCACAAGTAGTGTGCTTTTTTTAGTTTTTGTATTTTGTGACTCACAGCAAGTTTAAAACACAAATTTTATTCACCCAAAAAAAGTTTAAAACACAAACACAATACTATATATATAATAATTAATAACAAAATAACTGGCAATAAGTGGAGCTTTATGAATGAAATCATTAATTACAAGGAAATATATATATATTTGTATAAACTCTCTTCATAGCGACTTAAACATTATTAAGAATAGGACACGTATTGGATGATGTTTAAAAAAAAAAAACAAAATCCACAAAAAAAAAATCATTTAACATGCCAATAAATATGATTCTCTAATAAAAATATGCCTATCGGAATGTTTTTTACAAGTTGTGCACATAAAAAAAATTTATGTTTTAAGTTACCACAACCGTTACGCTACGCCGTTCCGCACCGCAACCACATCAACACCACCTCAACCGTTATTTGAAACTGTGGTTTTGAATTGAACAAGTGTTTTGAGCAAATATGTAATTTGTGTGATAAAATCTTCAAAAACAAAATTTCCTTTCAAAAATATATTCACACTAGAGCAACCTGAACACATTATGTTTGTGCCAAACGAAGTAGTAAACTGTGGGAGAGGTTGTTTAGGGGGGATGGGAAACAGGATTCTTTTGGAATGTGATTTTCTTACATTTTTGCCCAAACAATTACTAATGTTAATAGTTTAAACAGTAGTAAAAATAGGTAACCCCTTGTCACTTGAAAGCTCACTTGAGAGCCAAAAATTAGGCTTTTGCTTGCTTGACAAATGGGTCGTCTTTGGTTGTTCATCCCCTTTGTCGCCTTTCCTCCCAAAAAAGCTAACCCAACAATTACTTTATCAACCACCCGCCAAGATGTTTTTTCTCGATAATTTTGGAATACATATAATGTCTACTATGGGCAAAATAGTCCCTTCAAACCATATTTGTAATCATTATCAAAGTAATAAAATATATATTTGAAACAATTCAATTTAACAATTGAGTTTAGCAACCATGAAGAACCATTGTCCAAGCAAAAACCACAAACACTACACCCCCCAAAGCCTCGGTACTATTCATATTTCAATAGGTTGCACCATTATTCAGAGAATTATAAATAACTTATATAATTATATTGCATTCTCCACTATCCAAAACCAACAACTTTACAAAGTTAAATTTGAATGCTAAGGCACAAAACAAAATTCACTTTGCTTAGTTATCAAATTAAGCTCTTTCTATTCTGAATACACGGAATTAATGCCCTAATTCAAAATTCACAGGTAGAATTAACAAATACCCAATTGTTGCATGTGTGCCTATACCCTAATATTAGGGCATTTAGGCCAAATGGGTTTACCTCAAAAATCAAGTTTGATTCTTTGGCTGAAATTGAGCCAATAATTTGAAAATTTTAGGTGCGAGAGATTGGAGATTATTATACCGAAGCGTAGTCGGGCTGTCGATTGGATTCGTGCTCTGATTCAACCTCCTCTTCTTCTTCCTCCTCTGATTGATCACCGAATAGGTTTTGCATCATCTGATGCCTCTTCTCTTCCCCCACCATCTCTCCTTGTATCTCGATGAATCTCTCTCTCTCCCTCCCTACAGTTCAATCTCCGCCACAGCTGCTGCTCTCCCCTCTCTTCATGTTTTTTTTTTTGAGCATTAATATGTGATTTATTATTAGTTTTTTGAGAGGATAGCTGAAAATTGGTGTTTTTTTATATTTTTGGCTTTTTTTAAAAATTATATTTTTTAAAAAAATAGAGAGGTGATATGATTAGATTAAAAAGCTAAAATTTGACTTTTAACTATATTCTTAAATTAGTAGTAACACATGCTATGCACGAGATTTTATAAATTAAAAAAAAATCATTATAATTATCGCGAAGTAAATTAATAATTTATCTTGCGGTATATATGAAATTTATAAATTAACTTTTATGTTTGTAACTTTTTAAATTATTAGTTTAAAAAAATTAATATATATATATAAATATATTTAGTGCAATTTTGATGATCTATAAATTATATAAGGAAAACAGGATTTTTAATCTATAAGTTTTGTGGTAGCTCTAATCATAATCCTAATTATCTAACTTTTTGATTTTTAAAAAAGCCTCAACATTTATTGGCTTCTTCCAACTTATTTGACTTCTCTCACAATTATTGCAGTACCATTTTTAATTTCTCCTATACACTATGGTAACACACAAAAATAAAGAAAATAAGAATTTAGCTGTGGATCTCAAAAAGATATAACAACATCTAAATTTGAATAATGATTTAGAAATATAATTATCTTTTTTTATATATATATATCTATCAAATTTTTAAATCACTTAATTGGACAAATTAATTAATTTTATAAAATTATTGATTTTTTAATTTATAAAATAGATTAAAAAAACTATTGACTGGTTTATTTATTTAATAACAAAAATATTTCATAATATCTCCATCCTAATCTTTCTTGCCGATTTCCAAAAAAAAATATTAAAACTTGTCTTCCTTCTCTCTTTCCCAAAAAATCAGATAATATTTTTCATGAAAGTTGTAGACATCTATCTATATCTTATATATTATATTATAACATAACCCAAAAAAAAAACTAAAAATCAGATATACAAACAGATAAAATTAATAAATTTGATTTTTATTTATTCAATTAAAATCTTTCTTTTGTTTTTCAATATCCAATTTTAAATTTTAAAAATCTTTAAAGTTTATCTAAACAAATCTAATTTGAAAATATCTCCCACCACTTTAAATTAATAAAACTCACATGTCTATCACATTTATAACTCACATCATAACTTACCTAAATAATAATAATTAAAAACAAATAGAAATCATAGATAAATTAATTTTTTTTTTAAAAAAAACCCACAATTCCATCTTAAATAAATTGGAAAAAAAAAAAAAAAACCCGAATAGAAACCACACAAAAATAAAAAATAAAAAGATAAGAATTTAGATATGAATCTAAAAAAAATATAACGATATCCAAATTTGAATTATGATTTAATAATATAGTTATCTGTTTTCTGATGTCTATATATCAAAATTGTAAATCACTTAATGAGACAAATTAATCAATTTTCAAGTCTTATTTAAAGAATAATCTGATTAGTCATTCCAGCTCCTAAATTTCGTGAACACTGACAGAGGAGCTAACGGATTGGGTTAGGAGAGATTTAAGTTGTTGGAGATAGTATTCTCCTACTTTATAAATTTATTTATTTTTTAATTTTATTTTTTCCCAGTGGGATTCTCTTTTTCTACTGTTGGTTTGGTTTTGTTTTCGGTTTTAGTGAGGTTTATGTGTTTGTTTACAGGTTTGCATAATAGAGAAGAATTATTGGTAATTATGGTTGCAATTGACGTTTCCATGTCTGTTCCATGCCAAGGATTTTGATCGGATTTTGATTTTTTCCAGCGAAGACCATAAAATTGAAATAAACAAAATGGGTATCAATTTTTTTATTTTTTATTGTCATTTTATGTTATAAAAAATGTGAAAATTGATTGAGAATTCAAGATTTTGCTATAATATTAGATTTTTGTATAACTAGGTAAATTTAAAACTTTTAAATATTATTGTGTTCTTTATTTTTATCTTCTTCATATCCTATTAGACCATTACTGCTATTTGTTAGTTTGTTAATTATAATTCAATTAATTGAAAATGAAAGCTTAATATAACTTTTCATATATATTATAGTTAATTTGTTACAACTATACTTGTATATAATAGCATAATATATAGGGATAATCTCTAAATATAATTTCTATTTTTTTATGTGATTAAAATAGTCCATCTTAATAGTATATAGAAGAGTTAGATGGTTTCTTCTATCTCTAAAAAACTCAATCTATTTTTTTTTTTACTTTTTAATTTTTTAAATTGAAACATTGTAGACACCCCATTTTTGACCGACCTTAAGGCTCAGACGTCACCGATTGAGCGCTCGGTGATGTTGCATACTGTGCTCATTCAGAAGTCTCAGAGTCGCGGCCGTGCGCCCCGCCTCCGAACTTCCGAATCCTCTTCTGTGCCTTGTCTCGATTTGCGAACCAGACTCGGTTTTCTCTGTTTTCTTTCCTGAGGGAAGGGAGTGGTCCTGTAGACTATATCCCGGTGGCCGTGAGCTACTTTTCGTGGCCGTAGGTCATTTTGCCCATTTCGGAGCCCGGTTCCCGGTTTTCGGGGCCGTCAGGCCATGTGCCTCGGCTCGGGACCGCCCAACCATCTCCGATTTCTCCGGTTCTTGGCTAGTATCTCTGTTTTATCATTTTGAGGAACACTGGGGCCCCCGATGCCCACTTCGTGGCCGTATGCCACTTCCGGTGCCTACAGCCGGTTTTCGGGACCCCGAACTGCGTGATTTGGGCCCCGAGCTTTTATTTCGCATCAGGTTTCTCCGGTTCTTGGCATGTACCTCTGTTTCATCATAACAGAGCACACTGGGGCCCCCGATGCCCACTTCGTGGCCGTATGCTACTTTTGGTGCTCATAGCCGGTTTTCGGGACCCCGAACCGCGCGGTTTTGGCCCCGAGCATTCATTTTGTATCGGTTTTCTCTGATTTTTGGCAGGAACCTCTGTTTTGTCATTCCGAGGGACACTGGAGTTGCAGATATCCACTTCGCTGCCGAACACCACTTCCGGCACCCGCAGCCCATTTTCGGGATCGGTTTTGGCCCCGAGCGTTCATTTCTCATTAGTTTTTGTTCAATTTTGGCAGGTACCTCTGTTTCAACATTGGGAAGATCACTGGAGGGTAGGAGGCCAGCAATTATCCCAGATAACCAGTTTCGCTCCTCCGGAGCCCGTTTTGCTCACTTCCGGGCCAATGTTGAACACCCTGGGGGTATTTTCTTCCAACCAAAGCTACATATCTGTGATCAGGGGACATGGGAGGACCCTAAACAAGCATGGTCGGCCAGAAAATTGGAAGTTCATTTTTTGGGGTGGCTGGCCGGCCATGGGAGGTGGCTGGCCGGCCATGGGGGGTGGCTGGCCGGCCACCTTGCAGAAAACCACCTGGCCGGCCAGCTTCTTGCTTTCCAGCTCATTCCAGCTGTCCATCCACTTTTCAAAAATATCTTTGGGCATCCGGGGGATATTTTGGGAGGGAAAGCTTGGGTGCTTTTCCCTCCCTTTTACATCCCTTTCTTGCCTATTTGAAGCCATAGCCTCCTCCTTTGTTGAGGTTGGAACATTTGTCTTCAAGAACACATAAGCAAAAACCCTAATCTCCATAGCCAAAACCTTCAAAAAAGCTTCAAGTCTTGCTTGATTTCTTCACCAACACCTAGCCTCACCATTCCAACTTTGATTCCAGCAGCTAGGAAGTGAATTTCAGAGGTTGAGAAGCCACAAATCCAAGCCAAGAAGCAAAGAAAGACAAGTCTTCAAGGGTAAGTATTCAAAACCAACTTTTAGGGCTTTTTCTTGATCTTATTTTATACTCTAATTGGTTGAGAATTGGGGCTCCGACCCCTACTGCTTTTGTGCTATTTTTGAGCCCCTCTACAACATTGTAGAAGGGCTCAACTTCATTTGGTATGTGTATATACTAGTTCCTTCAATATTCATCAAGATTGTCACATTTTTGCATGCTAAAATTAACCTATTTGTGTTGGTTTTTGGGGCTCCGACCCCTACTGCTTTCTTGCTTATTTTGAGCCCCTCTACAACATTGTAGAGGAGCTCAACTTCATTTGGCCATTGTATATACTAGTTCCTTCAATTTCATCAAGTATGCCATATTTTGTATGCAATTTTTGACCTATTTGTGTTTGTTTTTGGGACTTCGACCCCTACTGGTTTTGGTCTTATTTTGACCCCCTTTACATCTTTCATGAAGAAGGTTTGGTCATTTGATGTATAGATTGCATGTCTTATGTTATACCCTTTTGTGGCTCCATTTTGCCTTCCATTTCTAGCATGTTTGTCTTATGATTTAGAGGCTGCCATAAACTGCATATATGCTTATTTTTAGGCCCTCTTTCATGTTGTAGAAGAAAGTTTGTCCATTTGGTGTTTGTATATACCACCTCCCATTGTAATGCTCTTTTGGCCATTAATCTTGTATGATTTTGTTGCCATATCTATGTCTCCATTTGAGCCATGATTGTTACTGAAATATGCTGTATTTGGGACTGCCTTGCTACTGTCCTTGCTGCCATGACCATTTTTTGCATGTATAGCATGGCTATAGGCCATTTCGGGTGTATATTATCGCATTTCGGGACCATTTCTCGCTTTGGGTGTGCTTTGGTTGTGTTTCGGGGCTGTTTTCCCCCTCTTATAGCTACTGAAATTCCAATTTGCATTTTCCATGTCATTTTGCATTCCGTATGCATTGCCTCGGTTTGCGTGCCTGTGGGCACGCACTTCGAGGCACCTCTGTTTTATCCGCTTGGCATTGCGTATGCCTCTGCCTCGGTTTGCGTGCCCGTGTGCACGCATTTCGAGGCACTCTGTTTTATCCGATTGGCATTGCGTATGCCTCCGCCTCGGTTTGCGTGCCCGTGTGCACGCATTTCGAGACATTCTGTTTTATCCGGTTTGCATTGCGTATGCCTCTGCCTCGGTTTGCGTGCCCGTGGGCACGTATTTCGAGGCCCTTTGTTTTATCCGATTTGCATTTCATCATCGTCTCAGTTTGCGTGCCCGTGAGCGCGCACTTCGAGGCACCTCTTTTTTATCATTCCGGCATCCCGTATGAGTGTGGCTGAGGCCTCCTCATGTTGGTGTAAGCCCATCATTGCATTTCGTGCCTTTATCTCATCACCTCGGTTCGCGTGCCAGTGGGCACGCATTTCGAGGCATCTCATTCTCATAGCATTGTGCATGTTAGAACTGTATATTAGTTGCATTTCATACATATCATGCATATTGCATCATGTTCGGGATAGGAGTTAGCCCGGACACGGGAAACGAGGCACGTTTCGTACTCCGAGTGACGGAATGGGTCTCAATTCCCAAGTCACCGACACTCCGGATTATCCATGATGGAGTTAAGTGTTGTTTTAGCATTCATCTGCATTCATCCCTATATTGAGTTGTGCAAATTCGACTCCTCGGCCATCATGCATCGGTATGCGTGATTGGTGGCACGAGGATCGAGGCATGCATATATTTGTGAAATACACTGCTGTGCCCTTTTCCTGCTCTCTGTTGCAGCAAAATTCAGAGATTAGCAACTTTCGGAGTCTGGCGCGCATTTCGAGAAACACTGCAAACAGAGGCTAATCAGGGCATCCCGGTGGATTTCCGCCCGAGGCAGCCCGGCAGGCACTATTCATCATAGCAAGGCAGCTCCCTGGCCTGCGCGCCAGTTTACTGTTTTTCTTAGTTAATTGTTAATTAATTAAGAATCTGTAATATTTGGACTGTATTATTCTTTCATTCGGACTGTATATTTATTCGGACCCTCTGCGCGAGGGCACAAATGTAATAAGGGTGTGTGAGTGTGATGTATGTCTTCCAACCCCACGTCTTTCTCCCTTTTATTTATCCGCTTATGATGGTTAGATATAGGGCATATTTCAATTAGCATACAGTATGACAGCATGTCTGCATCATTCATCTGTTTTGCATGCACTGGGCTCGGCGCATCATACAAACTGCATTTGTATTTCAATTCCGAGTTGAATACATGTTAGTTGTCGCATTTCATATGCCATCTTTAGAATAGCCGAGCCTGCTATGGTTGCATTTTGCATGTGTTGCATTAGGCATTCTGTATACTTAGGATCCATGCATGATTTCTAATCGGTTCCTGTTTTGGCTTGGAGTACTAGGTGAGTTTTAATGCTTTAGCATCCTTGCATGCGTGTGAGTGTTGCCATGATAGCATGCTTGCCATGAGGCTATGTGCTTACATGATATAACTGCCTTGAATGCCTGTGGGTGGAGGTTGAGTTATCTGAATTGGAACAATTCATCAATCATGTTTTTCTAAGCCCACATGAGGGTGGCAAATCCGCATTTTAGCCTACCTGCGGGTAGCACCATCAAACCATTTTCAAACAAACAAACATGAAATGTTTTGTTCCAATTCAGGCGGCCCAGTCTATACTTGTTTGCTGCGAGCATCACATAGTAACCTAGGCTAATAACCGGAATAAGAGCATACAATGTTTTCAAAAACAGATATCATGGTTAGTAGAGGCCGGTCTTTGACCGGGCGAGCGGGGGTGCTCACGATGTGACCTTCCCCAATCGTACCCAAGTTCCCGAGCCAACTTTGGTGATGACGGACACGTGGCCTTTGGCACCGAGTCAGGGTTTCCTAAATTTCCCATTTAAAATATTTAGGTGGCGACTCTGTTATCTGGCAAAGCAGTCCATGTTTGGCACTTCTTTCAAAAAAATCTGTTTTCAAAACGATTTGCCGGATTTGGACTCTTTGGTTCAAGATTAAGAACCGTGACATTTGAGTCCCCGAACTGTAGTGACCCCAATATGAACAGAACGGGACTTAACCCTCCCGGGGCGTTCGGGGACGTCTACAGTTTCTGGCGACTCCGCTGGGGATTTAGAGAACTTGACTCGAACTCATGATATCTGCTTTTGACTACACTTGTGTGTTTCTTTGCATTACATTTGCATTGGTGCGCCTAGGACACCGTGTTTGCCATATGCCATTCCCGAACGATTTGCCGGAGGCTTGTCTTGTCAAGTCATGTCCGTAAGGCTGATCGGCTCTGGGCTCTGACAGCATGGGAACACAAACCCCGGTTTTACCGGGGCACCCTTTTTGACCATTCGACCTAGTGCATATTCGGATCCATAGTGACCATTCCAAACTAGGACAGGTTGCTTACCCGTATAGGTTGTTTGAAGCCGCTGCGTGCGTAGTGAAACCCTAGTTCCTGACAAAATAGGACAGGGAAACCCTACCCCAACATAGGGGTGTTTTGGGCTCTCACTTATCTGTTATGTGCTTGTTAGAGTGTGCCTCTACAGGGAATGCATGTATCGTTATGAGTTTGGGCATCAGGCCTGCGGGCATCAGTTTGTGAGTTCGGACATCAGGCCTGCGGGCATCAGTTCATCAGTTTTGAGCAGTAAGCCTGCGGGCGTCACGCCTGCGGGCATCAGTCAGTTATTTGAGAATCAGTTATCTGCGGATATCAGATTCAGTTTTGAGGCAGAATTTGGGGGTAGAATCCAGGAAAGAGCACACTCATCCAACTATACTCATATCTGTTCTGGTGAAATTGGGCTGAGATGCTGTCCGTTTTCTCTTTTGCTAGGTAGTCCTGGAACCATAGCTTCAGAAGGCTCCACTATCCCCCAGGTACATTGGACTAGTGTTGATAGATTTTGTTAGGTCAGAAATTCAATTCAAGGGCAATCAGTGTTCCTTTACCAAAGGCAGGGTGAAGAGGGCCAGTCAGGCACAGATCACCAGTTCAGTAGTTACCAGATCAGTGGCTCTTATCCACTCTACCAGTGAACAGTCAGGCTGAGGCCTCAGTTTCTACTACAGGGACAGATACACCAGTCAGTTAGATGGATCCGCAGAACACGTCAGGGATGGAGGCGATGATGCGTCAGATGCAAGAAAGTATGAAGCTCATGCAGGAGGACGCTATCCGCCAAGCGGAATTTTCCAAGCAGCAGGCTGCAATCATGGCTCAGCAGGCTGAGCTCATCACCAGGCTGCAACAGCAAAGCGGCGCGTCTGCTTCCCAACAAGTTCCTCCCCCAGCAGGAATTCCAGCACCTGGGGAGACGCCAAATGTCCAGGAGGGTACGGACATTCCGGTAGGGCCTGCTCCGCCCCCAATTTTACCCCAGCTATCCAAAGCACCTACCAATCTGCCAGACTCTCCCTTCGAGTTCGAGGTCGACCCTACGGCATTGAAATTGAGCAAACTTGAGAAGATGTTTAAGAAATCTCAGGGAGTCAACTCCATCCCGGACATTGGAGATGGATATACTGATTCGGTGGTGACATTGCCGGACAGGTTCAAAATGCCTCACATCGACCGTTTTGACGGGTCAGGGGATCCCATGGTCCACCTGAGTTTGTTTTCAGATGTTCTGCGCCCAATGGGCTTGACAAGATTACAGAAGCTTTCCCTTTTTGGCAGGACCCTGTCGGGTATTGCGGCCATCTGGTACGCCAAATTGGAGGATTCGGTGAAGCGAAACTGGGAGGAGATGGCCGAGGCCTTCGTCGCACAATATTCATACAATACCCAGATTGAGATCACAACCCGTGATCTCGAGACGACCAGGCAAGAGCCGAAAGAGGGTTTCTCTGACTTTGTAGCCCGCTGGAGGGCCAAGGCCTCAATGATGACCATTAGGCCAACGGATAAGGATCAAATACGGATGGTTGTGCGCAACCTACAGCCCAAACTAATGCAGAAAATGATCGTGCTCCCCTTCCCTACCTTTTCAGATTTGCATGAGATGGGAGTACAGATTGAGGATGCCATGGAGCAGGGCCTTATTGACCAGGAGAAAGAGCAGCCTAGGCGGGCGTTTTCTCGCAGTTCGAATGTGACCACCAGTGGTGGTGCAGCTGCAAGATCTTCTGAAGTGGGCATGGTCACTACCACCACATCAAGAAAGGCTACCCCATCCACCGGTGCGTCCGGGAGTAACTCACGGACGGCCAAATATCCACCCCGAGTCAAGAGAGTTTTCACTCCACTTCATATGCCTCTGTCAAAGGCTCTAGAGGTCTTACTCCGGGAAGGACATTTGAAACCGTTGGAACAACAGCCCCTACCCGATCCTATCCCTGCAAAGCATGACCAGACTAAATACTGTGCCTACCATCAACAAACCGGTCATGACACCGACAGTTGCTTTCGTCTGCGCCATGATGTACAAGATCTATTTGACAAAGGGGTCATTGCTGCACCAGGTCCTGCAAAGTCTATCGGCACTTGATCAGTGAACTTGTGGGGGATAAGGTGACTATGTGATCGAGGGATGAACCACCTGCGGGCAGCGCTCAATTTACTCCAGACGTGGGAATGGCACGCATTGTTCTGAGCAATGTGCAAATACCAGTTTTTGTGTTTTCTGACTTGGGTATTGGGTCAGTTTTGTTGTTTTGTTTTGAGTCTGTCTTTTTGTTTTGAGTCAGTCTCTTTTGTTTTGGGTCTGTCTTGTTGTATCGAGTCAGTCCTGTTGTATAGGAGTCGGGTGATTCCGGGGGGTGTTACCTCGGACATCACCGTTTTTTGTTTTGTGTTTGTCTTTTCGTTTTGTTTTGAGTCTGTTTCTGCCAGGGAGCCAGTTGTGCCAGCAGACTTTGAATGAACAGCAGTGATTTCCACACGCTCGCATTTGCTTCTGCCGTGTGCTAGTTGTGCCGGGATTTGAATGAAATGGCAGTGCATTCCACCTGCTCTCTTGTGCCTTGAAGTCATTGTAATGACCTGAGTTTTTCAAAACTTTTTTGAACACTGCGGTGAAAACGAAGAGGAAGGAATTCCTCGGGTTTTGCAAAACTTTGATCAAATGAGAGAAAGAGAGACGTGCTAAGCCCTTAATGAATGAAATCATGCTTGTCAGCGTGAGTACTGAGAAGGACCCTAGCTTTGATCCAGATTGGTCCGACACTGTCTTCAGCGCGAGCGATTTGTCGCTTTCTTAAAAACTTTCAAAAAAAAATGTTTTGCGCGGTCTTGCGAAGACCTGTGTGGAATCACTCTTGAGATTGTGCAGCTTAGGATCACTCTCGGTCTCGAGACTCGACCCCTTTGCTTTCAAACCTTGAACTTGGCATTCAGAATGTTCAACGGTCGACCACGATGTGAGGCCTGTGTGGCCAGATTTGAAGCAGCCCTCGAACAAGAGGCACCAAAGTCGGATCAAGAAGATCAGAAGATCAGAAGAAGCTTGCAAAGCTAGAACAGAAGTACCCCTCGAACTAGGGGCAAAAATGTCAGATGTGCTCGAAGAGCCGAAGATGAGTCCTCTTGCAAATCAACAGCCACTCTCCTGGATACGGATGGGCTTCAAACCCTACAACCATTTGGCATGGACTGTTACACTTTTACCCTTTGAGAGGCTCGCTGGGCCGAAAACCCGGAAGGGCGACCCAGGCAAAAGTTAGAGCGAGACAAAAAAAAAAGAAAGAAAAAAGAAAGAAAAGAAAAGAAAAATACAAAAAAAGAAAGAAAAAAGAGAAGAAAAGAAAAAAGAAGAAGAAAGAAATGAAATGAAAAGAAAAGAATAGAAAAAAAAAAGAAAAGAAAAACAAAGCTCGCAAGGTTGAAAACCTGCAACAGGCGCCTTGGCAAAAGTTAGAGCATAAAAAGGAGAGGTTAAATACCCGAGTGTACCTTAACCCCGAACTACGTAAGGCTTGATTCCCATGTTTGGGATACGTAGGCAACTTCATCCTGAAGTCCAGCCGTAAAACGATTCAAATTTGATTGTGTCCATGTAATGGTTTTGATCATCTCTGCCTTCTCTGTATCCGAGAGTCTGTTTGTGTTCGTCGCTCTGAGGACTGACTGCAAATGCGCTCCAGTGCCGTTCAAACAAGGGGCAACTCTTCGTTGCCATTCAACGCGCTGCGGTGCCATCCAAACAAGGGGCAACTTTCCGTTGCCATTCCATGCGCCGCGGTGCCGTTCAAACAAGGGGCAACTTTCCGTTGCCATGCAGCTCTCTTCAAGCACAGGGCAGTTTTCCCTTGGATCCGAGGTTGTGCATCTCAGGAGTAGGTTTCATGCTCGTTGAGCAAGTGGCCGTTTGCAAAAATAGTTTTTGAGAGTTTTTACTGAGGTTGGCTAATTTTCTCGAAAAATCATTCTATCTTTTCGAAAACTGGACCATTTCTTGGACCCAAAAAAAAGGAAAATTTTCAGTGCTCATAGCCTGAACTGCATGATTTCAAATCAAAAATCGAACAAACATGTTGATCTAACTCTCATTTTGGTCAAAATTTTTTAGGAGAAAGCTCAAAAATAAAAAATGGTCAAAATGATGAACTAGGGGCACAATTGAGTCAGGTGTTCTGTCTTTTCCCCGTAGCCAATGCATTTGCCAGAAAGGGCACCATACTTACCAAGAAGGGCACTATATTCGCCAAGAAGGGCACAACTGAAGCTAATAAGCAAAGTGCTGAAAGCTCTCTCACCCTCCAAGCAGCGAGGTATCAAGCCAAGTGTGAGGCACGAACGGGAATGGATCAAGATATTCCACTTCCTCATCTGACAGATCTTATCACGTCCAAACTCCCCAGCAGAGCATCATCAATCGGTGTCAGCTGTAGATTTTGCTACACACCCAAATGTAGCGCAACCCCTCTGTGGGAGGAATTCACTAGCTGTGTGCAGAAGAAGAAGAATCTAGTAGAATGCTAGGGGCACGAGCCCACAACTTGTTGTTTATCTATCAACCACCCAGGGGAAGGATTGAAAAATGAGAGATTGAAGAATAGAGAGGCGTGCGATGAGAGAAAAAGTAAGAAAAGGGCTTTTTCAGAAAAACAGAGCTTGAGGGCCGAGTGATGTGAGAATCATAAATAAGAAAGGGTGGGAAACACACCCGGTGAAACAGGCTCCCTGTGCACGTCTGAGTGTCGTGTCTTTTCGTTTGTCTCATTTCTTGTTTTGAGTCATCCCGAGTGTGTCTCGTTGTATTTAGGTCGTTTACCTTTTGTTTTTCTGTGTTGAGTTGTTTTGGCTGTGGTCAGTTGTAGGCTCAATACCCGGTTGAGAATCCTTTTCTCATTTTCAAAAAATAAAAATCATTTTGTGCTCCGAGTGCCGTGCCGTTCTCCACATTTGTGCAAAACAGAATTTGTTCTTTCATAAAACCGCAGGGCTCAACCCAGGTCATGTGAGAACAGTAAAACCAGGACCTATCTGAAGCTATGAGTTTCGGGCTGCAAAGCAAAAGCAAAAGAGGAAAACGTCGGGAATCTGAGTTTGTTCCAACTTCAGTAAGTTCCGAGACTATACTCCGTGTGTACCTCTTCAGGTCTTGCCAATGTTCCGAAGTATGAGTGTGCCTCTACCTCAAGCTCAAGATCAAGTCTACTTCAAGCCAGAATGACGATCAGAAATGCTCTCTCTGAATACCAGCCCCTGCCAAATGCATCTTGGCCGTGTTTGCGATGAGTTCCTAGGAGACCAACTGCGACGGTGGAAATTAGAGTTCGAATGGCCGTGGCCTAGAACGCAAAGGTTCGGGATTTCCGAGACTAAAGTCTGGTTTAAATACCCAGAGGCGTGCCCTCGGCTTGAAATCCGTATGGAAGCCCCATAGGTTGAGATAGCGTGTATGCACCTCAATTCTGGATACTGGACCAACCTAGTCTGTCACCCCGTTGGAGAATAGGGAAAGTTGTGAATATGATCAGGAAAACAAGCAGCAGCCGTGGCTCCTACATGCAGATATTGTTACTTGTTAGCATTCCAGAGCCTTTGTACTGTGAGTTCAAGGTAAAGTGTTCAAAGAGCACGAGATGGGATCCCCGTCGGAGTAGAGCGGTTCACCGCTACTCACCTCATGAGGTGCTTTCTAAAGTGCCACTTTGTCCATTTATTGCTTTCCGTAAGCATCATGCATTGTAATGCATTGTATCTATCAAGTTTCTTTCTCAGTCATGCACGATATTGTATGTACGGTTCATTCAAAGAAGTTCCGTTTGAGATCATTTACCTTAGTGTATCAAGCACACTTCATTCACTTAGTGTATCAATCACACTTTATTTGCTTCACTCAGTGTATCTAACACACTTCATTTACCTTAGTGTATCAAGCACACTTCATTCACTTAGTGTATCAATCACACTTTATTTGCTTCACTCAGTGTATCTAACACACTTCATTTACCTTAGTGTATCAAGCACACTTCATTCACTTAGTGTATCAATCACACTTTATTTGCTTCACTCAGTGTATCTAACACACTTCATTTGTATCAAGCACACTTCATTCACTTAGTGTATCAATCACACTTTATTTGCTTCACTCAGTGTATCTAACACACTTCATTTACCTTAGTGTATCAAGCACACTTCATTCACTTAGTGTAACAATCACACTTCATTCATTTTGTGTATCTATCACACACATTCTCGTTTTCTGTATCAAATCACACTTCATTGATTTAGTGTATCCATCGCACCTGTTCACTAAGTGCATCTATCACACTTCGTGTTCACCCTTTAGTGTATCAATCACACCCTGTTCACTAAGTGCATCTATCACACTTCGTGTTCACATTTGGTATATCAATCATACTTTGTTCACTAAGTGCATCTATCACACTTTGTGTTCGCTTTTAGTATATCCATCATACTTTGTTCACTAAGTGCATCTATCACACTTTGTGTTCGCTTTTAGTATATCAATCATACTTTGTTCACTAAGTGCATCTATCACACTTTGTGTTCACATTCAGTATATCTATCATACTTTGTTCACTAAGTGCATCTATCACACTTTGTGTTCGCTTTTGGTATATCAATCATACTTTGTTCACTAAGTGCATCTATCACACTTTGTGTTCGCTTTTAGTATATCCATCATACTTTGTTCACTAAGTGCATCTATCACACTTCGTGTTCACATTCAGTATATCTATCATACTTGCTCACTAAGTGCATCTATCACACTTCGTGTTCACATTCAGTATATCAATCATACTTTGTTCACCAAGTGCATCTATCACACTTTGTGTTCGCTTTCAGTGTATCAATCACACACACCCGCTTTGCCTATTTAGTATATCAATCATATTTTGTTCACTAAGTGCATCTATCACACTTCGTGTTCACCTTTAGTATATCAATCATACTTGTTCACACAGTGCATCTATCACACTTTGTGTTCGCTTTTAGTATATCAATCACACTCTGTTCACATAGTGCATCTATCACACTTTGTGCTCACCTTCAGTATATCAATCATACTTGTTCACTAAGTGCATCTATCACACTTCGTGTTCACATTCAGTATATCAATCATACTTGTTCACACAGTGCATCTATCACACTTTGGGTTCGCTTTTAGTGTATCAATCACACTCTGTTCACATAGTGCATCTATCACACTTTGTGTTCGCTTTTAGTGTATCAATCACACTCTGTTCACATAGTGCATCTATCACACGTTGTGTTCACCCGCCGACACTGTGTGTGTCAAACTTTCAGACTCATAGGAATCACATTGAATATATGTTGTTTGCATACTGTTCTTGTTGAATTTCTCTATTTTACAGGCACGATATTGTATGTACGGTTCATTTGAGGCTGGTGCGACCAGACGAATCGCGCAGGTATCGTATCTTCTCCGTGTGAGGCGCGACGAGAATCGAATGATTCTCCGCATTCCTAACTGCATGAAATGTAGTTGTTGCTTTGCATTCTTGCTTAAAACTGTTGCATCTATTTGTCAATACCTGCTTCATTACAGCTTGCTGCACTTGCATGATCATTAAGTTACATCTGGCTTCGTGCATGTCGCTTTGCATTTTGCCCCCCCTGCCTGCGGGCACGCCTGCGGGCACACACACATTTCTGTTCATCTTGTATGATTGTCTAAGTCTTCGGCCTTGTCAAAAATGGGTCGTCTCTGGGCTTTGACATTCACTCCCGTCATTGTTATGACTTCCGAGTTCTGTCAAAGAGGGGCAACTGTAGACACCCCATTTTTGACCGACCTTAAGGCTCAGACGTCACCGATTGAGCGCTCGGTGATGTTGCATACTGTGCTCATTCAGAAGTCTCAGAGTCGCGGCCGTGCGCCCCGCCTCCGAACTTCCGAATCCTCTTCTGTGCCTTGTCTCGATTTGCGAACCAGACTCGGTTTTCTCTGTTTTCTTTCCTGAGGGAAGGGAGTGGTCCTGTAGACTATATCCCGGTGGCCGTGAGCTACTTTTCGTGGCCGTAGGTCATTTTGCCCATTTCGGAGCCCGGTTCCCGGTTTTCGGGGCCGTCAGGCCATGTGCCTCGGCTCGGGACCGCCCAACCATCTCCGATTTCTCCGGTTCTTGGCTAGTATCTCTGTTTTATCATTTTGAGGAACACTGGGGCCCCCGATGCCCACTTCGTGGCCGTATGCCACTTCCGGTGCCTACAGCCGGTTTTCGGGACCCCGAACTGCGTGATTTGGGCCCCGAGCTTTTATTTCGCATCAGGTTTCTCCGGTTCTTGGCATGTACCTCTGTTTCATCATAACAGAGCACACTGGGGCCCCCGATGCCCACTTCGTGGCCGTATGCTACTTTTGGTGCTCATAGCCGGTTTTCGGGACCCCGAACCGCGCGGTTTTGGCCCCGAGCATTCATTTTGTATCGGTTTTCTCTGATTTTTGGCAGGAACCTCTGTTTTGTCATTCCGAGGGACACTGGAGTTGCAGATATCCACTTCGCTGCCGAACACCACTTCCGGCACCCGCAGCCCATTTTCGGGATCGGTTTTGGCCCGAGCGTTCATTTCTCATTAGTTTTTGTTCAATTTTGGCAGGTACCTCTGTTTCAACATTGGGAAGATCACTGGAGGGTAGGAGGCCAGCAATTATCCCAGATAACCAGTTTCGCTCCTCCGGAGCCCGTTTTGCTCACTTCCGGGCCAATGTTGAACACCCTGGGGGTATTTTCTTCCAACCAAAGCTACATATCTGTGATCAGGGGACATGGGAGGACCCTAAACAAGCATGGTCGGCCAGAAAATTGGAAGTTCATTTTTTGGGGTGGCTGGCCGGCCATGGGAGGTGGCTGGCCGGCCATGGGGGGTGGCTGGCCGGCCACCTTGCAGAAAACCACCTGGCCGGCCAGCTTCTTGCTTTCCAGCTCATTCCAGCTGTCCATCCACTTTTCAAAATATCTTTGGGCATCCGGGGGATATTTTGGGAGGGAAAGCTTGGGTGCTTTTCCCTCCCTTTTACATCCCTTTCTTGCCTATTTGAAGCCATAGCCTCCTCCTTTGTTGAGGTTGGAACATTTGTCTTCAAGAACACATAAGCAAAAACCCTAATCTCCATAGCCAAAACCTTCAAAAAAGCTTCAAGTCTTGCTTGATTTCTTCACCAACACCTAGCCTCACCATTCCAACTTTGATTCCAGCAGCTAGGAAGTGAATTTCAGAGGTTGAGAAGCCACAAATCCAAGCCAAGAAGCAAAGAAAGACAAGTCTTCAAGGGTAAGTATTCAAAACCAACTTTTAGGGCTTTTTCTTGATCTTCTTTTATACTCTAATTGGTTGAGAATTGGGGCTCCGACCCCTACTGCTTTTGTGCTATTTTTGAGCCCCTCTACAACATTGTAGAAGGGCTCAACTTCATTTGGTATGTGTATATACTAGTTCCTTCAATATTCATCAAGATTGTCACATTTTTGCATGCTAAAATTAACCTATTTGTGTTGGTTTTTGGGGCTCCGACCCCTACTGCTTTCTTGCTTATTTTGAGCCCCTCTACAACATTGTAGAGGAGCTCAACTTCATTTGGCCATTGTATATACTAGTTCCTTCAATTTCATCAAGTATGCCATATTTTGTATGCAATTTTTGACCTATTTGTGTTTGTTTTTGGGACTTCGACCCCTACTGGTTTTGGTCTTATTTTGACCCCCTTTACATCTTTCATGAAGAAGGTTTGGTCATTTGATGTATAGATTGCATGTCTTATGTTATACCCTTTTGTGGCTCCATTTTGCCTTCCATTTCTAGCATGTTTGTCTTATGATTTAGAGGCTGCCATAAACTGCATATATGCTTATTTTTAGGCCCTCTTTCATGTTGTAGAAGAAAGTTTGTCCATTTGGTGTTTGTATATACCACCTCCCATTGTAATGCTCTTTTGGCCATTAATCTTGTATGATTTTGTTGCCATATCTATGTCTCCATTTGAGCCATGATTGTTACTGAAATATGCTGTATTTGGGACTGCCTTGCTACTGTCCTTGCTGCCATGACCATTTTTTGCATGTATAGCATGGCTATAGGCCATTTCGGGTGTATATTATCGCATTTCGGGACCATTTCTCGCTTTGGGTGTGCTTTGGTTGTGTTTCGGGGCTGTTTTCCCCCTCTTATAGCTACTGAAATTCCAATTTGCATTTTCCATGTCATTTTGCATTCCGTATGCATTGCCTCGGTTTGCGTGCCTGTGGGCACGCACTTCGAGGCACCTCTGTTTTATCCGCTTGGCATTGCGTATGCCTCTGCCTCGGTTTGCGTGCCCGTGTGCACGCATTTCGAGGCACTCTGTTTTATCCGATTGGCATTGCGTATGCCTCCGCCTCGGTTTGCGTGCCCGTGTGCACGCATTTCGAGACATTCTGTTTTATCCGGTTTGCATTGCGTATGCCTCTGCCTCGGTTTGCGTGCCCGTGGGCACGTATTTCGAGGCCCTTTGTTTTATCCGATTTGCATTTCATCATCGTCTCAGTTTGCGTGCCCGTGAGCGCGCACTTCGAGGCACCTCTTTTTTATCATTCCGGCATCCCGTATGAGTGTGGCTGAGGCCTCCTCATGTTGGTGTAAGCCCATCATTGCATTTCGTGCCTTTATCTCATCACCTCGGTTCGCGTGCCAGTGGGCACGCATTTCGAGGCATCTCATTCTCATAGCATTGTGCATGTTAGAACTGTATATTAGTTGCATTTCATACATATCATGCATATTGCATCATGTTCGGGATAGGAGTTAGCCCGGACACGGGAAACGAGGCACGTTTCGTACTCCGAGTGACGGAATGGGTCTCAATTCCCAAGTCACCGACACTCCGGATTATCCATGATGGAGTTAAGTGTTGTTTTAGCATTCATCTGCATTCATCCCTATATTGAGTTGTGCAAATTCGACTCCTCGGCCATCATGCATCGGTATGCGTGATTGGTGGCACGAGGATCGAGGCATGCATATATTTGTGAAATACACTGCTGTGCCCTTTTCCTGCTCTCTGTTGCAGCAAAATTCAGAGATTAGCAACTTTCGGAGTCTGGCGCGCATTTCGAGAAACACTGCAAACAGAGGCTAATCAGGGCATCCCGGTGGATTTCCGCCCGAGGCAGCCCGGCAGGCACTATTCATCATAGCAAGGCAGCTCCCTGGCCTGCGCGCCAGTTTACTGTTTTTCTTAGTTAATTGTTAATTAATTAAGAATCTGTAATATTTGGACTGTATTATTCTTTCATTCGGACTGTATATTTATTCGGACCCTCTGCGCGAGGGCACAAATGTAATAAGGGTGTGTGAGTGTGATGTATGTCTTCCAACCCCACGTCTTTCTCCCTTTTATTTATCCGCTTATGATGGTTAGATATAGGGCATATTTCAATTAGCATACAGTATGACAGCATGTCTGCATCATTCATCTGTTTTGCATGCACTGGGCTCGGCGCATCATACAAACTGCATTTGTATTTCAATTCCGAGTTGAATACATGTTAGTTGTCGCATTTCATATGCCATCTTTAGAATAGCCGAGCCTGCTATGGTTGCATTTTGCATGTGTTGCATTAGGCATTCTGTATACTTAGGATCCATGCATGATTTCTAATCGGTTCCTGTTTTGGCTTGGAGTACTAGGTGAGTTTTAATGCTTTAGCATCCTTGCATGCGTGTGAGTGTTGCCATGATAGCATGCTTGCCATGAGGCTATGTGCTTACATGATATAACTGCCTTGAATGCCTGTGGGTGGAGGTTGAGTTATCTGAATTGGAACAATTCATCAATCATGTTTTTCTAAGCCCACATGAGGGTGGCAAATCCGCATTTTAGCCTACCTGCGGGTAGCACCATCAAACCATTTTCAAACAAACAAACATGAAATGTTTTGTTCCAATTCAGGCGGCCCAGTCTATACTTGTTTGCTGCGAGCATCACATAGTAACCTAGGCTAATAACCGGAATAAGAGCATACAATGTTTTCAAAAACAGATATCATGGTTAGTAGAGGCCGGTCTTTGACCGGGCGAGCGGGGGTGCTCACGATGTGACCTTCCCCAATCGTACCCAAGTTCCCGAGCCAACTTTGGTGATGACGGACACGTGGCCTTTGGCACCGAGTCAGGGTTTCCTAAATTTCCCATTTAAAATATTTAGGTGGCGACTCTGTTATCTGGCAAAGCAGTCCATGTTTGGCACTTCTTTCAAAAAAATCTGTTTTCAAAACGATTTGCCGGATTTGGACTCTTTGGTTCAAGATTAAGAACCGTGACATTTGAGTCCCCGAACTGTAGTGACCCCAATATGAACAGAACGGGACTTAACCCTCCCGGGGCGTTCGGGGACGTCTACAAACATCAATTGTTTATATCCATAAAACAAAACTGATAAACACATATCAAAAAGCTGCACATTTTTTTTTTCATTTTTTAATATGTAGGGTATTTACAAATAGAAAATGTTAGACACTCCAAATTTTTTTTCACAATCAAACTTATAACGATGTAGTTATAAGTGTCAATTTTTTTATAAATATGAGAAGATAATTAATTAAATTATACATTTCAACCAACCACATACTCAAATTTTGACTATTTCAAAATGTTATTTAACTATAATTCCAATTAAGAGAATTTTCAACCCTTATTATATTTTTTTATCAAATTATAATTTGATAAAAATTAAAAAAGATGAAACGCTGAAAATTATTATTATTATTTCCATCAAATTTGGTGAAAAGCAAAAAATTGGGATAAGAATGAAAATTCTTTTAAAATTGATAAAATTTAATGAAAAAGTTAAAATAATTCATATCAAATCAAAAAATTTAAACAAATTTAAAATCAAATTAGATAAAAAAAAATTAAAAGAAAATGATGAAAGTTTGAAAATATTTTGAAACCTTCTTATTCATAAAAACTAGAAATCCATTTGTGTATTATATTCATATTGTATTTTTTGTTATGAAATTGAAATCAAAAGAAATGTAACTTAAATTATTGGATGAATAATAGGGAATATCATATTAATTATTGTTAAATATCACTTCACTTCATATTTAATAATAAAATTATATATTTGTTTTAATTATAACTTTTAAATTTGTATATTTTCATAATAAGAAGAGGTATATCATAACTCAATTAGTCTCATTTAATCAGGTTTAACTTTTTTTAATACAAATTATCAAAATTACACTAAATATATATATATATATATATATATTTTAATTTTTTTAAACTAATAATTTAAAAAGTTATAAATATAAAAATTAACTTATAAATTTCATATATACTGCAAGATAAAATATTAAATTACTTCATGATAATTATAATGATTTTTTTTTTTAATTTATAAGATTTCGTGCATAGCACGGGTTATATCACGACCCAAATCTGCCCCTATAGGTTTAGCGTCGTAACCAACCAGTAATCCGTGATTACCAAAGGCTTATTTAACAATAATGACAATAATACAATATAAAAGGGCTGGCGGAAGCCCATTAATAACAAAAGAATGTCCAATGAGCTGTGAGGACCTGAACGAAAATAAACTTTCATATGCATAGCCATATTCATAACCACTTATGCCCATGAATACATATATATAAGACAATATGCAAGTTAGGGAATTAATCCCATCATCAAGAGAGTATAAACAAAAGTCTTAAAACATTCTTTACACTTAGCAAAATCAAAAGGGTGGATTTGAACCACCCAAAAAGCCTTGACACAGTCAGTTTCGGAACCTCGCTACGAGGCATAATAGCTGGCTTGACAAAACAAAGGTTCAGGTCGGCGCCACTACGTCACAACCCGCTCCCCGTACCCAAGGGTTAAGCATCGTAATGACCAGTAACTGAAGTTACCTTTGGCCAATTCTTGAACAAATTAATAAACGCGAGCGGAAATAATATTTAAGTGAAGGTACCAAAATAATCATTGGAGTTTCTATTTTTATTACAAAATTTATTGACCAAAAGGCCGATATTTACATATAAAAATATCATAAAAGTGTCGTGTATGTCTATTCCGCAGTCCCGCGTCTAAGACTTTACAAAAGCTATTTCTGAATTGCATTGTTTCCTAAAAATTGGTAAACAACTATAAGCACATTGCAGAGTGAGAAATATTATGCCAAGAGTATAAGGGATACAAAATAACCATGGATAGTTATGTAACTAAAATATTTAAGATCACTTAGTCTGAACATATAATCATTTAAGTAGCAAAACTGAGGTTATGTAAATAAATAACCATATCCATGGTACAGAACAGAACAGAACATATGCATAGACTCAAGAGGTGGCTCATACGAACTCTAGAGGTGGCTCCCACAACAGTGTAGCACTTAGTTCCATACAGCACTTTGCTCCACACCAGAAATCAGAGAGTCAATGAATCCATGACAGACAGAGGGTCACAAAGTGACCAAACAGAGACCAATGGTTATTTAAGTCTCCCAAGGTGTGGAACTCCCGTGGTGGTACTTACAAAACATAATTGTTTATAAGGTCATTGCCAAATATTCTTTAAAATATAAACAAATATATCCATGGGTTTCATTTTAACAAATAGAGTTCAGAAATTAATCCACGTAATTGAAATATTAATATAATTTATAATAATTCATAAAACATATATTGTATAAAATAAATATGGTAAGTCAAAACATACGTAAAATATATTACAGTGACTCAATGTATAATATAACTCACCTTAAAATTAATACCTCACTATTTCTTTCCACTATCAAAGATCTTCTTAACTTCCAATATTTCCTTCATTTCTCTATTTTTTTCCTTTTCTTTTCCACAGAGTTGAAGCATCATCCAACCAACACATAGCCAGCTCGAAGATTTGCTCATAACTCACCAAGATTTATACTTATCTTAATAAATATTTAAGATAATTACACTTTGGCCCATTTTTCTAATATAACTATATAAATAAATTATTCCCTAATTAAATTACACTCAATCGTATACCGACAAAAAATTAATTATTTATTTTACTACCACACCCATTATTATTATTATTATTATTATTATTATTATTATTATTATTATTATTATTATTATTATTATTATTATTATTATTGTTATCAATATTATTATTTATTTACTCTTACTCTTATATTTATTTATTTACTATCTTTAACTTTAATTTGGCCCAACTAGTATTATAATTCCATATTTCTGTTAATTTGGCCCCAAATACTGATCCCTAATTAATCCAATATTTGATAATCCAATGCCAAATTAGATTATGTATTTATTATTATTTATTTAATAATATATTATCACATACAACCATAATACCAGTATAAAATTTAAGGGACAACATAAATTTTCAGGTTGTTACACATTAGCTTTGGTCCGATGCTTGATCACCTACATATATATAATAAACTGTGAGCTAAAACCCAGTGAATAACAAATGTGTAAAAAAGTTAAGAATGGTGTCCTTACAGTCTTTGAAACAATCAATTTCAATCAATATCTTTGTCAATCAATCGTTCAATCATTCGATTTAATCAATCATTTTCAATCATATTCATATTTATATAAGTCATATGTGGTATATCCAATAACAACAATACAATACAATAGGTCTTAAAGACCGAACAATCAATTGATGGTCATCAAACAATAACAATAGTTCCAAGATTTGGAATTGATAGAGATATCTGTAACAATAGCGATATCAATAACAATACGTTATGGATGCCACGAATACAATTCAAAAGAGGATCATCATTCAATCGATAGGAAGCAACCGTTTAAAAACAATGTAATTTATTATTCAAAAAATAAATACAATTTGAACATATCTTTATAACATTGTTACTCACAGTGGCCTTTTCGATACATGTACTATTGGTTCGGCGTTCGACCTAAACAAACAAATTTAAGCACAATAATTCAATGACATTCATATCGCTAACCAACTCTATTTGATTCGATTGTTGCTTATTCAATAATTACTCGTCTTTACTAATTCGATTCTAATTTTTCATTTATGCACTCTAATGCACTTGTGAGATGCAAATGATCATGAAAGCACTTTAAAACCATGTAAACGGAAGCCTGGAAGGTGGAAAAGAGGGGTGAAAAACAAACCAAAGCTGTCCAAAGGGGCCGCACGTGCAGAGGTCCTAGCCAATCGTGCGGTGGCTACCACCGCACCTGGCCTCGCAAGTGCAATTTAAGAGAAATGCACCCTCACTATTGCCCTGTTTTCCGCACGTGCGGCGATGCCATACAACCAGTCTGAAAACTGCTCTGTTTGAGCAATGTGTTTCTTTGCAAAATCAAGTTCATTTTCATGCAATTCATTACCAAAATTCATAGAAACATGTTAGACTTTGAACCTTGACCATGGAACACAAATCAAAACTTGTAAACAATGACCAAATTACTAGTAAAGAAATCAAATCCTCATTTTGGTATGTAAATGTATTAAACATGCAAGTGAGAGCTCTTAAACTCAAGCTTCTATCGAATTCCCTCTCCATTGAAGTATTGTCACGACCCAAACCCGCCCCTATCGGTTTAGTACCGTAACCGGCCAGTAATCCGAGATTACCGAAGGCCTGCTTAACAGTAATACAGTAAAACAGAGTACAAGGGCATGGCGGAAGCCAATACAGTGAATAAACAATGTCCAATGAGCTGTGACAGTCTGTATGCAAAAAGACTTTTCATACATATGTACAAACAGTGCAAAACAATGTATACAACATTTACAACCATTCAGAACAGGGACTTAATCCCTATTAAACAGTACAGTAACAGTCTATACAGATTACAAAACAGATACGGAGACAAATGGGGGAAGTTAAAACACCCCTAAGCCATAGCTAGACAGGCTCGAAACCTCGCAGTGAGGCACAGTAGTTGGCTTGACAAAACTGGAGTTTACCCCGACGCTCCTAGCCGCGGTCTGGTGCCTGTACACTTACATATATATATGAGCAGTGAGCTAAAGCCCAGTGAATAACATAATGCGTAAAGGGGTTTAGAATGAATGTCCTTACAGTAATGAAAACAGTTCATTAAACCAGTATTTCAGTCGTTCAGTCAGTACAGTCATATGTGGTACATCCATTAGCATAACAGTACAGTAAACAGTAGGTCTTAAAAGACCGAACAGTTAATGATGGCCATCAATCAGTACACAGTAGTGGTTTCAACAAGGAAACCGACAGAGATCTCTGTAACAGTAACAGTCAGTAACAGTAGTTGCTAAGAATGCCACAATACAGTTCAGAATATAGGACATACATTCATTCAGTTAACAGTATCAGTTCAGAAACAGTACAGTTCAATTGATCAGAAGATAATCATTTTTTGAACATATCTTTACATAGTTGTTACTCACAGAGTTCTGGGCTACAGTAAAGCTAGAGCGCGTCTCCAGTCGCCAACCCTACACAGTTTACAGAACGAACACACACTAAGCTACACAGTTGAGAAAGATAATAACTTAATCCCTAATTGCCTCGGTGTGTTCTACATCTATATCCTCATTAAGATGTCTTAAACTAGGCCTAAGAATGCCTACGATGGGATGAGGATGCAAAGATGCATTCAGAAAATATTTTCAGAATTTTCAGAAAACAGGGGTCTCGCTCGAGCGTGGCTTTCTACGCTCGAGCGGACATGCAGACAAAGGAGCTCCGCTCGAGCGTGACTTCCGTCGCTCGAGCAGACTGCAAGCTACAGTGAAAATACTGGATGCTCAAAATTCACGCTCGACAGGCGCTCGACCCTCGCTCGAGCGTAAGACACAAGTCCTCGCTCGAGCGTGAATTCTCTTGCTCGAGCGGACCGCAAGCTCATGCAAAGTACTGGATGCACGCATTTCACGCTCGAGCGTCACTTTTCTCGCTCGAGCGGAAGGCATGATCACAGAGTGTACGCTCGAGCGTGGACTTCCTCGCTCGAGCGTGGGTCCAAAATCTGGAAATTCCAGATTTGAACCTCAAGCTCAAAACCAAGTTTTAATGCATCAAATTCGATCCTCTTGGGCTAATTTTCTGAAAAACACTTCAAACCCCATAATATTACATATTTCAAAGATCAATTTGAGAAATCAAAACCCAAGGGTAGTTTAATTAAATCCAATTTCAAACCAATTTCATGAACAAGATGAACATACAACATGCATGAACTTTAAACAACTTTCAAGCTTCAAAACATGCTCTAATGAGCCAATTTCTTCAAAGACAAAATGAATTCATGGATTTTAACATAAACATGAACATGCATGCAAGATTCCTATGAAATCCAACCTCCAAACTCAACAATGTAAACATGCATGCATGATTTGAGCTACAATACAACATACTAGAGCCAATTCTAAACTTAGCTCTCTAAACTACCATGATCCATGCTAGATACAACTTAGATACACAATTAAGAGAGTGATTTCTCTACCTTATGTCTTTAATTCAAGTGTAGAAGCCCAAATATGCAAGAATATCTTCAATTCTCTCAATCTCCAAGCCAATTCTCAAGAACTCAAGCTTTTCTCCTATCCTCTCTCTCTCTAGTCGATTGAGACTCTCAAAATGGGCTGATGAAATGTGTTAGTCAAGAGTGTATGAAGTGGAGAGGAGTTGCCTAGATTAATCCACTAGGTGGCAAAATGGTAAATAGGGCCAACTCTTGTAGTCTAGCTTATTTTAATCCAATTTAATCATACTAAATCACATTTCAGATAAATATGCCATAAAATCACATAAATTCTAATGATCATAAAACACTAATCGATTTCAGATTCGGCCGCCGATAAGGCCTTCAATTAGCAGTTTAAACATAAAACACAAACAGATAATCAAACATGCAACATATAGATATACAATTAAATAGATATACTCAGTCAATTCAGTTCCAGATTTCAGTCAGTCTGTTCAGTATTTCAGTTGATTCAATTACTTAGCATAATCAGTCTCAGTTTAACAGTAATTAGTAATTTATCGGTAAATAGTGGTGAGGGTTGTTACAAGTACCATGCAAGAATTCAAATGAATGAAACCAATTATCCATGAATTATGCCATGCATGCAACTATATGAAGTTAATTTGATGAATTCTTCCATACCAAAACATGTATGACTCAAACTCTTCATATCATGAACAAACCTTTTACTTGGACTTCAATTCATTCTAAATTAAGCTTTAATCTTTAAATTAAGCTTTAATCTTTAAAGATGATGGATAACAAATCTCTATATCAAGAAATTAGAAAGAAAAATGCTTATCTTAATTGTGGATTGATGAGAATCTAAGGCAATTTCTATCCTCCCTACAACAAGTTGTTGAAATCTCAAGCCTCTCATTCTCTCTCTACGTGTAAGTCTACCAAAGTGCAAGAAAGCCACTACATTTCACTCTTATATTCAATTGATGAGTATAATGCATTAGACTTAAATTAATTAGACTAAATAAATTAAAATCAATTTGACTCAAATTAAATTAATCTCATCATCTTATAATCTTAATTACAATAAGTTAAATTATACTAAGGTGAATTAGGCTCTAATTCCTTTCCAATCTTTTAGCTTTAACGTGTTCAAATTAACAAATTAGACAGGTTTAAAGTCACTCTAACCTATCTGTTCACTATAACAATACAATACCAACCAATGCAAGCATATAGCATATAACACATAATTCACAATTAACACATAATCACATAATTATCAATAAGCATATAATTAATATAATTAATTTACGTAATTAAGGAGGCGGTTGTCACAGGTTACCACTAGTTTGTATTAAAAAAAAAAAAAGTTAAACCAGATTAAATGAGATTAATTGAGTTATGACATACCTCTTATTGTTATGAAAATATACAAATTTAAAAGTTAAAAAATATATAATTTTATTATTAAATATGAAGTGAAGTGATATTTAACAATAATTAATATGATGTTCCTATTATTCATCTAATAATTTAAGTTACATTTCTTTTGATTTCAATTTCATAACAAAAAACACAATATGAATATAATACACACACGGATTTCTAGTTTTTATGAATAAAAAGGTTTCAAAATATTTTCAAACTTTCATCATTTTCTTTTAATTTTTTTTTATCTAATTTGATTTTAAATTTGAATAAAATTTTTGATTTGATATGAATTGTTTTAACTTTTTCATTAAATTTTATCAATTTTTTTTCAAAAATTCACTCTTATCCCATTTTTTTTTGCTTTTCACCAATTTTGATGGAAAAAACAATAATTTTCAGCATTTCATCTTTTTTAATTTTTATCAAATTATAATTTGATAAAAAAATATATTAAGGGTTGAAATTTCTCTTAATTAGAATTATAGTTTTGAAAATAGTCAAAATTTGAGTATGTGGCTGGGACCCCCGCTCGTGCGGCCCCTTTAGACAGCTTTGGTTTGTTTTTCACTCCTCTTTTCCACCTTCTGGGCTTCCGTTTACATGGTTTTAAAGTGCTTTCATGATCATTTGCACCTCACAAGTGCATTAGAGTGCATAAATGAAAAATTAGAATTGAATTAGTAAAGACGAGTAGTTATTGAATAAGTAACAATCGAATCGAATAGAGTTGGTTAGCGATATGAATGTCATTGAATTATTGTGCTTGAATTTGTTTGTTTAGGTCAGACGCCGAACCAATAGTACGTGTATCGAGAAACCCACTGTGAATAACAATGTTGTAAAGATATGTTCAAATTGTATTTATTTTTTGAATGATAAATTATATTGTTTCTAAACGGTTACTTCCTATCAATTGAATGGTGATCCTCTTTTGAATTGTATTCGTCACATCCATAGCATATTGTTATTGATGTCGCTATTGTTACAGAGATCTCTGTCAGTTCCAAATCTTAGAAATATTGTTATTGTTTGATGGCCATCAATTGATTGTTCGGTCTTTAAGACCTATTGTATTGCATTGTTGCTATTGGATGTACCACGTATGACTTATATGAATATGATTGAAAATGATTGATTGAATCGAATGATTGAACGATTGATTTACAAAGATATTAATTGAAATCGATTGTTTTAAAGACTGTAAAGACATCATTCTTAACATTTTTACATATTTGTAATTCACTGGGCTTTAGCTCACAGTTTATTATATATATGTAGGTGATCGAGCATCGGACCAAAGTTAGTGGCGCCGACCCGAACCCTTGTTTTGTCAAGCTAGCTATTATGCCTCGTAGCGAGGTTCTGAAACTGACTGTGTCAAGGCTTTTTGGGTGCTTCAAATCCACCTTTTTTATTTTGCTAAGTGTAAAGAATGTTTTAAGACTTTTGTTTATACTGTCTTTGATGATGGGATTAATTCCATAACTTGCATATTGTCTTATATATATGTATTTATGGACATAAGTGGTTATGAATATGGCTATGTATATGAAAGTTTATTTTCGTTCAGATCCTCACAGCTCATTGGACATTCTTTTGTTATTAATTGGCTTCTGCCATCCCATTTATATTGTATTATTCTCATTATTGTTAAGCAGACCTTTGGTAATCACGAATTACTGGCCGGTTACGACGCTAAACCTATAGGGTCGTGACATAACCCGTGCTATGCACGGAATTTTATAAATTAAAAAAAAAATC
This sequence comes from Camellia japonica, assembly GCA_030407325.1. Classification (NCBI taxonomy): domain Eukaryota; kingdom Viridiplantae; phylum Streptophyta; class Magnoliopsida; order Ericales; family Theaceae; genus Camellia; species Camellia japonica. The sequence continues at coordinate 104,388,100 of JAPPVO010000059.1, forward strand.
ATTATAATTATCGTGAAGTAATTTAATATTTTATCTTACAGTATATATGAAATTTATAAGTTAATTTTTATGTTTATAACTTTTTAAATTATTAGTTTAAAAAAATTAAAATATATATATATATATATATATTTAGTGCAATTTTGATAATTTGTATTAAAAAAAGTTAAACCTGATTAAATGAGACTAATTGAGTTATGATATACCTCTTCTTATTATGAAAATATACAAATTTAAAAGTTATAATTAAAACAAATATATAATTTTATTATTAAATATGAAGTGAAGTGATATTTAACAATAATTAATATGATATTCCCTATTATTCATCCAATAATTTAAGTTACATTTCTTTTGATTTCAATTTCATAACAAAAAATACAATATGAATATAATACACAAATGGATTTCTAGTTTTTATGAATAAGAAGGTTTCAAAATATTTTCAAACTTTCATCATTTTCTTTTAATTTTTTTTATCTAATTTGATTTTAAATTTGTTTAAATTTTTTGATTTGATATGAATTATTTTAACTTTTTCATTAAATTTTATCATTTTTTAAAAGAATTTTCATTCTTATCCCAATTTTTTTGCTTTTCGCCAATTTTGATGGAAATAATAATAATAATTTTCAGCGTTTCATTTTTTAAAATTTTTATCAAATTATAATTTGATAAAAAAATATAATAAGGGTTGAAAATTCTCTTAATTGAAATTATAGTGAAATAACATTTTGAAATAGTCAAAATTTGAGTATGTGGTTGGTTGAAATGTATAATTTAATTAATTATCTTCTCATATTTGTAAAAAAATTGACACTTATGACTACATCGTTATAAGTTGGATTATGAAAAAAAAATTTGGGGTGTCAAACATTTTCTATTTGTAAATATCCTACATATTATAAAATAAAAAAAAATGAAAAAGAAAAAAATGTGTAGTTTTTTTATATGTGTTTGTCAATTTTGTTTTATGGACATAAACAATTGATGTTTTAATTTAAAAAATTAAAAAAAAAAGATTAAGTTTTTGAGAGATAAAAGAAACCATCTAACTCTTCTATATACTATTAAAATGGACTATTTTAATCACATAAAAAAAATAGAAATTATATTTAGAGATTATCCCTATATATTATGCTATTATATACAAGTATAGTTGTAACAAATTAACTATAATATATATGAAAAGTTATATTAAGTTTTTATTTTCAATTAATTGAATTATAATTAACAAACTAAGAAATAACAGTAATAGTCTAATATGATATGAAGAAGATAAAAATAAAGAACACAATGATATTTAAAAGTTTTACATTTACCTAGTTATACAAAAATTTAATGTTATAGCAAAATCTTGAATTCTCAATCAATTTTCACATTTTTTATAAAATAAAATGACAATAAAAATAAAAAATTTGATATCCATTTTGTTTAATTCAATTTTATGGTATTCGCTGAAAAAAAACAAAATCCGATCAAAATCATTGGCATGGAACAGACATGGAAACTTCAATTGCAACCATAATTACCAATAATTATTCTATACCATACAAACTTGTAAACAAATACATAAACCTCACTAAAACCGAAACCAAAACAAACCAACAGTAGAAAAAGATAATCCCACTGGAAAAAAATAAATAAATTTATAAAGTGGAAGAATGCTATCTCCAACAATTTAAACCTCACCTAGCCCAATCCGTTAGCTCATCTGTCAGTGCTCGCGAAATTTAGAAGTTGGAATGACTAATCAGATTATTCTTTAAATAAGACTTGAAAATTGATTAATTTGTCTCATTAAGAAAAATAGATAACTATATTACTAAATCATAATTCAAATTTAGATATTGTCATATTTTTTTTTTAGATTCATATCTAAATTCTTTTTTTTTTTTTTTTGTGGTTTCTATTCGAGGGGTTTTCTTTTTTTAATTTATTTAAGATGGAATTGTGGGTTTCTTTTTTTTTATAATTTAATTTATCTGCGGTTTCTATTTGTTTTTAATTATTATTATTTAGGTAAGTTATGATGTGAGTTAGATATGTAATAGACATGTGAGTTTTATTGATTTAAAGTATAATGGTGGGAGATATTTTCAAATTAGATTTGTTTACATAAACTTTAAAGATTTTTAAAATTTAAAATTGGATATTGAGAAACAAATTGAATAAATAAAAATCAAATTTATTAATTTTATCTATTTGTATATCTGATTTTTAGTTTTTTTTTTTTTTTATGTTATAATATAATATATAAGATATAGATAGATATCTACAACTTTCATGAAAAATATTTATCTGATTTTTTTGGGAAGAGAGAAGGAAGGCAAGTTTTAATATTTTTTTTTTGGAAATCGGTGAGAAAGATTATGATGGAAAGATTATGAAATATTTTTGTTATTAAATAAATAAACCAGTCAATAGTTTTTTTTAATCTATTTTATAAATTAAAAAATCAAGAATTTTAGAAAATTGATTAATTTGTCAAATTAAGTGATTTAAAATTTTGATAGATATACATCAAATTTAGATGTTATATCTTTTTGAGATCCACAGCTAAATTCTTATCTACTTTATTTTTGTGTGTCATCATAGTGTATGGAAGAAATTGAAAATGGTGCTATAGTAATTATGAGAGAAGTCAAAAAGGTTTGTGGGTTGGGAAAAATCAATAAATGTTGAGGCTTTTTTTTTAAATCAAAAAATTAAAAATTAGGATTAGGATATTAGAGCTCCCACAAAGCTTGTAAATTAAAAACCCCATTTTCCTTATATAATACTAGCCTATCACCCGTGCTATGCACGGGATAATTATAGATATTTATATTTATTTTTATTTTTTTAAATATATAAATTAAATACATGGGGTTTGACCGAGGAGTTTGAAAGAATTTAATAAGTGTTTATTTATTTATTTAAGAGGCATTTATACAATAATTACATGGGTCTCTTGGGGATGCAAAAAGTAAGGAAATTAGGATTTCATTTATTGCGTTATTCATTTAATAAGTGTAATTATTATAAATTAAGTGTTTATTGTAATCAATAGTGTAATTATTACAATCTTTGAACCAATCACCAATCACCAAGTCAATTTTTTTTTAAAAAAATATTGCATTTACACAATAATTACATAATATATAAATTAAATACATGGGGTTTGACCGAGAAGTTTGAAAGAATTTAATAAGTGTTTATTTATTTATTTAAGAGGCATTTACACAATAATTACATGGGTCTCTTGGGGATGCAAAAAGTAAGAAAATTAGAATTTCATTTATTGCGTTATTCATTTAATAAGTGTAATTATTATAAATTAAGTGTTTATTGTAATCAATAGTGTAATTATTACAATCTTTGAATTTATTGTAATCAATAGTGTAATTATTACAATCTTTGAACCAATCATCAATCACCAAGTCAATTTTTTTTAAAAAAAATATTAAAAAATCAAGAAATTAGGATTGGCATGTTGGAGGTTCCACAAGCCTTGGATTTTAAAATACCCTTTTCCTTAATATATAGACTAGCCTATCACCCGTGCTATGCACGGGATAATTATAAATATTTATATTTATTTTAGATTTTTTAGTATATAAATTATATTTTTTAAGATTTTTTATAATAATAATTTAACAATCTTATCACTAACTATAGTGTATTAGAGAAGTTAAAAAGGGTACTGCAGTAACTATGCACGGGTTGTATCTATAATTATTTGTATGAGGAGATTTTAAATGATGATTAGAGAATTTTGACCAAATCAATAAATTCAGGCATGTGAAAAAACATGTGGATTAAAAAAAGGTAATAAATACTGATCAGCGGATATATATGTGAATTGTGATTTTTAAAGGGTATGGCTTCTGTCCAGTCCGGGATCGGACTGGATCGTATTGTTGGGCCCGTGGGGCCCACCATGGGTCCCGTTTTGATAATTTGAACCGTTAATGTGTAGAACTCGTTGAGTACTATATGCCTGTAAAAAATCATGTTGATCGGATATCGATAGCTATATGATCAAATCAGTTTCGTATTAAAAAATTGGACGGTGAACAAATTAACGGTTGACAAAAAACTATTTTGATCACATAACTATTGATATCCGATCAACGTGATTTTTTACAGGCATATAGTACTCGACGATTTCTACATATTATGGTTCAGATTATCAAAACGGGACCCGTGGTGGGCCCCCACGGGCCCAACAGTACGGTCCAGTCCGATCCCGGACTGGACAGAAGCCATACCCATTTTTAAATGTCTTTTTTTAAAAATGTCTTCTTTTTCTTTTTTCTTTTTTATATTATATTAAAGTTTAATATTTTGATAATAATCATATGTGTTGGACTTTTCAATGAATTAAATGTCTTATTTTTTTATATTATATTAAATTTTAATATTTTGATAACAATCATATGTGTTATACTTTTCAAGAAATTTTTTATATGTTTGTTCTTAATGTATTAAAGTGTTATTATGAGGGATAATAATCATATGTGTTGGGACTTTTCAAGGAATTCATATATGTTGGACTTTTCAATGATTTTTTTTTTATACTTATTCTTAATGCATTAAAGTATTATTATAATGGTAAGGCTTGGGGTTGTAAGAAATTAATAAATGTTAAAAAAAAAATTTTAAATAAAAAAATCAAGAAATTTAGATTGAAATATTGAAACTCCCACAAAACTTGTGGGTTAGAGATAGATGTAAATTAATAGATAGATGTAGATATAAATATTTATATTTGTTTTAAATTTTTTTTAATATACATATTATTTGTTTTGGAAAATGTACTGCAGTAATTATGAGAGAAGTCAAAAAGTCTTATGGGTTGACAGAAGTTAATAAATGCTGAGGTTAATTTTTTTTTTTAAAAACAAAAAATTAGAAAATTAAGATTGGCATATTAGAGCTTCCACAAGCCTTGGGGGTTAGAAACCCCATTTTGCTTAATATATAGTATAGATAGATAGATATATCTTTTTATTTTTATTTTTATTTTTGTGTGGTTTCTATTCGGGTATTTTTTTTTTCAATTTATTTAATATGGAGTTGTGGGTATCTTTTTTTTTTTAAAAATTTAATTTATCTGTATTTTCCATTTGTTTTTAATTATTATTATTTAGGTAAGTTATGATGTGAGTTAAATATGTGATAGACATGTGAGTTTTATTGATTTAAAATTTATTTAGATAAACTTTAAATATTTTTTTTTAGTTTTTTTTGTTATGTTATAATATTTTTTGGGAAAAGAAAAGGAATGCAAGTTTTAATATTTTTTTTTGAAAATTTGTGAGAGAGATTATGAAATATTTTTATTATTAAATAAATAAATCAGTCAATAGTTTTTTTTAATCTATTTTGTAAATTAAAAATCAATAATTTTGAAAAATTAATTAATTTGTCCCATTAAGTGATTTAAAATTTTGATAGATATACATAAAAAAAATACATAATTATATTATTCAATCATAATTCAAATTTAGATGTTACATCTTTTTGAGATCTATAGCTAAATTCTTATCTTTTTTATTTTATTTTTGTGTGTAACCATAGTGTATGGGAGAAATTGAAAAGGGTATTGCAATAATTATGAGAGAAGTCAAAAAGGATTGTGGGTTTGGAGAAGTCAATAAACGCTAAGGTTGGTTTGGGAGAAGACAATAAATGCTGAGATTTTTTTTTTTAAATCAAAAAATTAGAAAATTAGGATTAGGAGATTGGAGCTTCCACAGGCCTTGGGGTTAAAAACCCCATTTTGCTTAATATATAGTACTAGCATGTCACCGTGCTATGCACGGGATAATTATGGATATTTATATTTATTTAAAAAAAATTAATATATAAATTATATTTTTTAAAATTTTTTATAAAAATAATTTAACAATTTTATCGCTAATCATTGTGTATGAAAGAAGTTGAAAAGGGTACTGCAGTAACTATACACGGATTATATCTATAATTATTTGTATGAGGGGATTTTAAATGCTGATCAGGGGATTGTATTAATAAATGCAGGCATGTGGAAAGACATGTGGATTAAAAAAAGTTAATAAAAACTGATTAAGGGATTTTGACCAAATCAATAAATACTGAGTTTTTTTTTTAATAAAAAATTTCAGATTGGAATATTGAAACTCCCACAGGCTTTGGGGGTTAAAAACCCCCTCTTGCTTAATATATAGTATAGATATAGATAGATAGATATAGATATAGATATAGATAATATAATATAGACAGACAAATGTGTTGAAATTTTCAAAGAATTTTGTTTATGCTGGTCTTTAATGCATTAAAGTTTAATTATGAGGGGGTTTTGACCAAATCTCCCAAAAGACATGGGGATTGGGAGAAATTAATAAATGCTGAGTTTTTTTTTTTTTTTTAATCAAAAAATTAGAAAATCAGGATTAGGATATTGGAACTCCCACAAGCCTTGGGGGTTAAAAACCCCATTTTGCTTAATATATAGTATAGATAGATAGACTAGTCTATCACCCGTGCTATGCACGAGATAATTATAGATATTTATATTTCTTTTAGATCTTTTTTAATATATAAATTATGTTTTTCAAGATTTTTTATAAAAATAATTTAACAATCTTATCACTAACCATAGTGTATGGGAGAAGTTGAAAATGGTACTACAGTAACTATATACGGATTGTATCTATAATTATTTGTATGAAGGGATTTTGATCAAATCAATAAATGTACTCATGTAGAAAGACATGTGAATTGAAAAAAGTTAATAAATGTTGATTATGAGATTTTGACCAAATCAATAAATGCTGAGTTTTTTTTTTAATAAAAAATAAAAAATATAGAAAATTCAGATTGGGATATTGAAGCTCCCACAGGCCTTAGGGGTTAAAAACCCCCTTTTGCTTAATATATAGTATAGATAGATTATTTAGAGCCATTGAACAAATAACAATCACATTTTTTCTTTTTGTGAGTTAATTTCAATCATATTAAAAAATCAAACTATAAACAAAAGGAGAAAACTTCAATCATACAAATCATAATTTTTTTAATGCTATCTAACTACAATGACATTTTTCTCACAATAAAAAAAATAATTGAAAAAAATAACCATTAAAATAGTAAATAAAAAGATTATTTAAAATCATTGAACAAACTACAATCACATTTTTCTTTTTGTGAGTGTTTATATTTATCTAACTTCAATCATATTAAAAAATAAAATTATAAACAAAATGAGATAACTTCAATCATACAAATCACAAATTTTTTAATGCTATCAAATCATCATCAATAATTAAAAAAATCAATAACAAATTAAGTCAATTGATAATTAAAAAACACAATAATTTATTTTTCAAAAAACATAGTGAGTTAAAAAGTTCAATTAAAATTTTTTTTTGGGGTCAAAATACAATCTAATCATCATCAATAATTGGTACATTATGTGACCCTAATGAGTACAATCCATTTTGGTTTTCAAAAAACACAGTGAGTTAAAAATCAAATCACAAATTACGTGAATTGATAGTTAAAAAACACAATAATTTTTTTTTCAAAAAACACAGTGAGTTAAAAAAATCAATTACAATTTTTTTTTAAAAATACAATCTAATCATTATCAATAATTGGTACTTTAAAAATCAAATCAGAAAAAAATCAAATCAAATCATAAATATTTTTATGCTATCTAACTACAATCATATTTTTTTCATAAATAATTGTAAAGAAAAACCATTAAAATAGTAAATAAAAGATTAAATCACATTAAAAAAAGAATCATTGAACAAACTACAATCACATCACATTTTTCCCATAATAAAAAAAATAAATAAATGAAAAAAAGAACCATTGATTAACTACAATCACATTAAAAAAAAAAAAGAACCATTGAACTAACTACAATCACATTTTTTTCTTTATGAGTATTTATATTTATCTAATTTCAATCATATTAAAAATAAAATTAAAATAGTAAATAAAAAGATTAAATAACATTAAAAAAAAATCATTGAACTAACTACAACAATCATATTTTAAAAAAAAAGCCATTGAACAAACTACAATCACATCACATTTTTCTCATAATAAAATAAATAAATGAAAAAAAAACTATTAAACTAACTATAATCACATTAAAAAAAAAAAAGAATCATTCAACTAATTATAATCACATTTTTCTCTGTGTAGGATTTATATTTATCTAACTTCAATCATATTAAAAAATCAAATTATAATTTTTTATTCGTCAGACAAATCACAAATATTTTTATGCGCTATCTAACTATAATATTAAAATAGTAAACAAAAGAAAAAGTCAAGAAGGAGAAAACAAAAAGAAGACTTACTGTTTGCATACGTAGTCAGTGAAGTTAAAAGTGTAAAAGTGAGAAGTCAAGAAGGAGAAAACAAAAAGGAGACTCACTGTTTGCAATAGGTATGTGAAAAGTTAAAAAGAGTGTGTGTATTGGAGAAGTTAAAAGACTTTGAAGAATTTAATAAGTGTTAAGTTTTTTTTTTCAAAAAAAATAAAAAAAAAATTAAGGTTAAGATATTGGAACTCCCACAAAACTTGTGGGCTAAAGATAGATATAAATAAATAAATAAATAGATATAGATATAGATATTTATATTTGTTTTAATTTTTTTTTAATATACAACTTATTTCTTTTGGAAAAAGTACTACAGTAATTATGAGAGAAGTCAAAAAGTCTTGTGAGTTGAGAGAAGTTAATAAATGCTAAGGTTGATTTTTTAAAAAAAAAAAAACAAAAAATTAGAAAATTAGGATTGATATATTGGTGCTCCCATAGGCCTTGGGCTTTAGAAACCCTATTTTGTTTAATATATAGTATAGATATATAGATATAGATATAGATAGATAGATTGGCCCTATATTTTGGAGAAATTTAGTGTGTTTGGTTTCAATTTTCTGAATTCGATTTTTTATTTTTTGTGTTATTTTTGTTTTTAGTGAATATTTTTAAATTTTTAAGCATTTTTTTTTTACTTTTTTAGATGCACCTTACTTAAATGTATCTAAAAGGTAAAATATTTGTGAAAAAATATTTTAAAATTTTAATAAATACACAAAAATATGAAAAATATACTAAATTTTCATATTTTTGTTGTATTTTTGGTATTTAGTAAATTTTTTAAAAAAAATTCACGAAAATTACACTTTTTAAGTGTATTTATGTTAGGTGTGTCAAAAAATTTAAAAAATTACTTAAAATATTAAAAAAATCATTTAAAATTCAAAAATATTTTTTTGATATTTATTTTTGTCAATGGCGAATTACACTAACAATCTGTATAGTTTGGGGTTCATGTCATTTTAGTCCTTAACTTTTTAATTGTAACATATTTGGCCTTGTATTTTAAATCTTGTTGAAAATCAGGACAATTGAAAATATCATTACTCAATTTTAAGGGCAAAGTTATTAATTTGATACAATATAAATTAATTTGACAAAAATAAATGTCAAAAAAATATTTTTGAATTTTTAAAAATAATTTCTGATCACCAAAGATAAAATTATGTAAAATTGATAAATCTTTTAGACATTTATTTATTTATTTATTTATTTTATTAAATTAATTTTTATTATGTGTTTGGATGACGATCATATAATGGGTGGGTGTTAGACTTTACTTGTGTAATCGATATATTTAATATATGAAATGTTTTTAATTTTAAATTTTTTGATTTATTGGATTAGTTTAATAATGATATTAAAGTTATTACCATATTTGACTTTTGGAAAAATAGAAACTAATTTAATGAAAATAAAAATAACCACCAACTATATGATTATTATCCAAACACATAATAAAAATTAAATTGATAAAAAAATTAATAAATAAATATCTAAAAGATTTATCAATTTTACATAATTTTATCGTTAGTTGGTAGAAATTATTTTTAAAAATTCATAAATATTTTGTTGACATTTATTTTTATCAAATTAGTTTATATTTTATCAAATTGATGATTTTGTCCTTGAAATTGAGCAATAATTTTTTCAATTGTCCTTATTTGGAAGAAGATTCAAAATTCATGATTAAATGTATCATAATTAAAAAGTCAATGATCAAAATGACAGGAGTCCCAAATTATAGGGACCGTTACTGTAATTTGTTCAAAAATTAATCATGACATGTGCTAAATTTTAGCTTGACACGTGGCGTATTTTTAGAGGAAAATGTCTCGTAGCTCAAATTTTGTGGCTCAAAAGTGGCTCAAATGGCCAAAACGACGTCGTTTTGGCCATTTTTATGTTGTTTTGTACTCAAAACGACGTCGTTTTGTACTCAAAACGACGTCGTTTTGGTCATTTGAGCCACTTTTGAGCCACAAAATTTGAGCTACATAGCATTGCCGATTTTTAGACTATGCTCGTGAAAAGCACAACTTTATTTATATATATATTATATATGATATTATGATATGTGACAAATCTCCAAACTTAACTAACATACACAAATTGCATTGAAAATAATATTTAATATGTATCCACATCAACACTAGAATAATCAAATACCAACCTATGAAAATTAAAAATCATAAATCTGAAGAGCACCCACCACACCACAAATTTCAATAAATATTTTGAAAATAAATAAAGAAATCCCAGTTATTGTGCACAATTAACCAAAGTTTCCCGAACTTACCAAAGATTTCCTCTTACTCCAAATAGCTCTCTTTAGACTTTTGCTAAAATTCTTTCACCCTTTACCAAATTAACAGACTCTAAAGTTGATTTTAAATCGTTTGGTTTTTAGACCAATTTCGGCGAATGGCATCGAAAACCGGTGCCAAGTCGTGGGGAAAAGTAGAGTAAATAGGCGTGCTTTGATGTGCAAATTCACCAAAAAAGGGAGAGGAAGTGCAACACAATACTGATACACTTTTGCCATTATTCATTATCGATCTACCACTAGTTGTGTGACCTTCTTCATTGTTGATTTGTAAATAGATGACCAGAACAATAATATGTTGCAGTGGGGAAAAGAAAAGTGCAAAGGAAATTGAAGATGAAGGGGAAATAATAGGTAGCGGTAGGTGTTGGGATCTGGGATCCTGCCCAAGACCATGTAGAAATTATACCAAGCAGAAAAACACATCCACACTTAAGGAGATACCATATTTAACGTGGTTCGACCTCAATGTCTACGTCCACGGGAGAGTAGCCGGTTATCACTATAATAATGGAGAGATTACAGAAAGATTACAATAGAGGAGGAGCTCACACTCTCCTCACTCACCCACTTACCCGTCTCCCTCGCTAACACCGAGAGAGACGGTCTCTCCGCCTCACATCTCTCACTCTCTTTGGTTGCTCTTGCTCTCTCTCTCAACTCTCCTTTCACCCGTCCATTTATACACATTATAGGTGAGATGGAGAGGCTGTCCAGCACACGGCCAGCTCCTTGCTAGCTTGTGCCAACTCTTTTTCCACATGCAACAATGGTTCTTCCACATGGCTAGCACATCACCTTCACATGGGGTGATAATATCCCACAAATCACCCCTTCAACTCATGTGAGGTGATTCACAGCACACACTGTTGCTAATCTTGTTACGCCCAAATTCAACATAGTCTGCATCTCCTCACTGAGACGCTGCATCCCTTGAAAGCTAGAGATAATATACCAGAGATACAAGAGGAGGAGGGAATCCTACATCCTCAACTTAACTCACACTACTCTCTAATTTGGAGAGAGCCTCTGCTCCTATCTCCCACAGATCTCTTCCACGCTTCTGTCTCGGATGCCTACACCTGCTATGCTTGAACTTGCGCAACCAAGATATCCAACACCCCCTGCTGGGATGCCCTTGACTGTCATGCCTTATCTCGCAGGACAAGTCATTGGAGCAATAGAAAACTCGTTGTTCATCAACGTCATCGATCTTCTTTGCTCGGAGCTTTTCCTCTGAACTATCAGCCTTTGCCCTCTGCACTTCTGAACAACCTCCTAGCGTTTCCACATACGCTTGTTGTTTGTGCTTTTGCAGTCCCTGATTTGCTGTCCAGTAGATTGATGGTTGACAGTAGCTCCATCTGTCAAGGCATCGTCAGCTATGCAATTCCTTGCATAGTGCTCGCACCCATGGCTTCTGGTCTCCCTGCGTCGAGCTCGCCTAAGAGATCCGCATCAACTCTATCATCCGCTGCCATGGAATTAAAGAAACCACCATAGAGAAAAGAGACTTGCCACTCCTTGGCGCGTACTCTTGCGTTTTACCTGTCTCAATTTCTCTGTCTGGAAGTTCCTGTGAACTTTCAACAACCCGTTGCTACACACTCATCTTGTGCCTCTGTACGATACTCTACCGTACCCTTGCACTGCTGCACGTCTGCATTTGTGCTTTTGCGCTTAGTATGCTCCTTTGCAACTATTGTTCTACACGTCCACATACCACCAGTACTTACTCGTATACAGTAGCTCCAACAGCCACAGCATTTCCCTAAGCCTGAACTGGTTGCCAAATCATCTATCCGTCGATGAATGGTCTTTTTGATTGAATGAGCCAGATCTTCTGACGAACTCCGGAGATAATCATCTCTGCAATCCTTTGATCACCCCTGACCAATCCTAATCTCCCTTGATTTGCCATTTGATCAAGCTGATCTCCTTTGGTCTTCAATGATCTATCTCGATCTATATCTGGTTGTCCAATTTGGTCAAAATCTGCCCATTCTAACCACTTCAGTGAATCCGCAGTTTTCCACAATATCCGGCAACCTTCCTTCGAGTATTGAAGATGACAAACTCCCATGTTTTGACAATATTTCCAAACCGTTCAGAATTTCACTATTCTGACCTCGCGGTTGCGTCCGAAACGGTCCGTTTAGCTAGGACCAACCTTCACTGCACTTCCGGGGACCTCACTGAAAATAATTCTCGAAAGTTGGGCCACACCACAATTTTCTGAAAATTCTGAGCCAAATTGCAATTTTCAGAAGTTCAGAGAATATTCTGTGTTCCAACAAAATATTCTGTCCACTGCACCTGATGCTGTCCGTCACTTTAATCTGCCTTCCTTTTACAAAAACTCCGATTCCAAAATCTGACTGTACGGATGTGTCCGGAATACTCAAAATAGTTGGAAAGCACTATTGGATCACCAAAAACGGACTCCGAATGGCTTAGATCTAGCCAAAACATTTTGTACGCCTCAGATCTGCGGCTGCACCTTAGTCGCGAAGCACTGGATCCTTCCTCCTGCGGCTGCACCATTGCCGCGTCACACTGGATCCCTCCTCTGCCTCTGGTTGACTGGTCAACAGCAGTGATGACGTGTCAGACACGTAGCACACTGTGCTGACGTGGCACTGACGGATGGACACGTGTCGATGATGTGGATGGCCACGTGGCGCTGACCTGGCTGCCACGTGGCGATGACGGGGACGCTTCCGTGGACGAACACGTGGCACTCCTTGCCGACGTGTTGCCACGCGGCGCTGACGCAGCGTGCGTGTAGGCCATGCGCGTGGTTTACACGCGCTGCCTCCCACTCACCTTCTTCCTTCAGCCGCGCGTGGGGCACGTGCATAAGACTGGGCCTCACGCGCCTTTTTCAGAAGGCGCGTGAAGGCGCGTAGAGACTCCTCTGGGTGTCTGCTTTACATGGTTGGACTCCTCTTCTCGAGCCCTTGCTCCTGGTATGCTTAAAACCTGATTTCGAGCAACTTGATTTCTGGGCAGTTTCGAACAACACGTTGTTTTTGTTCCGAAACGCCACCAACGAGGCTCTGATACCAATTGTTGGGATCTGAGATCCCACCCAAGACCTTGTAAAAATTATGCCAAGCAGAAAAACACACCCACACTTAAGGAGATACCATATTTAACGTGGTTCGGCCTCAATGCCTACGTCCATGGGAGAGTAGCTGGTTATCACTATAACAATGGAGAGATTACAGAAAGATTACAATAGAGGAGGAGCTCACACTCTCCTCACTCACCCGTCTCCCTCGCTCACACCGAGAGAGACGGTCTCTCCGCCTCACATCTCTCACTCTCTTTGGTTGCTCTTGCTCACTCTCTCAACTCTCCTCTCACCCGTCCATTTATACACATTATAGGTGAGATGGAGAGGCTGTCTAGCACATGGCCAGCTTCTTGCCAGCTTGTGCCAACTCCTTCTCCACATGCAACAATGGTTCTTCCACATGGCCAGCACATCACCTTCACATGGGGTGATAATATCCCACAGTACGAAGGTGCCAAATGGCTGTGGAAGTAAGAGAAAATGATAGAAGACAAGGTGGTGTTGGATAAAGTGAAGATAGAGAGGGTTAATCTAATGTACTCGGGTGTATTGTAAGGTTCAAATGAATTGTTAGAACAGCTAATAGAATAGTGATTATGTCTGCTTAAGGTTAACTTATGATTGACATAAAGTTGGAAGATCGAATGAGATATTGCTATGTATTATTAACAAAATTTTTCCGTTTGTCTGTTAAATGAAAATGTCAAATGGCTATAACTATACTCAAATTTAAATATTAGGGTTTAAAACGTACACGGATCGGATTGGTTTGGTTTTAGAGTAATTTAATAACTGAATAGTTTTGTATGGTTTTAGGAAAATTATAACTGTGACCGAACCATTAACTTGTAGAACTGGATCAAAATCGAACCATAGAAACCAGTTTGGTTCGGTTTTTGTGAGACCATTAGTGTCTCGTTTGGAATTGATTTGGTTGATAGTGGAATCGGATTTCGATCCCGTGGACGTACCTCACATTGAGGGAACCACGTAAAAATTCTTGTGTTGCCTTTGATTTAATTTTTCCGCATTAGTTTTTATTCCCATTGATTGATTTACTTGTGGGAATCACATCGATTTTCCCTAACAACTGGTATCAGAGCTTAAGGTTTATTTGGGTCTATTTATTTGTGTAAATCAATGGAGGGGAATGTGTGTCGTATGTCTAGCTTCAATGGAAGCAATTGGGTAACTTGGAAAACTAAAATGGAGGACCTATTATTTTGTAAAGACTTGTATGGGCCTATTGAGGGTGATAGTGGCAAACCTGCTGATATGAAAGATGATGAGTGGAAGAGGCTTAATCGGAAAGCCGTTGGTGTTATCCGTCAATGGATTGATGACAGTGTGTTTCATCATGTTGCTACTGAAACTTCAGCACATGATTTATGGAAAAAATTAGAGAGTCTTTATGATAGAAAATCAGCCACAAATAAAGCCTTTCTGTTTCGTAAGTTGGTTAATTTAAAATATAAAGAGGGCAGCCCTATTCCGGAACATCTGAATGAAATAAAGAGTATTGTTAACCAACTTGCTTCTATGAAAATTGTTTTTGATGATGAGTTGCAGGCTTTGATGCTACTTAGTTCCTTACCCGAAAGTTGGGAGACTTTGGTTGTGACAGTTAGTAATTCGGCACCTGATGGAGTTGTCACAATGGGCCAAGTCACTAGTAGCTTGTTGAATGAAGAAACTAGAAGAAAATCAGCTGGTTCCTCTCAGTCGGAAGCATTTGTTGTGAGAGGCCGAAGCAAAACAAGGGGGAGGAGTAAGACTCCTCATGGTCGTGATCAAAGCCGTGACAAATCAAAAGATGGTTCTTTTTCAAAGAAAGACGTTGAGTGTTATTATTGCCATGAGAAAGGGCACATGAAGCGGGAATGCCGAAAGCTCAAGAATAAGGAGAAAAGGCGTGACAAAAGTGTGGATAAGAAGCAAGAAGACACAACAGCAGTTACTACCGATGATCTCATGGTCGTTTGTGAAGATGATTGTATCAATTTTGTGGGCCAAGAGAGCAATTGGGTGATTGATTCTGGTGCTTCTTTTCATGTGACTTCTCGAGTTGATTTCTTCACTACCTACACCAAAGGAGATTATGGTTCTGTTCGAATGGGTAATGAAGGTTTGTCCAAGATTATTGGCATGGGTGATGTTTGCTTGGAAACAAATTTGGGCTGCAAGTTGTTGCTTAAAGATGTGAGGCATGTTCCCACATTCGCCTCAATTTGATCTCTACTGGGAAGCTAGATGATGAAGGCTTCAACAACAAATTTGGTGACGGAATATGGAAGCTCACAAAAGGTTCTTTGGTGGTGGCTAAGTGCAAGAAGACTCATACACTTTATTCGATGCAAGGAAAAATTTGTAAAGGTGTTGTCAATGCACTTGAAGATGATACTTCTACCGAATTGTGGCACAAGCGGCTTGGCACATGAGTGAAAAGGGGCTACAAGTTTTGTTCAAGAAAGAGCTTCTACCCGGTTTGAAAGGTACACATCTTAAAACTTGTGTTCATTGTTTGGCGGGTAAACAACATAGAGTTTCTTTTCATAAAAATGTTGCTTCTAGAAAAGAAAATGTTTTGGAGTTGATTCATTCGGATGTTTGTGGTCCTTTAAAAGTTAGAACACATGGTGGTGCACTTTATTTTGTTACTTTCATTGATGATTATTCAAGGAAAGTTTGGGCTTTTACTAAAAACTAAAGATCAAGTTCTAGAAGTATTTAAGCATTTTCAGGCCATGGTTGAAAGAGAAACAGGACAGAAATTGAAGTGCATCCGAACAGACAATGGTGGTGAATACATTGGGCCATTTGATGAGTATTGTCGCAGCCAAGGTATTCGGCACCAAAAGACAGTTAAGAAGACTCCTCAACAAAATGGCGTTGCCGAGAGGATGAACCGCACCATTGTGGAAAGAACAAGGTGTTTGCTTTCACAAGCTAAATTGCCAAGATCCTTTTGGGGTGAGGCAATGAGTACAGCGGTTGACGTGATCAATTTATCTCCTTGCTATCCTTTGAATGGTGATGTTCCTGAAAGAGTTTGGACTGGCAAAGATGTGTCTTATGAGCACTTGAGAGTGTTTGGTTGCCGAGCTTTTGTTCACATTCCAAAGGATGAGAGGTCCAAGCTTGATAGTAAGTCAAGACAATGTATTTTTCTTGGCTATAGGCGTGATGAATTCGGGTATAGATTATGGGATCCGGTCGACAAGAAAGTCATTCGAAGCCGTGATGTTGTGTTTCTTGAAGACCAAACAATTGAAGACTTTGGCAAAGGTGATCAACCGGAGCCAAAAACTAGTGATCTCATTGACATGGATCCATCTCCTTCATCTTCAGTTGATGATGAAAATGGGGGAGATGTGCAGCCACCTATTGAAGATGTGGAGGATGATGCTAATCCTAATGAAGTTGAGCCAGAAATTGAGAAGAGCATCCAACTCAAGAACCGCCACCACAACTTGAGTTGAGGAAATCTACAAGGGACCGACAACCTTCAAGAAAGTATCCTCCCAATGAATTTGTGTTGATTTCTGATCAAGGGGAGCCAGAGAGCTACCAAGAAGCAATTGAGCATGCAAAGAAAGATGATTGGAAAAAGGCCATGGAAGAGGAGATGAATCCTTACTTGAAAATCACACTTATGATTTAGTGAAGTTGCCTAAAGGGAGGAAAATTCTGAAAAATAAGTGGGTTTTCAAATTGAAGAATGATAGGAAGAATCTGAGGTACAAAGCACGTCTTGTTGTGAAAGGCTTTGGGCAAAAGAAAGGTATTGACTTTGATGAGATTTTCTCGCCGGTTGTGAAGATGTCTTCTATTCGGGTTGTACTTGGCATGGCTGCAAGTATGAACCTTGAAGTTGAACAACTTGATGTGAAGACCGCATTTCTTCATGGTGATCTTGAAGAAGAAATTTACATGGAGCAACCGGAAGGTTTTGTGGAAAAAGGGAAAGAGAAATTTGTTTGCAAATTGAAGAAAAGTTTGTATGGCCTCAAGCAAGCTCCACGGCAATGGTACAAAAAATTTGACTCTTTCATGATGAATAATGGTTTTTCTAAAACCACTTCGGACCATTGTGTGTTTGTGAAAAATTTTCCGGATGGTAAATTTATTATTCTTTTGCTTTATGTTGATGACATGTTAATTGTGGGTCAAGATTCTACCATGATTAACAGGTTGAAGTTAGAGTTGAGTAAATCTTTTGCTATGAAAGATTTGGGACCGGCAAAGCAAATTCTTGGTATGAAAATTGTTCGTGATCGCAAAAGGGGGCTGATTTGGTTGTCTCAAGAGAGCTACATTGAGAAAGTTCTTGAGAGGTTCAACATGGATAAAGCAAAGCCGGTTGGTTGTCCACTTGCAGGTCACTTCAAACTTAGTTCGAATCAATGTCCTACAAGTGAGAAAGACAAGGAAGAGATGCTGAAAATTCCTTATGCTTCAGCAGTTGGTTCTTTGATGTACGCCATGGTTTGTACAAGGCCGGATATTGCTCACGCCGTTGGTGTGGTGAGTCGGTTTCTCTCTAATCCGGGTAAAGAACATTGGGCAGCGGTAAAATGGATTCTAAGGTATCTTCGAGGGACTTCGAAGGTGTGTTTGTGTTTTGGGGATGGTAAGCCGATGCTTGATGGGTTCACAGATTCTGACATGGCTGGTGATGTTGATTCTAGGAAATCTACTTCGGGGTATTTGATGACTTTTGCAGGGGGAGCTGTGGCATGGCAATCTAAATTACAAAAATGTGTTGCTCTCTCAACTACCGAAGCTGAATTTATTGCCATTACAGAAGCTTGCAAAGAAGAGTTATGGTTGAAGAAATTTTTGCAAGAGTTGGGTTTGAAGCAAGAAAAGTATGTGCTTTATTGTGATAGTCAAAGTGCTATTCACTTGAGTAAAAATTCTACTTTTCATTCGAGATCGAAACACATTGATGTGAGATACCATTGGATTCGTGATGTGTTAGACTCGAAATTGTTACAACTCGAAAAGGTTCACACAGATGATAATATCTCGGATATGTTGACAAAGACTTTGTCGAGGGACAAACATTTAAAGTGTCGAACTTTGGCGGGTATGGTTGATGTCTCCACCTAAGTCGGTAGGGGGAGAATTGTTGGGTATACCTCCTTATTGGAGTGTGGGACCCAATGGGTTTTGAAAAAGAGTTTTAATTTGGCTTGGTTTAGTATAATATATTTTTATATATTATATTTGTGGAGGCCCAATCCAATTTGGATACCATTAGGGTTTGATTACAAAACCTAAGTTTTAATAATATATATAGATAATATATATATTATTTTTGTCTCTTTTTTTGATACATGTGAAAGAGTGGTGCGGCGGCTTACATCAATTCGTGAACAGTGCCGAAGATTGGTGCATTGGGTGAATTTCGGTTTTGTTTTTGAAGTTCGGTTTTGGGACATCTTCGGTTGGTGTTTGGTTCGTTATTTTGGATCTTCTTCAACTCTAATTTTGAAGATTTTGGTTCTTCTATTTGGTGAGGTTTTTCCTCTTGTTTATTTGTGATTATTGGAATTCACCTAAGGGTGGTTTTGTGAGACCATTAGTGTCTCGTTTGTAATCGTTTGGAATTGATTTGGTTGATAGTGGAATCGGATTTCGATCCCGTGGACGTACCTCACATTGAGGGAACCACGTAAAAATTCTTGTGTTGCCTTTGATTTAATTTTTCCGCATTAGTTTTTATTCCCATTGATTGATTTACTTGTGGGAATCACATCGATTTTCCCTAACACGATTTACAGTTCAAGGAATTTTATGTAACAATAGATATAATATGTATTTTATGTTAGTAAGCAAAATAATAATAATTAGTTTGGTTAAATTAGTTAGGGTTTATCTATTTCACATTGATAGCTAGTGTTCAAATGTTGTAAGAAACATTTTATATTTTAATTTTTTATATAAAAAATAAAATAATAATAAATAAATATCCCACGATCTGGTTCAGTTCGAAACCGTAACCAAAATCTTGGAAACGGGAACCGGACTTATTTGAAAGGTTCCACCATTTTTAGAACCAGAATTGTAACTAAAAAAATCAGATCAAACCGACGATTCGGACCGTATTGGATCAATTTATCGATTCCACCGGATTTTTTGAACACCCCTTGTTTAAGAGAAATTCTATTTCTACATATATACTTATCTCAGTGCACATTATTTCTTAGTGCATACACTTATTAATTTGGTTTTTGGTTATTCTCCTCATTCCACACACTTAATATTCCAATTATGCCCCAATTCATATCCTCGTACACACTACCTAAACCCTCATTCCACCCACCTTTACCACCTTCACCCATTTCAACACAACTACGAATGATAGTTTAAAATCAGAGATTACTCAAATAGGTTATTTCAATTAAGAAATATATTTTCTCAGAAAAATGAGAAGAAAAATTGAAAGATTTAATGATATTTACAGGATTTAAAAAATTTTACATTATTTTCACGAATCACAACCCCTGATTATTCTGTTATTTTCTCAAAAAATATAGTCGGCACTGATGACAAGGAAAACAAAAGAGAGAGAGAGAAAGAGAGATGAAATGGGAAAAGGAAGTGGAAAAAGGGATAAGACACTACAGGAAAATTGATTTTTAGCGGCGTTTCAAAAACGCTGCTATAAGTCTCAAAAATGCCACCATAAGTTACAACGACGTTTAATATTTTCGTCGCTGATACGGCCGCCGTTATAACTTTACAACGTTTTAAAAACGTCGCAAAAACATTGACGGCTACTTACTTTCCGTCACATGACATCATGATGACATCATTTAGTGGCGTTTTTTCAAAAACGCCACCCTTTTTTTTTTTTTTTTTTTTTGGAATTCTGAATCTGGCACAACACAGCTAAATAATTTAACTAAAATATAGCATAACACAACCAAAGAATTTAACCAAAATATGACACAACACTGGGCCAAAGAATTTAACTAAAAAAAAAGCTTGAGAATTTAACTACCTGTATACAAGAGCAACAGTATGTACAATCTGTGATTTGGCAAAAAAAAAAAATACAAAAAATTCAATTTCAAACCACTCTTCAAACTGCTCTCACAAAAATTAAAAGAATCAAGAAATCAAAGAAAATAACAAGGTCTGAGGCTCTGGAACACAAAGTGAAATGCACAAAAAGAAGGAAACAGAAAAGAGAAATGAAGTAGAAGCTAAATGGAAAAAAGATTGTACGACCCGGCGGCTTCCAACACGAGCTGTTCGAAGAAGACCTACATTTTCTTTGATTTTTTTCAAAATAAAATTGTTAGCATCCATTTCCAACCAGAACAGTGTTTAAGAGCAAAGGATTGAATAAAAGAGTCTCTATTAGTACTTACACAGAACCTGTAGATTTTATAACTATCCCAAAACGTCCATCGAAAAGGATCCCAATTCCCTATATGATGAAGTTCTGTGTCAATATATTGCAACATGGATTACGAGTTAATTATTTTTCTTTTTATCAAATACCAAATACCAAATTATTTTTTATTTTTTATTTCACCAAATTTCAAGATTTGTGTAGTTTGCAGACCTACCAACCATACCACGCTAAGAACACGAGTAGGAGGTGGTGTGGCACTTGCTAGACGAGATGCAGCTTAAACGCTCCAGTTGACTGTCAATATGAATATTTGTGTTAATCACTGATAAAAATATACTTGATTGATTTTTTTGTGTAAAAAATTACCTCAATCATGGAGACTAATACAGCAGCCATCATCCCAAAAGGATGACCTGCATTAAAAGTAGGCGCGCCCCATTGTAGTGGGTATGGGATTTTTATCCTGCATAGTAATAAAATTCACAGAACAATAGAACATTAAAATTTTCAATCCACTAAATTATTCTGTACTTTTAATTCTTAGTCTTGAAACAATGATAAAGGTGTATATGAGCAAAATGTTGTTACCTACCATGGTGCATGAATCCATAGATGTCGAGAGAGGGAAGCGAATATGGCATAGAGACAGCCAACTGAAGTCCAAAACCAGTTTTCAGCAAAATTGATAAAAACCCAATTTCAACATGATTTAAGTTTGTTCCAGTTAGATATTCATGACAGACACTTTGATAAGAAAGAATAAAAAAAAAGAACAAAGAAAAAAGAATAAAAAAAAAGAAAAGAAAAAGAAGAGGAATAGTGGCCGATGGTTGTCCAGCGAACTGATGCACTAATTCTTGTATATTATGCAAATTCTTAGCTCAAAATTTCACAGCATAAAATTAGCAAGGCACGTGATGGCCAGAAAAAACACAGCACCACATGGGAATTTGTATGTTTCATACAGATTTATTTTTTTTTATTTTTCCCAGTTGTGTAAGTTCCATATGGATTTCATTGTTTTATAGTAGGTTTACTTTTGAATACGGATGTTAAACAATCCCCCACTCTCCCCAAAAATAAAAGTATGTAAATACATAAACAAATCGACAAGTAAATAAAGGTGAACACTCACTCAGCAATTATAGCGAAGGGCATTATGCAAGATGGCTGCCCAATAAACTACTTACCAAATGCTGGTGTATTTCATATGTAAATGGGCTATCATAGAAGCTATCAAGCTAAGAGCACAGTTACGAGCATGAGAAAATCACCTTCTGCATATAACTCAGAACGTTAGGTTAGTTCCAAATCTGCTTCTCCCAACGCCCTGCATTGGCAAGACTAGCATTGGGTAATAGCTCAAACACCATGAATTGAACCCCTAAACTCACTTCTCCTTTGTCACACCTATACCACTATGCTACAATGCTCTAGGCACTGATGTAGTAGAACTCAGCGACTTCATTCCCAAGCAAATAATAAGACTTATGTGTGTATAATTAACATGCAGCTTATATTTTTTATTATTAGCAACAAATATGTTCCACTATGCTACAATGTTCCATCAAAGTTGGCCGTGTAGTAAAGACTTGAGAGGATACAATCCAAGGTCTCGAGTTCGAGTCAACCCAACGGGCCACTTGAGGTTTGCCTAGTCATTAATTTCAAGGCCCTGGGATTAGTCGAGGTGTATGTTATACAGTAGTGTGAATGCTCCTACCACTAACTTTTCATGGGGAAGTATTTCATTTAATCCCACAGCATTTCTTTCTTGCAATAAGAAACTATTTCTAAGTACTTCTATTGCAGCATCAATGGATTATTATGTTTCTAGTGGTCCTCACCGTACACAAATATCTAGATGCTGAATTGTGAACATATGTGGCAGATTTGTATGTGTTCTGTTATATATATATATATATATACGGTATGTCAGATTTGTAGGGAAAATATAATTTACCTGAACTAAGAACATTGATCTTGGAGGGATCTTCATGTAGTGTCCAAGCTTGAAATCACTGAGGAAAGAGACGGCCTGAGACATGCTCATATAACCATAGACTTTGAAGCACACGTTAGCTATTGGTCTTCCTGGATATATAATACCCATGGCGTACTCTGTGATTATGTTCAGCCCTGGTGTCTGCGTATAAAACATTAGAGCATTAGGAGGGGACAGGAAACAGATTTTACATCAATGTCTAGGAAAATAACACAACTTTGATTTTAGAGACAAAAAATGTTTTAACAATTGTAGATTTCCTATTTGTTACAACTTTTTAAATATAATTTTACCAGGACCTGAAATGGTATTTTGAATTCTTGGCCATGAGGCTTGAAATGGTTTTACACTAACAGAACATAGTTCATGTTCAGCTTGTGCAGGGTAAGGGAATGATACATTATTTACTTATCATAATGCAAAGCAAACACATAAATGAAGGGACTAAAAGAGACTGCTCAGGCACCTGATTTGTTGTAGCAGACATGATGCTGATTGGAAGGGTGAAAATGAAGGCGATGATGCAAGCAAATATGAGTCCCCACCATGGCATCTGAACCTGATTGTTCAAGAAGATGCAAAGTACAAGAAAGGCTGCAACTGTCACTCCAAGCAACACGTAAAACCACCAGGAAGGTATGTCCTCGTATTGTCTCATCAATCTTGTATGGATATCCTCCTTACCAGTGTACGAAGCACGGAATCGATCGTATATCTCCCTGTAGAATCACCATGAATGCATTTCTTATCCAAGTGTCAAAAAATACCGAAAATGAATATCAAAGTGCCTCTTCTTTTTCTTTTCTTTTTTTTTAACAGAAACAGATTTTACAAGTTGTGTATAATTCAGCAAAACATCAGTAAATTTGATACCAGAATTGCATGACAGACAACAAAAAAAACCCATTCCCTGTTTCAAAAGTGTAGTTCTCATCATTTGATTGGGTTATGACAACCATCTCACCTGAAGCATGACGGAAGTACTTGTTGGAAAAATCATGCTGTAAGACCAGAAATATTGGCAGAAAATGAGTTTAATGAATCAAGGACTGATATTTATTAACATGAAACTGTGAAATAGAGAATTCTAGAGCAATTTAAGAACCAAACTCACACAAGAGATTTAATATATCATTGATCATTCAAAATGTTCAAATTAACGTACACCTATGACCTATGAGTAAGCTAGCCAACTGAATTCAAAAATTTCAAAATGTATATATACATATTTTTCTTCTTCGTTGGGCAGAATCAGCTGGTAATATATTAGATCAATACACAGGAAAACAGAATTTCATAAATATATTCTAAGTCACAAATTAGTAAGACTAAGAATATCGGCACAAATAATGAATCAAGGATTTGATATAAATTTGCAATGGAGAATTGTAGAGTGATTTAAGAATTAAACTCACATGGGAATTTGAGTTGGCCAAATCTTCCACCAGTTGGAAAGTTTCACACATTTTCCATGACAATGACTATGGTTGTTTAGGGACCACATTTAGGTTTAGTGTACTTTCATTAGGAGGAAAATTTTTAAAAAATATCTAGATAGATTAAAAACTTAATAGAGTCACAACCAATCACATTTGTTAAAATTTACATTTGATTAATATGTTGATAATGACAAGGGCTTCCGTCCATCATAATTCTATATTAATTCGTCAAACACTACAGATATAAATCGCGTACTACCATTATTTTTAATAAGCACAATTACCATGACTCATTTGAAAATTATTTTAACTTTTGTTTGCTTACAGGACAAAGGGTGCAATTTGGATGAATCTAATTTGAAAAAAAATCTGAATTCTGTATACAAAATTTTATAATTTGAATAATATAATATTAAATTAAGAATCAAGATTCTTTGTAGTGTATAATTTGTAATACACCTTGTAGTGTCCCAAAAGAATATCATTTTGAGACAAAATTTAAATATAAAAAAACCTTAATTTGCCCATTTCTTCTTTCCCTTCTCTCGTTTTGAGGCACTACATGGTACGTTATAGGTAATGCAATATAGAAGATTCAAATTCAACTGGTAGTAATATGGATAAAATGGCCACAGTAGTAATGCTTTGTAAGGTAATAATTCAACTAAAATTTGTCTTTGATAACATTTTTCTATTTTAAAAGTAACTCAAATGACTTTATTTTTTAGATTCCTCTTAACTAGACAATTCTAAAAATTAAAATCAATTTTTTTAAAAAAATTAAAAAACCAATTATTATAATTTTTTAATATAAAAATTGGCATTTAGTGAATGTTTAATATAGAAAAGTAACACTTACACTTTCCCATCCCCAAATTTCTCCGAATCTGGTTCATACCATTTGTGGCTCCTGCCAGATTCCAAAAAAAAACAAAAAACCAAGTTTGTAAATAATGTAGAAAAAAATGAAATTCAAATTCTACATGCAAACTATCACTTTGTAAGCCATTCATAATTGATGTAAATTTGTTAACCAAGCTTACTGTTCAGAGAAAACTTCGCCTGATTTCAAACACCCAACATATACACGAGGCTTGTCTAAATGAGTGCAAGTGAATTTCCCAGGGCATCTGCACCAAAAAAAATAAATCATAACTTCACAATCCATTACACTAAAGTTTCAATCCTTAATAACAAAAGTATCACTGAAATGCATGGATCGATCACGAATCAATATTTATATAAACATCATCATTGACTTTGGCATAGAATTCAGCATCCCAGTTCTCTGCAGCATGAGCAAAGAACAACTTTGTCTTCTTTGGAAGCTCCTCAGGTGCCTGAGATGCAGAGCAAGAGAGATCGATCTGGTTCAACGATCTGATCTGAGAATGAAAAAATGAAAGAGTTAATTATCAGATTCGACAATGATAAAGTAGAGCAACAGAGATCGATCTGGTTCAAACTCGAACACGGATTAAGAGAATGAAAAATGTACCTGAGAAAAGAGCAACATAGATCGATCTGGTTCAAGAATGACATCGATTTTGGATCTGCGATTTGATGAAGAACAGGTCGAGTTTGAGTTCGAGTTCGATGAAAAGATTGATCAAAGCCCTCCAGCGACAGATCGATGAAGAACAGCTAGAGAGTTCGATGAATATACAATGCAAAATCTGCAATCGAGCGAGCTAGAGCTTCAAATCGAGAGAGCTAGAGTTAGAGCTTCAAATCGAGGGTTTTGGGAGAGAGAGAGAGAGAGAGAGAGCTGTCGAAGAGACAGAAAGTGAGAAACAGAGAGAGTGAGAGAGACGGAGGTTGGACGGTGTGAATATATACACCCAATACGACGCCGTTTCACTGTGATCAAAGACAACGTTTTCAAAACGTTGTGTTCAATTGATCTCTAATGGCGTTTCCCTAAACGCCATAAACAAAACGTTGCAGTAAGCCCCTTTTCCTGTAGTGAGAGGCAGTGACGCATAAAGAGTAATGATAAATAAAAACTAAGCAACAACTTTATGTAATGGAATATATATATTATATATATATATTGTATCATTAGAACTTCAGTAGTAAAAAATAAATTGCCAGGGATGTGACTGCAATTGAAAACCGGCTATGAGCTGGGGAAGGGAGAGGCCCTACCACTGTTCCATCTCCTTTGTGTTAGGAAAAATAAATAATTTTCTACAAATAAATTAATCAATGAAAATAAAAATTAATGAAGAAAAATTAAATTAATAATGATACAAGAATTTTTATGTAGTTCCTTTAATGTAAAGTACGTCTACGGGATTGAAATCTGATTCTACTATCAACCAAAAGTTTTTAAACGATTACAAATGAGATCGGAATGGTCTCACAAACCACCCTTAGGTAAATATAAATAATCTCAAATAATCTAGAGGAAAAATCTCACAAAATTAACGAACAAATTATCTTCGAAACAGAATTAAAGAAGACCCAAAATAACGAATCAAACCAATCCACACAATAACTTCAACAAGCTGTCGCTAAATCCAAATAATCAACCACTACTACAAAAACAGATAAAGATCACACTTTTTTTGTGTGAGGTATGTTATTTAATCACACATTTTAAGTTTTATTAAAGTGTGATCTTTGGAGTGTGATTAAAAGGGGTCATTTTTAATCACACCTTTAAGTGTGATTAATAACATTTAAATCACACCTTTTAAATGTGAGTAATAACATTTAGATTACACCTTTTAAATGTGATTAAAAATATTTAGATCACACCTTTTAAGTGTGATTAACATTTACATCAAACTTTTAGTCCCCAAAAGCTCATTTGTGAAAAAAAAATATTACACTCACTAGCTTCTCATTTGCTCTTGGGGAGATTCAAACCATCAACCTCTCACACCATAAACCTTATACAACACACTCTTTCCACTACACCTCTATAACACTATATAATTATACATGCAACATATATTATTTATATAGTACATAGACCCGTATTAATATAAAAGTATATATATAAAGATAATTATTTTTTATTGAACATAATGTATGTAAAAATAAATTATTTACTAGAAAAAAAAAAGATACCACTTTTGGTGACTAAACATAATTTTAGTCGCCAATTCTATACTTTTGGCTACTAATTATTTTTTAGTCGTTACAAAATTTAATTCCCGGGCTAAAATTACCACTTTTGGCGACTAAACTTTTTTTTAGTCGCCAAAAAGCCTCACTTTTGGCTACTAAACATCTTTTTAGTCGCCTAATGCTTCAGTTTTGGCTACTAAATTTTTTTTAGTCGCCAAAAAATCTCACTTTTGGCTACTAAAATTTTTTTAGTCGGTAAAAGCCTCACTTTTGGCAACCGAACATCTTTTTAGTCACCCAATACCTCACTTTTGGCTACTATTTTTTTTTTAGTCTCCAAAAAGCCTTACTTTTGACTACTAAAATTTTTTTAGTCGGTAAAAGCCATATATGGGCAACCAAACAGATTTTTAGTCGCCAAAACCTATACTTTTGGCAACTAAATTTTTTTAGTCGTCAAAAATCTTTACTTTTGGCTACTAATGTTTTTTTAGTTGCCAAAACCTATACTTTCAGCGACCAAATGTGCTTTTTTAGTCACCGAATATGCTTTTTCTTGTAGTGGAGTGTGATTAAAAAGTAGTAATGTATATATAATCACACTTTAATTAGAAGGTGTGATTAAAAAATATATAAATAATCACACTTATTTAAAAAGTGTGATTAAAAAGTAGTAGTGTATATATAATCACACTTTAATTAGAAGGTGTGATTAAAAAATATATAAATAATCACACTTTAATTAGAATGTATGATTAAAAAATATATATCTAATCACACTTATTTAAAAAGTGTGATTAAAAAGTAGTAGTGTATATATAATCAAACTTTAATTAGAATGTGTGATTAAAAAAATATATATATAATCACACTTAATTGAAAAGTGACATAAAAAATGAATATTATCACACTCAATCAAATTAAGTGTGATTAAAATATCAATCTAATTTTTTTTATCACACTTTCAATAAAAGTGAGATATTTTTTTTTGTCAAAGTGTGATCTTTAACTATTTTTGTAATAGTAAACCACTAGGAGTGTAAAATTGGCCCGCGGCCCGGGGCAGGGCGAGCCTATTTAGGCTCGAGCCCGAGCCCGAGCCCAAGTCCAAGCCTGGGCCATCGTTTTGAAACTAGGCCTGGTCCGTGGGCCTGGTCCGCTTGGTCCACCAATGGGCTGGCCCATTGACCCACTCAAGGCCCACTCAAAAGCCCAACCTGAGGCCTAGTGTTATTTTTAATGGAATATAATAAAATTTTTGTAGAAAAAATAAAAATAAATTGTCTAGGCTTGCCCAAGGCCCGAGCCTAGGCCCAGTGACCTGGCCCGAGGCCCGCCCAAAGCCCGAATACCCCTGGGCCTGGGCCTAATTTTTTGGCCCGTGGCCCGGCCCGATTTTTTGCAGGAGCTCGCAGGGGCGGGGCCGGGCTGGGCCAAAATTGCATCCCTATCAACCACAGAAGTAGCATGAACACATCAAGCTATATTCTGAGAAAAAACCCACCGAATTGAAATTTTTTTTTATCCAAAGGCACTATTTCACTGATGATAATCATGGCTGAACCCATCGAAGAATAACAATACAAAAAAGAAAATGATATGGTTGATTATTAGGTTTTTTATCAAAATCATAGCTGTCACCAAACTGTTGTATTTTTTCATAAAAATATAAGAAATATATATAAAATTAATCAAACATAAATGACAAAATAATTTTTTTTTTATTAAAGAATGAAATACAAAATAAACTACACAATTAATAATACATAAATGAATTAGATTACATTACTAATAGAACAAATTATTAATATGGATAACTAAATATTATAACTCATCGAGGTAAACTAAATTCTAAAAAAATTAAGAATAAATGATAAGAAAATTAGCAAATCAAAGCTTGTGTGATACCATAGTTTTCTTAAAACAGATTCACCGCCTCTCAATGGATGCTAGAGTTATGCCGGTGTCTGTCTTCCAGGATACGACGGTCGAAACCAATTAACGCAGAAACACCTTCTAAATACCTTCGACGAATTTGACAATGACTGCACTCTCTCTAACAAGAACCAAAGAAGGGGCTAGCAAAAGAAGATGGGAAAAATTTCTTTAGTGGGAAAAAAAATATTTCCAACTTTTTATCTCAAAACATCATCTCCATTTTCTATCAAAAATCTCCCCAAAATTATACTACCAAGTTGGAAGGGAAAGGCCTCTATTTATACAAGTAGGGGAATCTCTAGCCATGAAGGGTATACATCAATAGGGCCATCACATGTCATTAGCCAACATCATCAACTTTAGTCATTAGGGTAAGAATTACAAAGGTTGAAAACTTATAGCCACTAATATGGTCATCAACTCCATCATCAAAAGATAAGAGTTACAAAAATTTACATTTCTCATGTACTTAATATATACAAATAAATATGTATATAATGATATTTGAATAAACCAGGTCACAATATGGATACTAATGTTAGGTCACAATCCAATCCAACCCCAATTCTCAAACACATGCACAAGCTAAGCCTAACACAACATAGCTTAGCACAAGCTCAAGATTAAGTCCAAATCCACGACCAAGACCAAACCTAACACATGCACAAGTACAAGCGTAGGTCCAGTCCAAATCAAGATTAAATCCAAATCTAAGCCCAACTTTATTAATACCCACTTTATGAGACAATTCCCATTCACAACTCAATGGTTTCAGTTTATTGTTTTTATATTGCAATCTTCTCTCTTAAGAGAATACAAAACCACTCAAGCCCATCTCAACCGGCGGTTGGGTCCCACTTTAATTTCAAATTAAAGTTGTCGAAAAACCATTATCTCCAACATAAACAAATTAAAAAATACCTATTGGGTCTATAAAAGTCAAATATAATATATAAAAATATATTATAACTAACACTAAACCAAATTAAAATTCTTTTAGCAAACCAATTGGGTCGCATACTTCGCTAAGGAGATATACCCAACATTTTGGAGTATTAATAGTTTTGAAAAGGTCAGATATAGCTTTCCTCATCTTTGTCTCAATCCAACAATGCGATTACTAGTAATAATAATAGTAATGCTGAGTATTCGTTTTTGATCAAAGAGTGACCTTCGAAATAAAAAGGGATCCAGAAGTTAAATACTCAATGGTTCATTTTTAAAAAAATAATGGAAGAAATGACAAACGAGGAAGAAACTAAGGCTGTGTTTAGAGTAGCTCTGGAAACATGATTCCAGACCTGTTTTCAATGCTTTGTTTGGTTAAAGTTTTGAAACATTAATTCCAATATAACATTCCTGTAATAACCCCGATCCGCAATTAGCTACTAATCCGCAATTAAGGATTGTTAATTAAGTGGATAAAATAAATTATGTGTTTATTATGTATTTTGCATGATCTTTGACTTTCTATCTGTTACTTGTAGAAATATCTGTCTAGAATTCTGCTTTAATATGAAAATTGAAAGCTTTATCAACATCCGAAATTGGAATTGGTTACATGAATATGTTATTTAGAATTTTTAGAACCACATGGAAAATTTTATTAAAAATTGATTCAGTCTGATTAATTAAGTTTTGTTTGGCAAGCCTTATGTTCTAATTAATGTATTATATCATCACAACTATATATATGAGTTATAAGCTCATTTTGAGCTCAAGACCCTTCATTCTTTGAGTGGAAAAATCTGGTGAGACTTTCTAGAGGGAGAGTGAGTTCACTTTAGTGAGATAAAGCTAAGAGTTTGAAAGATTAAAGCTTGATTCTTGAAGATTAAGAAGATAACCTCTAAGATTTGCAAGAATTTGGCTTGTTCAAGACTCTAGGTGAGAATTCAAGACTTAATTATGAGTTTAAGCCATCAAGTAGATCAATTTAAGAGGAATTTGTGATTATGTACAAGAATTGAACTAAAGATAGTGAATTTAGAGTTAATTCATACATGCATGCTTAATTTAGTTTAATTTCATCATTTTGAACATGATTCATATCATCCATGTTGAATTTCAAAGAATTTGGAAGAAAAGTCCACATGCATGCATGAATATATAGAGTTTTACCATGTTGAGTTGAGCTTGAGCATTTAACGTGTTATTGTGAATTGATTGGTACATGTATGTTTGAATTATCATGTTTTGAACCTTGATTTCATGTTTTGAAAAGGAATTTCTTACATGTATGGAGCTTATGAGTTCAATTTACTAATTTCATGAGTTTTGGAGAAAAAAGTTTGAAAGATTTCACATGCATGTTTTGCTTCTTGAGTTTCAAGATGAATTTTGAGTTATTGGCAAGCTCTTGGGCCATGATTTTATGAAATAATCCTTAATTCATCATATTTTGCAAGATTACAATGTTATCTCAAGTTTTGGGGCCCAAGAGATGTGTTTTGGAGAGTTGCATTCGAGTTTTGAGCTTGGAGATCAAATCTAAAAATTTCAGAATTTGCACCTACGCTCGAGTGTAAAAGTTCACGCTCAAGCGACTACTTTGAGTGCGGGCACTTCCGCTCGAGCGACTTGAAGCCCGCTCGAGCGTAAAATGCAAGCTCCCAGAAGTTTCATGTCTTTGCAGACCGCTTGAGCGAAAGAATCTGCGCTTGAGCGATCGTTCATATTTTGCATGTCCGCTCGAGCGAGGAAAGATACGCTCGAGCGGGGACCCTGTTTTCAGAAATTTGACTAAGTGTTTTCCAATGCATTTTGGCATCCTCATTGCATCTTAGACATTCCTAAGCCTTAATTTAGCCATAGTAATGAGGATGTGAAGTAGAAACACACTAAGAAAGGAATGTGCTAAGTTAAGAGATTACAAGGGTGTGTGTTTAAGCAATGTGATAAGAAAGAACAAGAATCAGTGTAAAGAAAGCTAAGCCGTGATGGCCATATGAATGTGTAATGATAAGATATATTTGTGTTATGTACTTTGTGGCTGTAGGTCAATGTCCGGAGATTGGTTGACCGTTTACGGGAGCCCATTGTGAGTAACGTTACTGTAAAGATATGTTGATATGAATTATGTTCCAAATGTGATATGTTAAGTCATGATTTCTGAAATGATTATTTACGTGAATGAATGTCCTATGTTTGAAATCTATTATGGCATCCATAGATAGTCCCAAGTCATGGGGGATGACACGTTAATGCGGGTCCATGACATATATGTGATTACGAGATCTCGTTAGCCACTTCATTGTGGTGATATGTGTTTAATCGGTATTCGGAACTGGTTACCCTAGTCGGAAGATAATATGTGTTGTGTTTTATGGGATGTACCATTATTATGTTCAAATATGAGAATGATTATGCTATGATCTGTTTTACGCTTATGACATGTTCGGATTTCGTTCACTAACCTCTTTACCTTAATGTTATTCGCTGGGCTTTAGCTCACTGTGTGTATGTATATGTATAGGTGGGCATTCTAGAGATCGAGCCTGAAGGCTTTTGTCTGGATCTGTGTTCTGTTGTCAGCCAACCATTGTGCCTCATGTGGAGGTTCATGAAGTGTCACATGTTCTGAGCTCTGGTTATTTATGTATATGAGACTTATATGTTTTGTTGGCTGTACTTAAGATGTTATAGCTAAGTGTATGGGTATAATGTGAAAATGATTTTTGGTTATGTATATAAAGTTTTAAATTTTATGTTTCATGTAAGTCAGCATAACTCATTGGACAATTCTATTTTTTGCATTTGCTTTCGCTAGCCTATTAATTTTGTTAAACAGTTCGGAGGCCTTCGGTAATCCAAGGATTACTGGCTGGTTACGATACTAAACCTATAGAGTCGGGTTTGGGTCGTGACAATTCCAAAGCTCATTTAAGCTTCTATTTAGATAATAGAGTTTTTTTTGAATTTTGAATTTTGAAAAGCGCGGCTTAGGTCTACCCGATCATCCTCCGGACGTCCGGCCGGAAATTTTTTTTATTTTTTTTTGCAATTTGCACGTGTTATTTGGGGGAAAAAAAATAAGAAATTTTGTTTTTGATTGTTTTTAACAAAAATAATATTTTTTTATATTTTAAATCAAAAATATTTATAAAAAAAAAATCCAACCAAATATACAATCAAAAGTTATTTTAAAGCAGTAATTGAATATTTATTTTGAAAAAATAATAATTTTTGTTTGTAATATTTTCAATTAAAAAAAAATTATGTTCTTTTTTTTAATAATTATTTTTTTGAATTGAATTTTAAAAAAGTTTGGTTATAAGTTTTGAATATAATTTTCAATAGAGTTTTGAGTTGTATGTTTGGTTATGAGTTTTAACTTCTTGAATTGAGTTTTGATAACCAAACAAATTTTCTTATTTTACATGTCACATCAAATATTCAAAACTCATAACCAAACAAATTCTCTACACTCAAATCATAATTCCAAAACTCATAAACTCAAAATACATCTCTATTCTCAAATCATATTTCTAAAACTCTATCAAACGCTACCTAAGGGTTTTTCTATTTATTTATTTTTTATATTCAAAAGATGTGTATTGAGAATTGTTTTTTTGTTTTAAAAAGATGTGTACAAAAATTTTTTTGATAAAATATTATAGGGGTGTTTTGATGTTCATTATAATAATTTTACTTTAGAATACAATTGTCATCAAAATATTGTTTCATTAAGTGTATGCACATAGGTAAGTAGGTGTGTGAAAATATAATTTAACTTAGTTTAAATCGAAACAATTAAAACTTTATGGTTTGATTTGTTATAATGATCCAACTTAGTTTTTTATTTATTTTATTTAATTCCCCTTTATATTTTAGTCCTCTATTCTTTTTTTTTTCACTTTGTTAATTGTTGGGATTAAGGTGTAACAAATTACACATTTTGGCCTCTTTTACAATTAGATTAAAAGCCATTTTATTGGCTTTTTGACTTTAATTAGGTCACATCATTTTGTTTTATATTTTTTTTTTTGCATATTTTTGTATAAAAAAATAAAAACAAAAAAACAAAAAACAAAAAACTAACTTTTAAGGTGTGACAAATTACACATTCACACCTTAATCCCAGCAATTAAAACTCTACTATTTTTTTACTTTGTTATATAAAACGTGTTATATAAATTGTGTATATAACTAATTTAATCCCACATACGATAGTGTGGAGTATGTCATTTACTATTTATTTATTTATTTTAGTTTTTTGAACATAACTATTGAATTTGGCCAACTCGTGAATTTGGTGAGCTAAGGTCTTGCTTGGGAATATATTATTTTAAGAATTATTTAATTTTATTGCTAAAAGTGAGATAAAAATTTTGAGATATTTTTTGACTTTTTAGAAAAATAACATGTAAAAAGTAAAGAGGAAAATAGAATATTTAATTTTTTTTTGTATAGTTTGTTGATTTGTTAATATTTTTAGTAATTTTTTAACTTTTAAACTAAAATTTGATGTTCTCGAACGAGGCTCAAGTCCCATAAGAGGGGGGGCTTATGGGCTGGTCCTATTGACCAGATTTATTTAGGCCTTGTTTGGGAACCCTCCCTTTTAGCCAAAAAGTTACTAAATTAGCCAAAAAGCCAACAACCCATTCCAAAAAGTCAAAGATTCTCCTTTCTCTCTACTTTTTGCACATCTTTTCGTAAAAAGCCAAAAAGTCATCCCAAACATACTAGTTTTTTTAGCTCATATTTCAGCCAAATAGCCAAAAAGTTACTAAATTAGCCTGTTCCCAAATGAGGCCGGGGTGGACATCGGTTTGTTGGCTCGGTCGGCCCAACCCTATTTTTCTGTAGCTTAGGAAGGTTGTTTTAACCCATAGGGCCAGGTTATACCAACATTTTTAGCCTGAAAATGGACTGGGCTTGGGTTTTATACTTTCAACCCAGTCTGGCCCAGCCTAACCTTGTCCGCTATTAAATTAATTAATTAATTATTTATTTATAATACTTTAAAATATATTTATGTGTTTTTGATCTAGACTTTATCTTTGTTGATTTTATTGAATCACATTTATGGTGATGTGTTATTGAATTTGTTTAAGAAATCCTTTGATTTATACACAAAATCTTTCAATTTATAATGATGTCACCATATTTATTTAAGAAATATAATGTGTGATTTAATTTAATTATGGAATGATGTAATTTTTTTTTAATATATAGTCCGATGGGTAAACTTTAGATTTATAATTATCTTTTGGATTGGGCTTGGGCAGATATGGAGGTCCGATGTTAGGATCAGATCGGCCTTGAGCAGTCACAAAGTCTCTTATTATGTAGTGTCGACCTGGCCCGAATTCAAGTCGACCCGACATTTGTCCACTTCTACCTACAAGTCTTGCTCATTATCCCCAAAATACCTTTTCTAATACCTCCTTAAACAACTCAATCATCAGATCACTGTCATGACCTACCATCGCCCACTGCCAAACATCGACGATCACTTTTGTCTACGAACGATAACCTTTAGTGATCTCTGACGATCACCTCCATTAATATTCGCCGATCACATTCGACAACCACTTCCAACGACAATTATCGGCTACATTCATCCAACATTATTTTAGCAAAAACAATGTCAATCTCTATTACGTCACTAACGCCACTACTTCCAACTACTATATATGACTGTCGGCAACCTCCTGCGATAGTTTCCAGTGACGATTCTTCTTAGATTTGAGTGAATGAGAAAAGGGTGAAGGAGAAGGCTGGGACTATCTTCTTGGATTTGGTGGCGACAAGATAAAGAGATAAATATAAGGAGGAAAGAGACAAATATGTCTAGGATATTTTTTGACTTTTAAGAAAAAAGGTGCAAAAGGTAAAGAGAAAAAGAGAATATTTGACTTTTTTGTATATTTTGTTGATTTGTTGACATTTTTAGTAATTTTTTGACTTTTAAACTAAAATTTAATGTTTTCAAACGAGGCTTAAGTCCCATAATAAGGGGCACTTACCTGTTAGTTTTATTGATCAGACTTATTTACTTGTAAGTTTTGCTTATTTTTTCACCTATCAATATTCCCAAAATACCTTTCTTATATCTCGTTTGGGAATAAGCTATTTTAATAACTTTTTAATTTTTTACGAAAAAATATGTAAAAAAATAGAGAGAATGATGTGACAATTTATAGTGACTTTTTAATTTTTTAGCTAAAACATATTTAAAAACTATGAAGGATTTATTGATATTTAAGTTCACTTATTAGGATTGGTAGTAATTATACCTAAGAGGTATTT
Organism: Camellia japonica; assembly: GCA_030407325.1. Taxonomy (NCBI): domain Eukaryota; kingdom Viridiplantae; phylum Streptophyta; class Magnoliopsida; order Ericales; family Theaceae; genus Camellia; species Camellia japonica. The sequence continues at coordinate 104,424,960 of JAPPVO010000059.1, forward strand.
TAATAATAGGGTCTAGTGAGATCGACTAAGCCTTAAAAATTTTAAATCCAAGGTTTACCTAATGGGCTAATTAAGGAAAATAAGTGAGATCTCTTTTTGGAAGATCCCACAATCTCCAAAGTGATCCACCATTCATGATGCGTGGGGCTTATTCATTTATGTGTGGGTCTACATCGTAAGTGATGTGGATCACTTTGAAGGTTGTGAGGGTCCTCTAAAAAAGGAGTCTCTATCATTGTTGGCTAATAAATCAACCACCAGCAAATCTAAGATGACAAGATTTGTGATTTTTTTTTTCTTTCCCCTTTAAACAAATTTGCCTTAATTTTTCATTTTTTTAGTTAGGTTCGCAGGACTTTTTTAACTTGTGAGTTGCGAATAAATAATTTGTCATGAGTTAATGGGCCTGATCAAGATGGGTCAGGCTTCAACACAACAAACTTCGCCTGTTCAAAGTACGGGCTTAGATCGGATACAAGTTTGACAAACCCACCAGGCATCGGCGAAGTTAATCGCAATTTTCAATTTTTGGTTTTGAGTTTCTAATTTGTATTTTTTTATAATATTCGAATCAAAATTTATTTTTTAGATATATTTAATTTAAATACACTAAAATCGTAAAATATTTATGAAAAAATGTGAAAAAAAACAAATATATATATATAAAAAATATCAATAGATCATAATAGTTAGATTTAATTTCTATCAAGTTTTATTATAAAAAAAATCTTAATAAAATAGTCGTTAAAAATAAATTTTTGTGACATATTTTTGCATATTTTGTTAAAATTGATAATTTGTGACTTTTTTTGTCACGATTTTTATAAATTGTCGCTAAAACTTACAATTAGTGATTTTTTTTTTTGTGACGAAATTTTTAAATTGTCGCTAAAAATTAGAAATTAGTATTTTTTTTTGTAATTATTTTTTTAAACTGTCGCTAAAACTTATAATTAATGATATTTTTTATAACAAAATTTTCAAATTGTCGCTAAAAATTAATCATTAGTGATGTTTTTAATAGTGTTTAATGAAAAATGTCATTAATTATCATAGAACCTATTAAATAATAAGTCCACGTATTAAGATCACACGTAAGTCTCTCTATAAAAAAATGCAATTTTTTTTTTATATATTTTATTAAAATTTACAAATTTATATACTGTAAAAAAAATAGGGAGTTTTTTTGATAAATCCACTTTCTAAGAGTTTTATTCCATCCAACCCATATTCTTTTTTACTATTCCATTAGGTCCTATTTGAGATAAGAAGACCAAAATATCCTTTTCATCTACTTATGTTCCATTTAGTTCACATTATTTTCTTATGTTTTAATAAGTTCTACGGGTGACATAATTACTAAAATACCTCTAATGTGAATGTTCACACTGTTAATGTGAATGTTCATATCGTCAATGTGTAGGGGCCCGGCCCATGTCGATCTTCGTGGGTGCACGGAAAAATTCGAATCGGGCCGGGGCGGGCCCGACCTATTGACAATGTGAATATTCACATTAACATGTTAACATTTACATTAATAGGAGTGTAAAATTGGCCCGCGTCCCATGGCGGCGCGAAACCCGCCTGCGGCCCATGGGCGGCCTGGGCCGGGGGCCCGGTCCGACCTGTTGACAATATGAATATTCACATTGATATGTTAACATTCACATTGATAAAAGTATAAAATTGGTCCGCGGCCCATGGGCGGCCAAAAGTCCGTCCGCGGCCCGGGGTGGGCCCGGCCCGGCCCCGCCCGTTGACAATGTAAATATTCACATTGACATGTTAACATTCATATTGATAGGAGTGTAAAATTAGCTCGCGTCTCGTGGCTGCCCGAAACCCGCCCACGGCCCGTGAGCGGCCCAGGCCGGGCCCAGCCCGGCCTGTTGACAATATGAATATTCACATTGATATATTAACATTCACATTGAAGAGTATAAAATTTGCCAACGACCTAGGGCTGGCCTGGCCCGGCCCGGCTCGGCCCGTTGACAATGTGAATATTCATATTGACATGTTAACATTCACATTGATAGGAAATGTAAAATTAGCCCGTATCTCATGGCTGCCCGAAATTCGCCCACGGGCCGTGGGCGGCCTGGGGCGAGCCTGGGCATTTTTTTTTAGTTCTTTTTAATTTTTTCTACCAAAATTTTATTATTTTCCACAAAAAAAGACACTAGACCTCGGCGCGGGCTTCAAAGTGATGGCCCAGGCCCTAGCCTAGAGTCTCGGACTAGGCTCGAGCTTGGGCCTAAACGAGCCTTTCTTGGGCTGGCCCATGGGCAAAAAATTAAGCCCAGGCCCTAGCCCTGGCACAAGGGTATTCGGGCTTTGGATGGGCCGATGGATCGAGCCTCGGGTCGGGCTGGTAGGCCTGGGCCTAGCCTCGAGTTTAGGTCGGGCTTAGGCGGGCCTGGCCATTTTTCTTTAATTCTTTTTAATTTTTTTCTATCAAAATTTTATTATTTTCCACAAAAAAATACATTGCGCCTCGGTGCGGGTTGGGCCTCGGATCGAGCCTTTAATGGGCCTTAAACAAGACGATGGGTCGGGCCGGGCTTCAAAGTGATGACCTAGGCCCTAACCTAGGGTCTCGGACATGCTCGGGCCCGGACCCAAACGAGCCTGCCCCCCGGCCGTGGGCGGGCTTCAGGCAGCCCACGGCCCGCGGGCCAATTATACATTTCTATCAATGTGCATTTTAACATGTCAATGTGAATATTCACATTGTCAACGGGCCAGACCGGGCCTACCCCGGGCAACGGGCAAATTTTACACTCCTATCAATGTTAATGTTAACATGTCAATGCGAATATTCACATTATCACGGGTCGGGCCAAGCCCGCCTCGGGCTACGGTCGAGCTTCGGTCCGTCCACGGGTTGCGGACCAATTTTACACTCTTATCAATGTGAATGTTAACATGTTAATGTGAATATTCACATTGTCAACGGGTCGGGTTAGGCCCGCCTTGGGCCGTTGGCCAATTTTATACTCTTATCAATGTGAATGTTACCATGTCAATGTGAATATTCACATTGTCAACAGGCCAGGTCGGGCCCGTCCTGGGCCGCCCACGGGCCGTGGGCGGGTTTCGGGCAGCCACGAGGCGCGGGCTAATTTTACACTCCTATCAATGTGAATGTTAACATGTCAATGTGAATATTCACATTGTTAACAGGCCGGGCCGGCCTCGCCCTAGGCCGTCCACGGGCTGTGGGCGGGTCTCGAGCAGCCACGGGGCGCGGACTAATTTTACATTCCTATCAATGTGAATGTTAACATGTCAATGTGAATATTTACATTGCCAACGGGGCGGGCCTGTCCTGGGCCGCGGGAGGGCTTTTGGTCGCCCATGGGCCGCGGACCAATTTTATACTCTTATTAATGTGAATGTTAACATGTCAATGTGAATATTCACATTGTCAACGGGCCAGGCCGAGCCCGCGCCCTGGCCACGGGCGGGTTTCGCGCCGCCACGGGACGCAGGCCAATTTTACACTTCTATTAATGTGAATGTTAACATATCAATGTGAATATTCACATTGTCAACGGGCCGGGTCCGTCCCGGCTCGCGGTCGGGTTTCGGGCTAGAGATGGCAATCTGAAACCGGCCCGATGGGGACCAGACCCCCTGATCCCGAATATGACGGTTATTCCCCGAAAAATGCCCCCAACAGGCCAGGGATGGTGATAAAAAAAAAATCCCCAATGATAATCGGGCCGGGGACGGGGATACATGTTTCAGTCCCGGCCCGCCCCGGCCCGTTTATCCTCGAACGATTTATATATTATATATATATTTTTTTATTCTCATCTATATCTCATTATAGATCTACTCTCTCTCTCTCCATTCCTCACATGTCTCTTCTACTGTCTCTGGTCTCTCTTTTCTTCACCATCTCTCACCGCCACCTCCTCTTCCACCAATCCTCCCACCACTCCCCTCCTCCTTCTCACGTCTCTCATCTCTTTCGTCTCTCTCCCTCACTCACGTCTCTCATCTCACTGTGTCACAGCCCCGTATACAGGACAAGTTTGAAGATGGACAGACCGTGGTTCGATCGATCTGAAGCTACCATTGCCAGCTCCTCTAGTCTCACCGGCAGCTCCCTTACCGCCGCCTTCTTCTCTCCACATAGTATCTCTCTCTCTCACACACACAGATCTCCTCTCTCTCTCACTCACACGGATCCGTTGGTTTCAGATCTGTTGGTGATGAAGATGTTGCTTTCCAATCTGTTGGTGATGAAGATGTTGCTTTCAGATCTGTTGGTGATGAAGATCTGTTGTTTTGATTTTTTTTTTTTTGATGTTCTTGATGGTGATGAAGATCTGTTATTGATGCTGTTTTTTTATGTTGTTAAGATGTTGGGGTATGTTTGGTTTGTGTTTGAGAGATGTGTTTTAGAGATAAAAAGTACGAAAACATGTTTGGTTTGGTTTTTTGGAAAATTTGTTTTGGAAAATTGTTTTGAGAGAGAGTTTTGAAAAAAGTGATTGATTTGATGTGTGTGAGAGAGATTTGTTTGGAAAACTTGTTTGGTTTGTGTGTTTTGGGAAATTTTTTTGGGAAAATTTATTTGGTAGAGAAAATTTCTGAAATTTGTTTGTAGAGAAAATTTCTGAAATTTTTTTCAGAAACACAAACCAAACCTACCCTTGATTTTTTTTTTTTGTTTTTTTTTCTTCTTTTGATGTTGATGTTGTATTTTTGGCTGGGGATTTTCGGGGTCGGGAAAACCCGATCCCTGTTAGGGGGCGGGGGTGGGGGTGGTAGTTGGCTCCGGTCAGGGATGGGGACGGGGACGGGGACGGGGGAAAGTTCTGCCATTGGGGATCGGGGACGGGAATGGTGATCCTCGGCCCCGCCCCGCCCCGTTGCCATTCCTATTTCGGGCCGCCCACGGGCCAATTTTACATTTCTACCAATGTGAATTTTAAAATATGAATGTTCACATCATAAAATTGATAACCGTTAAAAAAATATTTATAAGGGTATCAAAATTAAATACAAGGGCATAAGTGTCCAAAAAAATAGTGTAAATCAAGAAAAAAAGACTTTATGAAATAAAACTATACATACATGGGACTAAATGGGTTAAAAAATTCCTTCATAAATTTCTTGGGTTAAAACAGTTCTAAATAGGATTTATCAATAATTTCCTCTAAAAAAAAATGAAAAAGTATGGATAAGTAACTATTTAAAAATTCTCAAAATCAAATAATAGTTCCAAAAATTGTTTGCAGAGATCTACGGTCAAGATGCATTGGATCAAAAGCGGCGGATATCCAAAGGTAGGAACCACAAAAACTACTGTACCACGTGGCAGATTCTAATTGCTCCACTACCTAATTTCTCCTAGTCTCGACAACAGCTCACACTCCTCCCCACCTGTAATCACCCCCCAATCACACTTCTCTCAACCAAACCCCCCAAAACCCTCAGCCTCGGTCTCCAAACCACCCGCCTCGGGACACGAACTGCAGCCTCGACCCGAGCCTAAGCCCCTCCCACTGTTCGTTGAAAATTTCGCACTATACTTCGATCACTTTATCTTTTTCCCTGCAACACCTCATCTTCTCTCTCCTCTCTCTCTCTCTCGAATCTCCCGAGTCCTCCTCTCTTTCCCTCCCCGATTCAAACCCTAGAAATCTCGAAAACGAAGGCTACCGAAAGCTTGGATTTCAGACTTAAATGGTGGACCCCTCAACATTTGTGTAAGTTTTACTCTGTCTTCTCGCAAACCCTAATTTTTTTTTCTCTCTCTACCTACCATTTGTATCCGAATATCGATTTTTTGCTGGGGTTTTGGCGTGGTTTGTTTGGGCACAGTCGTACCACAGCTGGTATTATTGTCGTCTTGCGTGTTTTACTTGATTCAAGCGAATTCTGATTTTTGTGTGTTCGATCTCGTTGGAGCTAGTGTTAAATGTTTGGTTGTGGCAAAAAGTTGGAATTTTAGGGTTTTATATGAGTTTTGACGGATCTTATTCTGTCCCTCTCTGTGTGCAAGTCTCTAGCTGTGTATGCATTGTTTTGGTGGCTTGGATTTGTGTGGTATTTGGGTGTGAATGGCATAGGATTGGTTTTATGAGGGTTAGTTTGAGGACAAGGATGAATGAAAAGTGCTTTCTTGATGATTTCCACTAGGAATTGGATAAAATGATCTCTCTGTCTCTCTTCAATGTTGATGAATCTTGATTCACTTATCTATTCATGGCTTCCTTTGTGGTAAGTTAGAAATACAGTATGAGAGGGTTTGACGTTTAGCTTTAGCATTAGTTAGTGACAAGGAATTTATTATTCCTTTTTATTTTTCCCTCTTTTTTTTGGTTGGGTAGAAGTGATGAAGTCAAAGGGGGAAAGAAGATAGTGAACAAGTAAAGATTATGAAGGTAACAAGTTTATATCCCTTGGTGCCAATTGGGTGAGTTGCGCCTTTGTGGTGAAGGGAATAAAAAGGGTAACCCAGAGAATGAGGCTCCCACTAGAGTGGGGCAGACGGTGAAGGCAATGTGAGAAATATTCTCATAATGTCTCTGTTATTATCAGGCTTCTTGTGTTTGAAATTGCAGTTTAAGAAAATGTCAGCATATCTATCAAAACAAATTATTGGTTGCTTAAACTTACATTCCAATTATAAACCATCATCCCTTTTTATTGTTTTCTATTTTCATTTTTAAAATATTATTTTCTTCATTTTGTTGAAAATTTGCATTGAGAATTTATAACATTTTGGTCCAAATAACATTCTGCAGTGCATATGTATAGCCTATGGCTACATGATTACGGTTGTTATGTTGTTGTGAAATTTTGGCGAGATAAGTTATTTTGGGTTTTTAGCTCTTCATTGTGTTACATGAATGTTAAGCAATATTTGTTAGCATGTTTCTGGGTGTGGCATGATTATGCACTTTGGGTGTTTTGTTTTAATTTTTAAACTATTTTAAAAATGGCAAGCTTTGCAATTCTTCTATATATATTCCGCCCCATGTTTAACAAGTCACTATGATAATTTTTGTTACTCCAATTTTGGTTAGTTTTAGTATGCAATGAACTTATAAACATGGAACCCAACAGATATAAAAGAACATAATAATTATTTTTAGAGCGAATTACACTAACAGTCCTTGTAGTTTGAGGTTTGTGTTACTTTGGTTCTTGTCCTTTCAATTGTGAACAATTGACCCTCAATTTTGAGTCTCGTTCCAAATAAGGATAATTGAAGACGTTTTTTCCTTTGCAAACGGAAAATGCTCAATTTTAAGGGTAAAGCCATCCATTTGATAAAATATAAACTATTTTGACAAAAATAATTATCAAAAAGATATTTTTGAATTTTTAAAAATTATTTATATCCACCAAAGATAAAATTATATAAGAATAATAAATCTTTTATATTTTTTTATTTTTTTACCAAATTAATTTTCAGTATGTGTTTGGATGATAATCATGTTATGGGTTGTTTTTGTTGATTTTTTGGTTGGTTATCATATAATGGATGGTTATATTTTTTGTTAACATATATTTTTGGATGGTTATCATGTAATGAATGGTTATTAGGCTTTTGAGACTATTTGTGGAATTTTTTTTTGAAAAAATAGAAACTAATTTAATAAAAATAAATATAAAAAAAATTAAATTATTTTTATCCTTCTAAAAGATAAAATTATATAAAAAAGATATGTGTTTTTAATTTTTTTTACCAATTTAATTTTTAGTTTGTTAGAAAAATTTTCTAAAAATAGATTACGAAAACCAAACCAGACAAAACTTTAAAACCAAGAAAGTGTCAACAGTATTCATTATAAAAAAAGACCAATTAGTGTGTTTGGTTTCAGTTTTTCGAATTCAGTTTTCTGAAAATTGAGTTTTTTTATTTTTCGTGTTCTTTTTTATTTTTTAGTGAATATTTTTAAAATTTTAAGTAATTTTTTTTTTACTTTTTTAGGTACACCTTACTTAGATGTATTTAAATAGTAAATATTTGTGAAAAAATATTTTAAAAAATTAATAAATACACAAAAATACAAAAAATGTACTAAATTTTTATATATATTTTTTATATTTTTGGTATTCAGTGAATTTTTTAAAGATTTTTTTCACAAATATTATATTTTTTAAGCGTATTTATGTTAGGTGTGTCTAAATTTTTTTTAAAATATTAAAAAAATTCAGTGAAAATAAAAAAATACGGAAAACGAAAAAGTAGATTTTTTGAAAAATGAATTGTGAAAATTGAAACTAAACAAAGCGAATAGATTTCAAACAACATACAAGTTAATTAACACAAAATAAGTTGCATGACAATTTTGTCCTAGAAATGGAGAATTTTCCGTTTGCAAAGGAAACAACATCTTTGATTGTCTTTATTTATAATGAGATTTAAAATTTAGGGTTAAATGTATCAGAATTGAAAGGTTAGGGACTAAAGTGGCACAAGCCCTCAACTACAAGGACGGTTAGTGTAATTCGCCCTTATTTTTAATTGGTTATTGGGCCTGGTTGGGGTTACATGGAGGGTTGTTTGGGTTCAAACCTCATCATGTATCAAGAGAAGTAATAAAATATTAATCGATTTTTTGTGTTGTCCTAGATGATATCTCAACACGAGTAAAGGTCATTGTAGACTTGTTAATCTCTCGTGGATTGACCTTTTGAAACAATTGTTGATGGGAGATCATAATTCCAAGTGCATTGATGTGGGAAGGATTTTAATGCTTGTAGAGTAGGGGATATAGATCCGTGTAGCATTGAAGGAAGGAATTAATGTGAGGGTGTTTTTATCTCAAGATGTCATCTGGGGGGGGGGGGGTGTTATATTTGGGATACAAAAATTTACTAGTATTAAGTTTCTTTTTGGGCTTCCATATTTCCTTCGTTTAAGGAGATTCATATTTTTTATTTCTAGGTATTGGAGAGCTGTATGTAGCTAGATTTTTTTTCTTCTTTTCTTTTTGTTCGGTAGATAGCTTGTTCGCTTGATTGTATTTTTGTCTTTCTTTTATTAGTATTTTTTTTTTTGGTTGATCAAAAACAACAAATAAATAAATAAATACAAAAAAAGAAAAGAAAAGAAAGAAGAGAGAAGGTCAGATGTTGAGGGTTTGCTTTCACCTCTTGACGGGGTTTGGCGAGTAATGGATGAACTTTTGAGCTTGAAATGTGACTTTGCAGATTATAATAAGTCTGTAATCATGTCATCCGCTATATGAGCAAAAGATTCGAATAGGAAATTTATCGAATTACTAGATGTAATGATAAAAAAGGTAGGAATCCTAAAAGTGATTAGGATGTAAATTTTCCAAGTACCTGGGTTAATCATTGAAACTGTGGGAGAGTAACTTCTTCTGATTAGATTCCCCCCCCCCCCCGGGCCCAAAAAAAAAACTTGTGTTAGATCATTTTTGAAAGGTTGTGCTGATGAGTTTGGACTTGCGTTCCAGTTTTTCAGTGAACAACAAAGGCTTTGATGGTTCATAACTGCACTTTCTTAGCAGAAGTCATAGGATTACGGGTTCTAGTTCTACTTTTCTTGTCCCCAAGAGATAGAAGCTATGCTTATGGGCAACCCTTACTTATGTGTAGGTGCTCGAAGAAAGGAAGAAAAAGACATTGATAATTCATCCATAATATGCTCCCTTTGTGTGGGCTGTTTTTTCTTTTTGTTCAATTTTTATTATATGATGTTTTGAGAAATGTTGATTATCATATGTGATGATCTTTTTCTTTCCTTTTAATTTCTCTCGTCTTCCACTGATATAAAGATGAAGAAAGCATAGCTAGTTTAGAGTTGCAATGAAGAGCTAGATTTTGGATACGTGAAGTTGATTAAAAAATTTGAACTTTGGTTTGAGCATGTGATTTCATGTTGTTTAAAGAAAATCGTGTGCATTATGTTGTTGAAAATTGGCTTTAGCATATTGGTTGGACTTGGCAACTTATCACCTGCCCCCAGTGCTTCTCTTTAATTAAACTGTCTCTATAAAAGAGGCATTCAGGCATTAGTAAACATGTGAATGCACATTTCAATTTATTTTCCGTTGTTTTTAAAGAAAACAACTGAAAGTGTACTAGGTACTAGATTTTTGTTACACTTCAAGTTTCTTGATGCAACTTCTTGCACATAAGAGTTGTCATTTTACCATTGTTAATATCTCTCTCTCTCTCTCTCTCTCTCTCTCTCTCTCTCTCTCATTTATTTATCCCTGACAAGTATTTTGCTTTGTTTATTTGACCATCTTTGGTTTTTCTTTTTGGACATTATGCAGGGTGAGATTTTGAGGTTGGAAATTGCTTGTTAGAGGACGCTCCACAAGAGAACTTTGCTTTCATGCCTGTTTTAGTTATATTGGAATTACCTACTATTGGAAGCTCAAATGATTGGATCTCCCATAGGAGTGACGAATCTTTGACTTTGTTCATCTATTGAGTTAATTTTGTAAGTACTAACAAATTTTTCTGCTGAAATTCTGGGGTCGAATTATCTATGCCTGGCAACGAAGTTGGAGACAGGCTTCACAATTTTTTTGCTCAAGACAACTTGCCCCAAGGCCAACATCACTCACAGGTTGTTGACGGAAGTTGGCCGGTGCCAAGTAACAATCCGTGGGCTGGAAGCCAGAGAAATATCGGCTTACCAAGTTCCAATTCAAAAAATTACAATCTACAGCAATCAGGTATTGATTATCTGGCTTTTTAGCTGAGTAGTTACGTCAGACTCACGGGCTAATAGACATGGCACACAACACATACAAGCTGACATGACAAATTTTAAAAAATGCAGGACACCACACATGGGGAACATGCACAAATTATTCATATTATATGTCATATATATGAATATTTTAGTCAAGGTATAAAAAAGGCAACATAACACTAATTCTTGAAGTTTGGAGGAAGGTTATTAGTTTATCTATATTATTTTCTTTTATCTCGGGATATCCTAAATTTATTTTCTTCAAACTTGTAATGTGTTTCATATGTGTCTAAGCAATGGATGTGTGTCCCCAGGTGCCTGAAGTCTGTTCGAGTCTATTTTTTTTAATAAAAATAATAGGATATGTTGGGACGTGTGCTTGACACGTGTTGGGAAGTATTTGATGAGTATCGATGTCCAACACGTTTTTGACACAAACACGCAGCTTATTAGAAGTGTCCATGCTTCTTAGCTAGTTATTAATGGTTTTGTGATGTTTTGATCAATCAGCTCATGGCAGCTGAAATTGCTTTGTTGTTGTGTTTCTATCCATTTATTACATCAAGGATTCAATTGTTATTGTAATCTGGTTAAAAATGCATTCTACACTTTTCAAACATAATTCACTTTCTTTTGGCATAAACAGATATTGAGAGAGGGCATAGCAGTCATTCTTTTTCAGTGCAAGATGGCTTAAACCTTACACAATCAACTTTGAGGCCTGAGTTTGCTAAGACTCAGTTTCAAAGCCAACAGCCAAATTTGAATGGCTATATGCATGGACACCAGATATTGCAGACAAGACAGAATGAAGCAAACTTTTTGGGAGTGGATACAGAAACTGATCACCATAATATGAGATCAGGAGGCTTATCTACCTATGAATCACAACAAATGAATGTTACTGAAAATCATAATTCTTCAGTTAGGTCAGAATCATCCGAATCTCCTGTTAGTTTTGATTTTTTTGGTAGTCAACAACAGATGAGTGGCCAGCAAACAGGCATGCTGCATTCTTTGTCGCGGCAGCAGTCTGGGTTCAGTGACATTCAACTACTGCAAAACCAGGTTATGTTGAGGAAAATGCAAGAGCTTCAGAGGCAGCAACAGATTCAGCAACTAGAAGCTGTTAGACAACGGAATTCAGTAAATCAGATTCCTTTCATTACAAAACAGGCATCTGGCAGCCATTCACCTGCCATTATTAATGGCACTCCCATTTCTCCAATTACTGAAGCATCAAATTATCCTTGGGCTACTGAGCCTACTGCAGGTAACACAAACTGGCTGCAGCGCACTCCTGCTATTCAAGGATCCTCGAATGGATTTAGATTTTCCCCTGAGCAAGGCCAGGCACTGAGCTTAATGGGTGTAGTTCCTCAACAGGTTGATCAAACTCTGTATGGGGCCCCTTTTTCTAATACAAGGATTGCTTCACACCAGTATTCTCATAT
>JAPPVO010000059.1:104437221-104449721 GCA_030407325.1 Camellia japonica
ATGTAATGAAATAAAAATTTTAAAAAATTATAAAGAAAAAAATTCATATAAGATTTTTTCTTTGGGTTTAGATCACTTGAGTATTTGTTCTTTTTTTTTTTTGTAAGCTTTTATTTTTTATTTTTTGGGAAAAAAAACTATTCAGAATATTGTAATAGAGAGGTACCTGTAAGTATGCAAAACCTTAAGAGAGGCAAGTGTAATTTATCATAGGAAAAAATGAATGAGAGTCGGTTGTGTTAGTTGTGTCTTTTCATAATGTGGTTGAAAGGTATTATGGTCAATTCCATTGTCAAGTTAACGTCTTTAAGGCTTTTCTAACGGGAAATGAGAATTTGAATATTATTTTCAAAAATAAGAGAGGTTTGTATAATTTTTAATATCACAAGAGAGGTATCTGTAATTAAGACAAATCTCAAGGGAAGTAAGTGTAATTTATCCTTTATTTTAAGTGAATAGTAACCCATGGACTTCTAAGATAATTAATAGAGTATATTCATGAGGTTGAACCTATGATGCATCTTCTCGCGGCCCGTTCCCTGTATTGATGTTCTGTTTTTCACAATAGTAAACGGTTTTTTTTTTCTTTTTCTTTTTCTTTTTTTATAAATAAAAAATAAATAAATTAGCTGAGGTTGAACCCAGGGGTGGGAATTCATTGGACCGGATCAGGTTTAGGACGGGTTGATACTATTTAATAAGCAATTTTGTATTTATCCAAAGTCGATCCGGTCCTAATATTAGGTCTCTACATCTGTCCAAACCTGACTCAAAAAATAATTATAAATCTCAAGCCTTTTCATTGGCTATATGTTAAAAAAATTAAAATATTCTACAATTAAATTTAATCACACATTATATTTCTTAAATAAATTCAATTAAACATCACTACAAATGTGAGTTTCAAATAAATCAACAAAAATAAAGTATAAATTCCAACAAAAAAATATATTTTTAATATATTATAATTAATTAATAATTTAATAGTGGGTCAGATCGGACTGGATTAAAAGTATAAATCTCAATTTCATCCCATTAATATATCAGGCTGAAAATGTTAGTCTAGCACAATCTTATGGGTTAAAACAACTTTCACAAATCTTAAAAAAATAGAATTAAGCCGAGCAGACTGAGTAGACCATGATGCCCACTTCAAAGCTTAAAATGATTCTAAAGTTTTATATTATTCTTTATTTCCTACAATTTTTTGGACATTGTAATCATAAAATTTTAATGAATGCAATTGGATTAACTCAGTTGATCACGTCAATTCATCGAGTATTTAGGAGGTCAATGGGTAAAACAAAAGGTAATTCTACCTCCAAATTCTATGAGTTGTATACTTTCTTGAATTTGGAATTCAAACTTCTTTTTTTTTTCTCACAAAAATAATAATTAGTCTATTAATAATTAAATTGCAAGACAGATCTCTCATCATCGTTCCAACTTCTTGGGATCTGAAGAATTTCAAGTGTCACCCAAAATTAAAAGGGATATATTGTTAATTTTCTTTGCTATAAATGAAATAAAATAAGATAATCGGTAATAATGAATTTAAAAAATTCAAAATGCAGGGCATGTCGGTGGGCTTATGCTTGGCAAGCATGTCGGTGGTATATGAACAGTGAAGGATGTTGTGAGTTGTCTTTTTATTTTTATTAATTAATTAATTTATTTATTTATTTATTTTGAGTTGTCACTAACATGCATCGAGAGAATAGAAAGATCATATGCAATACAACCAAATATATGCTGTTTTATCAATAATAATAATAATAATATATAATATTCTTTTTTTATTAGTTTAATAAACTTTTTTGTCAACGCCCTGGGTGGAGAGCCGCATGTATATCGGTGGATTAGAGTTTTATTAAATCAAAATAAAATTAGTAGTGGGATTCAATAGATGCATACAATTAAAATATAATTTTATTGAATTATATTATATGATAGTTATATTTAAATAGTATAATTCAAACATTTCATGTAATGATTTATTGTTAAATGATAATATCACATGTTAACAATTATGCGACCTCATTAGTAAAAAATTTAAAAAAAAAAAATTATTAAAAACAATTTCAATAGATTAACTAAATATATCTTATTAAATATTTTAATTAACCTTTTATATTTTTTACATTTTAGGCTAGTCATCTGACTAGTTAATTATTTATCTCTTACGTAAATTTAATTAGTCAAAACTCGCTAGCTAAATATTAAAAAATAAAATATGATTTCCTCATTCTTCTCCTACCGCTTCCTTTCTCATCTTTTGTTGGAAATGATTAATTAATAATAATAGTCTGATGTAATCGACAAAGTAGATAGTACATGTTAACTAAATTGATTAGTCAAAATAAAAATCACACTTTTTATGCACTTTAACTTGCAAGTGTTGGAGTACTTCTAAGACTACAGGACAAGTTTAACTTCTGTTGTAATAAAGAAGATGTGAAAAACATAAAATGTACTTGAAACTCTTACATGTTAGAAATTATCACTGTTTTGTTTGGTGCAATTTAGGTAATTACTTATAATTTTAAAAAAAAAAATTGAAAATTTATGGTAACATTGTTTAATGCAATTTTACTTATAATTTATTAAATAAAAATAGTTTTAAAAATTTTAATTATAAAAAGGTAAGAAGAGTTGTACTTTTAACTTATATTTTTTTAGGAATGAGGGTTGCTGCTATGACATAAGAAATAGAAGCCTTGTTGTGAGGATCTTTACGAGTTTTTTTGGGTGACCTATTTTGATAATATGAATTGTTTATATTGTAAAATTTGTCGAGTATATTCTTCATGCAAAAAATTAAGTTAATTAGATATTGGTAATCCTATGATTAGATTCTAATTATTTTTTAAAAAATTATTAAAATCATGTTAACCGTTGATTTTTTTAAAAAACAAATGTATTCTTATTATAGAGTTACAGATGTTTAATTTATTTATTTTTTACATGAATGATCTACTCAACAAACCTTACAATATTACGGTTCGAATTATTGAAAAAGACTCAGAACACGCCCTCAATGGACCTTACAACAACATAAGCCACAGCAGAAACTTGAACTTTTTTTTTTTGGTCCAACTTTTTACTTACTAAAACTACACCGGATACTCACTAACTTGCCCCTCTTAACTGTGTTGTGTGTGTTTTTTTTTTTTTTTTTTGACAAGATGAAATTATATTTGTAGTCCCTATATTTTGCTCATTGTATTATTTTGATTCATATACTTTTAATTAGTTTAATTTTGACATTTAATTTTACATTTTATGTCAATTTGGTCAAATTAATAATATTGTTAGTGTTTTTGATAGAAAATTATCACTGAATTTATTAAAGTTAATTTACTGAATTGAGTAAGTTTATAATTTTGCCCTTAAAACATGACATATGCCACTTATGTATATTTTTTGTATAACAATGGTAAGAGTTGTAATTAATTTGATCAAATTAAGATAAAATCATAAATTTGAGGTTAAAATCAAACCAATTAAAATTACAATGACTAAAACTACACAATGACCAAAATATAGAGACTATCGTCGTAATTTGCCCTAACAAGATTATGCCATAAGATTCTTTTTTTTATTTGGGTAGATTAACTAACTTTCTCTAAAATTTAGAAAAAAATACCATAAATCTTATAAGTTTGATATAATTATATTAAAATTCTTTAAACTTTTAATTCATATAACGTTTGAATTATTAGTCATATAAATAAAAAATAATGTTGTCATATTTTTATACAAAAATACACATTTTAACTTATTTATCTTTTTAGTTTCACACAAGTTTGTAAATAGAATATTAGGCCTGGTTTGTGGTGTATCAAAAAAGCTAAAAAGTTAAAAAGTTACAAAAAAAATAAAAAAGTTATCACTATTCACAAATTAAAAATATTAAAAAATTAAAATACATAATATTTTAATCAAACAAAATTTACGCAATTCACACAGCTGAAATGACCCTGTACTACTGTGAGAGGAAAAAAAAAAAAAGAATTACATATATAAAAGCACTAAGTTTGACGGAAATGTTGGGCCTATGAGGGCCCACCATGGGTCCCCTTTTGATAATCTGAACCGTTCAATATGTAAAACTCTTCTAGAACTATATGCTTGTAAAAAATAACGTTGATTGGAAATCGGTAACTACATGATCAAATCAATTTTGTATAAAAAATGGATGGTGTTATAGTTAACAGTTGACAAGAAAAACTAACACGATCAGATAGTTATTGATATCCAATCAACATGATTTTTTAAAAGCATATAGTACTCGACGAGTTCTACACATTGAACGGTTCCGATTAGTAAAACGGGACCCGTGGTGGGCCCCCATGGGCCGAACAGCACCGTCCAATTTATGCCCCAAAAGAAGAGAATCAATCTCCTACATTATACCCTCTGTCACGCTGCCCCCTCATGCTTCTGACCATATGGGCTATTCCATCTATAACTTCTATTATACACTTATTTATATAATTTTTTAATATATATTTTTTCATAAAAAGTCAAAAAATTAACCTAAACATCCATATTTTTTTCCTCAACTTTTTAGTATAAAAAGATAAAAAGTACATTTATTTAAGAAGCCCTAAACAATCCCTTAATATATTTATAATTTATTATATTTTTTCAAACTTTAAACGCGATTAGTGTTTATTTGCGTTGTACCTAAAAAAAAAAAAAATGCGATTAGTGTAATTTATTCTTTGAATAATGCTTGGGATTCCTTTTTGGGGGTCATCCCCTCACCCCTTTTGTCACGCGGCGGGTGGTGATTGGAAGAGTAAGAAAAAAAAAGAAAATGTAACCAATGAAAGAGAGAGAGAGAGGGTCAAAGGGGTGAGGGAAAAGGGGATGAATCATTGTTGTTATTCTTTTTATGGGTCTTTTAGCCGCATCAATTGCGGGCCGGGTAAAGGGGGCGGACACTTTAATCAGGGGAAAAAAACAAAAACCAAAGACGACGTCGTCCTTTCGACATCCCTTTTTTTTTTTTTTTTGGACATCCCTAAATATGTGATATATTTGAAGTTGAAGCATCTTTTTTTATCCTATCACATATTCGGTTTTTGTTATAGCTGGCAAATTTCTAAGCACTCCTTTGGGAAGAAGTTACGGTTAAAATAGTTACGAAAAATAAAATAAATTAAAAAATTAACAAAATAAAATCTTATATTTAAATTATGATTATTTTATTTTTTCTTTTATAAAAATTAAAAAAATTAAAAAATTCATTTCCAACGAGACTTTTTAACCTCAGGTTAAATAGTCAAAAGGTTATACAGGCAACGCACGTTTCAAACGAATCCTAAATACATTTTAAAATATTAAAAATATCTATTTTATAAAAATATTTGTATAAGAGTATCTCCACTAGAAGAATTATATAGGGTTGCTTTGGAATATGGGTTAGTTTTTCGACTTTTTTAGCCTGCGGTTAAAAAGATTCGTTTGAAATAGGTTTTTTGATTTTTTGACTTTTGTAAAAGAAATTAAAACGATTATGGTTTGAATGTGACATTTTATTTTTTTATAACTATTTTAGCCAAAAAAACTTAAAAAGCCAATATGCGAAACGAAGACATAGTAGAAGGAATAATATAATGGACACATCTTCTACAAAATTTTATATTGCTTACTCATAATGTGAGTGATCTAAAGTGTATTTGTAGCCACACTTTTATGCTTTATTTGTTTGACTCCATATACCATATGAATTGATGATCTTATAAGTTCTAAAAAAAAATATACTTGATTGAAAAAATATAAATCTGGTGAGATTATGAATATCTTTTTGTAATGTTTATTTTCATGGATTGAATTAAATGGGATTAATATTACTTTGTTAGATTTAGATTGTATATCTTATCCCATATTTAGATTATCTTAGGATTATGGGGTGGGCTAATAAAATTTTATTAATTTTGTAATTTAATTAATTAGTTTAAATCTCTCATTAGTTCTTTATTTTGTTTCTCATTCTCTCTTGAGATTCAATAGTGAGAGGAGAATTTGTGATGAGCAATAGTCGAGCCAAACCAACGCGAACATAGTGTTGGCCCAAGCTAACCAACACAGACACAGTGTTTGGACTGAGCTAACAGGATATGATGATTGGTCAAGCTAAACCAATACAGGACATGGTGTTAGGTTGAGCTAAACCTTGCGGTCTTTGGCGTCGTGCTGAAGCAAGCCAGGCTTGGACCGTAGGAACGGGCCAAGCTGGGCATAGTTTAGGCCGCAAGGGAGGACCAGGTAGAATGAAGACGAACCACAGTCTACAATCAAGATGGTGACCGACATGATTGACCGGTCCAAAAATATCATGCCCTTACGGCCTCGACCGACCTTAGAGAGCTGGCTTGGGAACCGGCCTGATTTAGCTCGGCACAAGATTGCCTTGAGTTAGCATTCTGGGGACATCACAAGTTGTTGCTTAGTTGAGGTGCCCCACGTGGTCTAATGACATATGGAGAGGACAACAGAGGTAGTGCACGTACAATCTGGGACTATATGGCCAGCCTAGATAAGAGGTGCGCACAGATTCTGGAAAAAAGGTAAGCAAACTTTGGCAACTCTCTTCCTTTCTCTCTAGCTTCCCTTCTTTCTCTCCCAAAAAACTAACTTGACTGTCGGAGAGATTTTTCGGCAAATCACTCGCCGGGTAACTTATTTTTGTTCTGTTTGTAATGAATCAAAGTTCTTTCGGAGCAATGTGATCTTGGTAGCAAAGCATACGGAAGACGTCGAATATTTCTCCCCCGTACAAATATATTATGTTTGGACGGACTATTAATCTTAATCTCAATTTTCTTAGCCAAATAACAAATTGTATATTTTGTTAGAACATTATTCGAATTTCAAGTTATGTCTGTCCAACCAAATATGTCATTAGTCCCGTTTTACAAAAATAATAAAGATACCTTTTATATAATAAAGGAGCGCATAAACAAATATAATTGAATAAATTATGCTAACCTTCCTTTTAGTATAATTAAAATGACTGAAACTAATATTAGTAGAGGTAGATACTGAAGTAAACAAAATTATATATATACATTTTAATAAGAAAGAGATCATAATATTATTATTTTTTTATTCATACAATTAATGAATCATTGATAAAAAATAATCTGATTGTTGTATCAATTAAAACTTTAATGGAAGATAGTATAATTATATCAAGAGTCTAAAACTAATTATATTCTTATGAATTAAGATAGAGAAAAGGATGGGCGAGAAGGAGCCTATAACAAAGGACAAATTGGAGAGACCGGCGGCCCGGCAGGACTGTTTCACATAAAAAAAAGGACAATAAAGGATGCTGTCCAAATACCAAACCCAATAATAGCCACCCGGCGGACTTTGAATTTTGAAGAAAAGTCAGAAAAAGTTAAAATGCCTCCAAAGTCTAATATGAATCCCCCAACCCAAACCGTGTTTCAAGACAAGTCTCCTTTTATCTTTTAGAAAGAGAGATATAGCTGGTGTTCAATTGATAGTTTACGTGGCCAACTTTTTATCGATTAGGATTAATAAAAATAGATTTTTTTTTTTTTTTTTTTTTGTCAATCAAAATTAATCAAATGATTTAATTGGATCAAGAGTAAAAATAATGAATCAAGATATTTTATTAATTTTGTTTGGCAATAGATCTCTTTTCATTAATTTTAATTAATAAGAAATTTCAACTATTTGATCGAGTTGAACATTTAACTAGAGACCAGGCAAAATTAAAAAGTTATTAAAAAGTTTTAAAAAAAAATTATACAAAAAGTCAAATATTTTATCATTTTTATTTTTTGTACGTCTTTTTATAAGAAAGATAAAAGTCATTTCAAACATATTATAATTTTTTATCTTATGTTTTAACAAAAAAAAATCAAAAAATTATTATAATAGTCTATTCCCAAACGAGTTAAATTGGGTGGAGAATTTTTGTTTTATGTTAAAAAAATTAATATGTTTAGTAATTATTAAAAAAAATATATTTTTATTATAAAAAAAATTTAGTTGATTCTTTTTTAACTTTTGTTTTTTAAAAACTCATAATATTATATTATAATGCTATAGTGGAACTTGTGAATTCAAGTCTTATGGGGGTGTTCAGGGTAATTTCTTTTACCATTTCCTTTTAATAGGTTACTAGGAATACCCCGTGCCCAAAGGCACTCTCACTACAATCTAATTTAATCTAAATCAGTTATCAAAATTTTAAATTTTGAAATAGAAAAGCACTAAATATTAATTGTATGATTTTATAGACAACTGTTGGACATTTTTTTTAAAATTAATCTAAACTACTCAAATGTTCACGTAAGAAAAATTTCTCTAACATATTTTCAAAATCAGCCATCTTTTGTTATATAGATAATAAGTTCTAACTAGTGCTTACCCTTGTCAAATGTTAAGTTCTTGTACACAGTAAAATTGTGTAATTTTAGTAAAATTCCTTTAAAAGGTTAATATTTTATAACATAAAACTTGAATTTTAGTATTTTTTTTTTTTTATCTTTTATATTTAAAAATAGCCAACATGACATCAATAGAAATGTCTTGAGAAAATTATACGGGTAGTTTTCAAAAGTGTCCAACTCCGACGAAAAATTCTTGAGAAATGTCTTAAACAGGCTTTCCAAAAGTGTCCAATTCCTACGAAAAAGTTACACGGGTAGTTTCTGTAAATTTTTTTTAATGTTAATTTAGTTATATAATTGTAATTATATTAATTTTATCTTATAGTGTTTTATATTGTGTCAAATTGACAATATTTGTAAAAAAATTAAATAAAAATCAAAAGTGAAATATTTTATTCAAAAGGAAAATAATCATTTTAAATGGGATGTCAATACTTCAATAATGTTAAAGAGAATGAATGAATTAATTTGTCTATTAATTTCAACCTAGTTTTTAATACAATTTAAAGTACAAAGTTCAAATTATTAATATATAAAAAAAAGGGAGAATGTTAGAGATTCAAAACCCATGTAAATATTTGGCAAAAAAAAATTTGTATCTCTAACCTTGCTTAAAGAACAAACCATAAGAAAGATTGAAGGTGTGATTTGCCTTTAGTATAACCTTTCAAGGGGCGGATTGCTCCGTGTCCATAATCTAGATTGGAGAGCACAATTTGAGACTGTGAGACTTACTATAAGTTCCATTTTTATCATATAAATAGTTCATTTCGTGTGTCTTTCATTCAAAAAAAAAAAAATAGATTGTTCCTATAATCATAAATTATTAATTATCGCGTTTGTTATCAAAAAAAATATATGATTTGTATTTAAAAATACAATTGTTATTTTTTTTTAGCAAACATAATAAATTGAATAAATTACGATTATCAAATCGATCTAATTTTTTTGAGATGAAATACACAAAATGTCTAATAAAATCAACGATTCGGATCACTGAAATCAGACCCACGCCTTTAATTAGATTTGGAGTGGGTGTTGTCACACCTCATAAGGTTTATTCGGATCATATTTTGATGATTCGAACCGTCATATTATAGGATTAGTTAGATATATCATTCATATAAAAAATGAATTTAATCGGATAAGTACAACCCCTGATCAACGCGAATAATAATTTAAAAAAATTATTAAAATCATACTAACAATTTATTTTTTTAAAATATAAACGTGGTCATATTGTGGATGACAAAATCTAATTAATTTAAAATTTTTCATAAATGATCTACTCAACAAATTTTATATTATAAACGATTCAAATTATTAAAATAAGGATAAATTACATTGACACCCCTTGAGGTTTGGGTTTAATATATATCACTCCCGACGTTTGGAAAATTACATTCCCACTCCTATAATTAATAGTCTCATTTCACAAATCTCCCTACTTATATAAAAGACAACAACTTTTGGTAAAAAAATAGAAGAAATTACATTGAAAAAAAAGTAAGCAAAGGAAGAAAAAAAAAAAAGAGTAAAGCAAAACAAAAAAAAGAGAGAGTTTATGAATTTAAGGTCTTTTTGATACTAATGTTAATTCTATCTAAATAATTACAATAACAACGGGTCAATATATTTTCCAAACGTCATAGAGTAATATGTATTAAGGCTAAGTTTGGCATCTTAAAAAAAAGTCAAAAAATCACTATCCTATTTAAGTCACATCATCTTATTTAAGTCATATCACCTCTCTACCACATCGCTTCAAACCTAACTCATATTTTATAAAAAGTCAAAAAGTATATTTATTTAGAACATTCCAAACAACTCATAAATTTAAATCTCAGTAGGTGTAAATGTAATTTACCTTTAAAATAAATTTGAAATATGCTTTTAAAAACTCATAATACGATATTATGCTGGTGAGGGATAGTAACAACCTAAATTTTTCTCCAATTCAGATTATGAGAGTGTTTGAAAAGAGAATTTGGTTAAAATAATCCGATAAAAATAAGTTAAAAGTTAATTTTTTTAATTTTTTTAAAAAATTTTGTAAAAGAGTAAAATAATAATATGACAAAAATAAATTAAAAAAAAAAAAAAAAACTTTTAACCGCCGAGTCAAAACAAGCGAATTAATGAAGCACATGTTGGCACGTGCCACCACTTAATTGGGGAGTTTCATGTATTGTTGCTGTTGTTATATAATATAGTTTTTTGGGGTAACGTTTCTCGTATACAAATTCACAAACCATTCTCTTCAATTCAAATCAGAATTCAGAACTCTCTCTCACCTCACCAAACCTCTCTCTAAATTCTCTGAAATCAATTTCAAACTGTACCATCGATCCGATCTCTCTGTCTCTCTCTCTCTCTCTCTACAAGACAACTAGTAGCATGGCTGGAACATCGGTCTCTCCGATACCGATTCTGAAGGATGAACTGGACATAGTCATACCCACGATTCGTAACCTAGATTTCCTGGAGATGTGGCGGCCATTTTTTCAACACTACCATCTCATAATCGTCCAAGACGGTGATCCGACCAAGATCATCAAGGTCCCCGAAGGATTCGACTACGAGCTCTACAATCGCAACGATATCAACCGAATTCTGGGTCCCAAAGCCTCTTGCATCTCCTTCAAGGACTCTGCTTGCCGTTGCTTTGGCTACATGGTCTCCAAGAAGAAGTATATCTACACCATTGATGACGATTGCTTTGTAAGCCTCTCCTCTATCACTCTTTCTTTTCTAACTGTTTCTCATCTCCAACTTTTTTCATTTTCTCTTTTGTTTTTAGCTCAAATCATTGATTTTGTGATTTGGGTGTGTTATTGAAGTCGTCTGTGTGTTTGGATCTGACTCATTTTTAATCGGAATTTGATCTGTTTGGTAGCTTAGAAATATTCTCGTTATGATTTCATACCAAGGAAAAAGAAATTAACAGAAATATATGCATGTGATCTATGTTCACCATTTGAAAAAAGAACTACCAAATCTGAATTTGAAAATGTTTGACATGTGTTTCAGTTTAATGACCTTTGTAGTAACTGTTTCTGCAACAGATTTGATGTTGATTTGTGATCTATTATTCTCTGACGGTGACTTGTTAAATGTGGGTTGCTTCTTTCTTTCTATATATGTTTGATCTTTGTGGATCTTGATTGATTGATCAATGCCTGTGCCTGTTTGGTGTAGTGTCAACCCCACTGATAGATCCCCGGTCTCTTTCATTTTTAGTCTAATTTTATTGTAATTCTAGGATGTTTCGGCTTTAAATTTTGTTCCATTTGAGGGTGATGATTTGATGCTTTTATTTTCGCAATTGAATTTGGTAATGTCAAATTAACTTCAATTATGCATCAGATCTAGATCTAGATCTAGTAGTATGTGTTTCTTTTTTGTATATTAGCTCCAACTCTCGGCCAGACCTGTTATGTCGTACATTTAGAAAGTTTGGTTTTGTTTATTTCATGCCCAAAAATTTTGAATCTTTTGATTATATATCTACATTGGAATTGGCTGTTATAACCTTACGATTCACAATTCAATACAAGTTTGAACCAAAACAATTTGATTCGACTATTGAATCTTAAATCGAGTGAATCATACAATTCAATTGCGGTTTAGTATGATTCATTGGGATTTGCTACGATTCCCTGCGATTCAGTTATGTTTTCAAAATGCATGAAATGGCATCATTTCCGTAAAATTTTAAAAAAAGAAAAAGAAAAAAAGATTAATTAATTATATTGATCATATATGTGGTTTTATATGTATGTAATATATATGATTTAGTTATATTGATATGTATTTCATTTATAATACTATGCGTGTAGTTTTATATGGATACACATATAAATTATGTATTATGTTTCTTACGATTCACTATTTTAATAAAATGATTTACAGTACGACTAACAACATTATCTCCTCTTTTCTTCCTGTTTCCTCCTTCCTGTTAACATGCTGAATTTGCTTCTTCGATTGTTCTGATCAAAATATTGAGGTGCTCTATTGGCTTTGCTGTTACAAATTTGAATTGTTTCGCATCTGCTTTCT